>CM042148.1:47793516-47829973 GCA_023376005.1 Doryteuthis pealeii | reverse complement strand
AAATGAGTGTCATTCAAGAACGATTTGGTTTATGCACATACCAATTTTGCTGTAATGGTCAAATTTGTTTTTGCATAATTCCCAGTGATCACCTTTCCCAACCAGCATTAACACTCACATTTGCTCTTTTTGTTGTGTCTTATACAATTTTTGCTTTGATATGATTTGTCCTTATGCATTATTTTGTGCAGCAATTATTGGGATTCAGTTTCTCTCTTGAGGTTTCCTCTTCTTAACATGTCCAAGTCTTTATCATGTGCAACCCTCTCCAATTTGACATTCTGAGTATCATTAATTGTTTCTTCATTTTTTTTCTTGTTTTGTTGTTTTATCTGTTTGTCCATATGTGCATCTGCTCGCTTATGGTGCATAATAAATATTTTATTTTGCTCTTTCAGTGTATCTTGATCCTTGAGATTGTGGATCTACGGAATCCTCTATATTGGCAAGACTTCTTCTACCTTTTTTTCTTGATACATTCTCTATCATTTTTCTAGGGTGTAAAGCTTGTGCACTGTCATTAATTTTCTTATCCTTTGGTCATCTATCTCAGTTACTCTTTTGTCCATTTTAAGAAGGACCGAATTCTTATAATGGGATGCCCAGGTATTTATTCCTTTATGAGATTTCGCTGCTGAGCTTGGTTCTAGGAGTTTCTTGTTCTTTCTGAGGTTATTCTTGGGCTTTAACTTTTCTTCATCTCTGTCTTACTTATAGTGTCAGCTCATCCGTCAAACATCTATCCACCAGACCCATCAGTACAGCCACTTGCTAAGGGAACTTTTAATGATTAAGTACATATATGTAAAGGCTGCTAGAGACTATATCTGTTTTAAGGAGAGCCTCTGCAATTTTAGCATATCATCAGTATAATGTTATTATTTAATAACAATAACAACAATATATATTTAGATAGATAAGCGCTACATCAGTTCTAGATATGTGGCTTATCTCTCTATTTTTTGAGATGAGGTTTGATTAATTAGGATTTATTTGAATATTCGGACTGTTGTCCTCATCTTCATTGTTATCTGTACAACATTTACAGCTGATGTGCCGCCAGCCTTCTTCAGGTATTCTTGTTGGACTCGGAATCTTCTCAGACTCGGGAACTTTTCTTGTTGTAACTCAGGAATCTTTCTTGTCATTAATCATGAACTAGTCAAAGTTCCGGTGATTGATGGCTTCCCAATTAGACAAGAAGGTTCCCGAGTCCAAGAAGGTCCCAAAGTCGTGAACAGAAATTACCTGAAGAAGGGCCGGAGGGCCATCAGCCGAAAATGTTGTATAAATAACAATGAAGATGAGGACAAAGTCTTAAAAATACAAAATAATACTTTAAATGTGGGTTAATCAAAAGTTCTAAAGTGTTGATAGTGTACCAAAAATATCTATGTATTCCTATTTCCCATCATATAAATGATTGTATTCTGAAAAAAAGAGAAAAAACAATTTTCTATCACTTAGAAATAAACTAGTACAGTTTATGAGCGAAAGTACAGATTGCTTATTCAATGCCTACAGCCAAACAAACAAAAAAACAACTAAAAAAAACAAAAAAAAAAACAAGAAAGATATTTGGGTTCCATTTGTGTATTGTAGACTCCAATTGTTCACACACAAAAGATGAAGATTTAAATTTTGTCTGTTTTTTTTTCTGTTTTTATTTCTTTTCTTTCTTTTCTTTTTTTTGTCTTTATGGCTTATGGCATTTAAATGAAATTACTGATTTCTTCCGTTTTTTTCTTAATGACAAAAAAAAAGAAAAAAAAAGAATTTTTTTGGTATTAATAGCAGTGTTTGAGAAGGAAAAAAAAAACAAACATTTTTGCCGAAAGAAATAAAAAAAATTGAATCATCGCTTTGACGTTTAATAAAAATTAAAAATGATATTCGTTTACTTGTCTGGATTTATTTGCATACTGATACTATCAGTGAGGGGGGAAGGAGGATAGAATAGAGGTTTGACTAGCGAGTGGGTATAGAGAGGGAAAGAGTGCAAGATTTAGAGAGGAGATAAGAGAAAAAGAAAAGGAAAAACCTAAAAAGGAGAATGGATGAGAGAAAAAGAGATAAGGAGGGTGTGAGAGTAGAAAGTGGAATAGAGAGATAGAAATAGAGAGAGAGGAGAGTGGGGATGATAAGAGAGATGTGAGAGAGAGAGAATGGAGAGAGAGAGATGTGCGAGAGAGAGAGAGAATGAATAGAGAGAGATGGAGAGAGAGAGAGAGGGATAATGAGGAGGAGGAGGGAGAGAGAGAGGATGGAGAGAGGGGATGAGATAGAAATAGAGGAGAGGGGGGCGATATACGAGAGAGGGATGGAGAGAGAGTTGATAGATGGATAGAGAGAGAAGATAGAGAGATAAAGAAGAGAGATATGAGCGGAGAATGGAAAAGTCAACTCAAAAAAGTAAGGTCTCTGTGTGTATATTGCGTGTGTGTGTGTGTGTGTTGTGTGTGTGTGGATAGACTAGCTTGATAGAAGAAAGAGGAGGAGAGATTTTGGTTGCAGTGGAAAATATAAATAAAAAGAGAGAGAGAGAGAGAGAGAGAAGCAGTGATAGAAAGAAGGAGGAGAGAGAGAAGAGAGAGAGAGAAAGAGAGAAATGATAAGATTTTTTTATAAACACTAGAGAGAAAACAATCAGAAGAATTTGCTAAAATTCAGAAAGGATTAAATTTCGGGGGAGGAAAAAAAAATGATTCAAGAATGATTAGACAAATCCGGATAAAAAATAAAAAAGGAAATGAAAATATAATGAAAATTTAAAGATAATTAAAACTTTATTATCATATTTTGTTGGATAAGAGCAACTTGGATTCACGCCGTCTATCATACAAGAACCTCAGAAAAGAATGAATTATTGTAAATGTCTGCGAGATAAGCTGCATTAATAATTATATTAAAAATATTTATTTGTTTACCAAAAACAACACCCTGTCATTATGGGTAGAATACCCTGTAGAGGGGGTAAGTAAAGCCAAACTGATTGACAATCATGACCCATTGTGCTTAGGATAGAACCTGGTGACTGAGCAAACCATGAATGCAACACTTCACTTGGCCCTACTTAGGGGCTAGGATAAGCAGTTAGAGAGGTTCCTCTTCTGATCAAGGCTGGTCACGTCAATCTAGCATCAATATGATTGTCCCAACCCTAATTGCCCTTGGGTAATCCCAACCCTTTTTATTCATATATGTGCTAGAGCAGTTGCTGAGGTCTTAATGTCCTGGGTAAAACGTTAACTTCTATCCGATGGTGGCAAGTCCATTCTGGAGCTCTGGGGAATGTGGAGTACCCTCATCCCCATTAACCCAGGTCCACTCTGACCCAGAGTGGTAGTACCTGATAGGGTCCCATCTATGCGGTAGATGCAAAAAATGTGTGTTTAAAAATGATTTCCGTTTAAAAAATATGAGTACCTATTCAAGAATTGATAAAAACAAAAAAACGTCATCGCATAAAATACCAACAAGGTTCCCAATTACAACAATGAAATTTTTGAACAGAAGGTTCCTTAAGATTTGAGAGTCCTGAAATCCAACCGAAAATACCTGAAGAGACGGAGGGTACATCAGCTGAAAATGTTATTAGATAACAATATAATGGGGGACAATAGTTCAAATAATAAAACAATAAGGGTTGAGCATGCGTAAATCAACATCAACCACAAACCAAAAAGAAAAAAGTGAAAATATCAAAATATTTATGATAATCTAATTAGTTTAATATTAGAATCCTCGACTTCAGAAATGCGACCATCCCATTAACTGATAGTTAATCAAAGGGATTGGTTATGAGCATTAGCGAGACTTTCTTTTTTCTTTTTCTTTTTTTGAGAAATATCTAAATGATTTTCATGAAAATATTTCATCTGAAATGGTTGATAAAAGAAGATATGATTGATATTGACTTAAATTAAAAATCACAAATATGTCGATGATGAATTTCTGTTTGTGGCAAAGATAAATAATAAGTTATTCATTTTATAATATTGTTATGACAGACTTTGAGGAGTTTTTAATAAATAGTCTTAAGTTAAATAACCTCTTTAAAGAGAGAGGGGGAGGAAAGGGATAGGAATGATGGAATAAAGAGAGAGGGGGACGAAGAGAATGGTAATGGAATAAGAGAGAGGGGAGAAATGGAGAGAAAATCGAATAAAGAGAGAGGGGAGACCTCTAAAAAGAAAGATAACAGATACCCAAGCAAAGAACAAAAGTAAAAGAACAAAGAGTAGAAAAAAAAACAGAGAATAAAGCATAATAAAGAACAAGGAATAAAAACCTTAAAAAAGAAAAAGAAAGAATAAGAAAAAGAAAGAGAAGTATAGAAATAAAGGAGAGAGGGTACGGGTGCGACGGGTCGCCGACTCGCGATGGGCGGACGGCTGAATGGGGTGGCGCCGGTGAATTTGGGAGTGGCGATTCTAGCACTGCATTGGGCCGGGTTCGGACTAGATTCGGGCCGGGGGGCCTGCGGGTTGAGCGAGATTGAGAGATCTGGCGGCGGTACAGAGCGGACGACTAGGCGTCGTCGAGCGCCGGTATGCGGAGGTGGTTAGTTGAGGCAGGGACGGGCGGCTTTCGGGGGCGCGGAATGGGTGGCGGGTTAGCCGGGTGCATGGTAGGCGAGTCTGTAAAAGGAGGGTGTGCCAGTAGGGGAGGCCGCGGGGAAGAGATGGTGGGGGTAGGGTACTGATGTGCGGTGGCTTCGGGGACTAGAGGGTGGGAGGCGAGGAGGGGGGAAAAGCGTGGGGTAAGGAGTGGGGAGTGGGGAGGGAGAAGGCTGCAGGATGAAGAAGCATTGGCTCGAGGGTGAGAGTGGATCAGATGAAAGTCAGATGGAAGAAAAAGACGAGAGAGAAAAGAAAGAAATAGAAGATAAAGCAGCGATCAGATAGAAGACAGAAGTAAAAGAAAAGAAAAAAGAGAGAGGAAGGAAAGACAGAAGTAAGAAAAAGGAGAGAGAAAGTAAAAAAAGAATACAAAAGTATTAAATAACAAGAAAGAAAAAAGAAAGAAAACAACAACACAACACAGAAGGGGGCTCGGACGTCGGGGGGTGGAATGGGGAGGGGCTGGGAGAGGGACGGGATGGTATATGGATCGGGGCCGGAGGGGGGGGCATCTAGGGGCAGTATCGGGTGAGAGGTGGGCTTGTGTGGTGGTTTGGGCGTGAGAGGGGTGATGGCGGATGAGCGATGGAGACCCGCGAGCGCGCGATATGAGAGGAGGTGTGGCTGGGGAGGGCTCGGGCGGGGAGAGAGAGGTGGGCTCGAGGTGGGAGTGGGGGTCATTGTGAGAGACGGGAGCGCATTGGGTTGTGTGGGATGAGGGGCAGGCGGGGAGTGGATGGAGGAGGGGAAGGTGGGACGAGAGTTAGGGGGGTGAGGTGGGAGTTTGAGGTATAGGGAGTTAGCGACTATAGGGGCTTGGGAGTGGGTCGCGCTTGTGGTGCGTGGGTGGACGAGCGCGCCGGGGGGGGTGGAAAGGAGGAGGAATAATGGATAAAGAGAGAGGGAGAGAAGGGAGATGACATAATAAGAGAGAGGGGAAGAAAGGGAGAGGACATAATGTATAAAGATGAGAGGGGGATAATGAGAAAAAGTGAGAACAGACAGAAAGAAACAAACAAAATAAGACAGAGAAAGTAAAAAGAATGAGAGGAGGAAGAAAAGAGAGAGGAGAAAGAAGAGAGGCTAAGGGAGAAGAGGGAGAATAAGAGGGCGGAGTCGCACTAACAAACCTTGACAGCGGATGTTGTAGGTACGTGAGTGGTTGGGTTTGATATAGTGTGATGAGAGCCTCTGGAGCGGATGAACATGCGGGGAGAGTGGGGTCTGATCGAACTATGTAAGTTGTGGGATTAAAGCCTAATGATCATGTAGAGCCGGTTATCAAGCGGCTGAACGGGTTATAAATTCGGTAGAAGGAATAGCATGGATTCGCTCTGAACGAGAGCGTCATGGAGGAGAAATGATGAAGATAATGAGAAAGAGTGGAAAAAGAAAGAAACGAAAGGGGGGCAAAAAATGAGAGAGGGGGAGGAGTGATGAAGGAGTTACTCTGGCGGAGCTGGGCGATGCCGGGGAGGTGAAGGGAGAGGAATAGCATAATGAAAAATAAGAGAAGAAAGAGGAGAAAATAACATAAATAAAAGATAAGAGAGAGAAGGTAAAACAGAATAGAGAGGGGGGGGCGAGAGAGAGAGAGAAGAGAGGATGGGAAATAATGAGAAGATTAAAGCAGAGAGTGAAGAAAACAAAGAAAATATAAATAGAAGGCAAAAAAGAGTGAGAGTAGGGTGAAGGGGAGAGAAGAAGAAGGAGAGAAGGTGGAAGAGAGAGAGAAGGAAAGAGAGGAGAGAGAAGAGAGAGAGACGAGAGAGAGGGTGAGAGAGAAAGAGGAATGAGATATGAGAAAGAGAGATAGCTGGTTAAAAAAAAGGGAAATGTAAGAGGAAAGCAAAAAGAATATGAGAGAAGGGTGGAGACAGAGAGAAGAAAGAAAAAAGATAAAAGCAATTAAAGAGAGAGAGGGGGGTAAACAAGAAAGGAATATAAATACTGGAAAAATTGGAAAAACTCAAATCAATACAATCCCCAAAAAATTGATTGAAAAAAAAAATTGCCTCGAGTAAAAAAGAAGAAAATGTCATTTTATAATTGAATATTTGGAAGAACTGATATTTCTTGAATGTTTACAAAAATACAATCAAAATCTAGAAAGAAAAGAATTTCCTTACATTGAAAAAAAAAAAAAAAGAAGAAAAAAAAAAGTTCTATAATTTATTGGTTAATTTTGATATGAAAACTTAAAAAAGAAATTGATTGAAAAATAAACGAAACAAATGAATTTCTCTTTTTCCTGCATTTTACTCTCCCTTGATTGTATTACTTAATCACCATGTTTTAAAACAGGAAAACGTACTTTGTTGAGTATTAAACAGAATTACTGTGCTGTAATTCTGTGTCACTTGAAAAAGCCGTCCAGGGAGTTATGTTAGCCTCACCGTGGAAATGCTTTCATTTGCAAAAGGTGTAAATACGCACTTCCACTAACTCTGGACAACTGGATAATATTCATTAAGATCCACTTGTGTAATTAATCAACAATCTAATCCTTTAAGACCTTTTAGAAAACGATAAAGATAATTTGCTTTTAGAGCTTTTTTTTGGTTTTGTTTTTTGATTTTTTATCTTTTTATTTTAGAGGGAGTCCCTATGACATGATGGTTAACTATTGTGGCTGCGATAATGTAGTAAGCAAGTTTGATGGTTGGTGGGTTTTTATGGCCATATCAAACCTTTTCGGGTTATTTAATTTTTTATAATAATGAAAAATAATAATGAAATTTATTGTGTACAGTGCTCAGGTGCACCACAACTCATCAAAGTCTCATGTCAAGTACACAGAATATTTCATTAAGATCCACTTGTGTAATTAATCAACAATCTAACCTGTTAACTTGTGATTTGTCAGGAATTGAACCTGAGACCTTCTTATAACAAATTGTAGGTTGTTTTAATTTAAATAAGATGTTTCAGCCAATCAGGAGCAGGCTTGGGATTGTAGCAGACACTACTTAAAACACACCAAAATTTGGTCAGTGTTAAAAGTCATTTGCCTAGGGGGAGGGGGGGAGGGGGGGTGCTTGGCGTCTCAGCTGTTGAGTAAACAGTGTCATGTATCAATTTTATGGTAGCAGAACTGGGATAACAAATCTGAGAAGTCTCCTTTTGGCTTTTTTTTTTTTAATGTTCTTGTTGGCTTGTCATATACATTCAAATTTCCTTTCTTCATAAAAGATGGAAATTCACTCACATCAAAACTGAGATCTGGTCTGAGTGGCAATCCAATTTAACTTGTCATTGGAACTGTCTAATTATTGTTCTCCATCAGAACCTCGGTCTACCATCTCCAACAAGATAAGAAACAGGGATAAGCTGAAGTCCTTGAACATCGGGTCATTTAATGTTTTTATGGTATATCAAACCTTTTTAGATCATTTTATGCCAAAGGAATTATTTTGATATCACGTTGCTTACTGTACTTTTGGTTACTTAAATGGTCACCCATTTAAGTATTGAACAGGTTTATTGATGCTTAACTTCAAGCAAGTTTGAACTTCAATCATGCTATCATATTCCCTTACAGACTTTATTACATTAGAAAGGTATTAACCCCTCATTTCTCCAGCTATGGATTAAATAGTACTACTACTGCTCTTCTACAAGGATGGCTTTGATATTAAATAACCCAATAAGGTTAATATTGCCATTAAACAAATAAACCAAACCAAAACTGTTTTTATTTTATGCAATTGTATCAGTAAAACTACCGCCTGTCAGCTGGGGTGTTAGAATGCACCGACTGCACCTCTGCAGAGGGGTAAGACTCCCCCAATGGGGCCACCTGTTGGCCGTAGGTGGTAACCCATGATGCTTATGGATAGAACCCAGGTGGATGAGCAGTTCATGACTTGCAATACCCACTTTGGCCCTTTCTTGGGCTAGATGGGAGGTGGAGAGGCTCCCTCCGATCAATCAGCTGGTCACGTCAAGCCCTAGCACCTATATGATTTTCCTAACCCTATTGCCCTATGGCAAGCCCAACCCTTTTTATCATATGGGTGCATAGAAGGCAGTGACTGAGGGTCTACATGTCCTGGGAATGACGTAAACTCTATTCTGATGGTGAGTTTCCAGTTTTGGAGGTTTGGGGAATGTTTGGGGAATGTGGGGCACCCCTTCATGACCATTGCTTCCTGGTCCACTCTGACCCGGAGTGGTAGTACCTGTTAGGGTCCCATCTATGGGTTAAATAGAAAAACATGAGTTTATAACAAAAATTGTATTATGCATTAAGAATGAATTTATTTCACAGCTGTCGGCATTAAATGACCCACCGAGGTTGATATGCCGTAAAACAAAACAAACCAAACAGTAAAGTCAACAGTTTTGGAGACAAACAGAAAAAAAATTCCGGGGCAACGCACAATCCATGTGCATTCGGATGGACGCATGTAGGCGCCAACATCCAGGCACCTGAATTGCACCTTGCGTCCATCCAGTGCCTAAATTGCATTTGTTTTTGCATGCGGAGGATGCGGGTTTGATCCTGGCAGGCAAGACAATGTCTTGCTCTTTTTCTAAAGAGTACGGTAGTACTCGTTCTCCGTCACAATTTGTTTAAAAAGTATTTGAATTAGATAGGAATACTTGATTACCATATAACTGTAAAGTATTTGTATTTAGTTACTTGAAGCTATAATTGTTTAAGGATTATTATATTAGCATATAACTGTGTGCAAATTATTTGTATTAAGAATAGTTACTTGAGCTGTAATTGTTTACTAAGGATTATTATTATTAGTTACTTAAAACCATATAACTGTGTGCAAATTATTTGTATTAAGAATAGTTACTTGAGCTGTAATTGTTTACTAAGGATTATTATTATTAGTTACTTAAAACCATATAACTGTGGCAAATTATTTGTATTAAGAATAGTTACTTGAGCTTAATTGTTTACTAAGGATTATTATTATTAGTTATTATTAAACTAAGTTACTTGAAGCTATAATTGTTACTATTATTATTAGTTACTTATATAACTGTGTGCAAATTATTGTATTAAGATAGTTACTTGATAATTGTTTACTAAGGATTATTATTATTAGTTACTTGAAACCATATAACTGTGTGCAAATTATTTGTATTAAGAATAGTTACTTGAAGCTATAATTGTTTACTAAGGATTATTATTATTAGTTACTTGAAACCATATAACTGTGTGCAAATTATTTGTATTAAGAATAGTTACTTGAAATTGTTTACTAAGGATTATTATTATTAGTTACTTAAAACATATAACTGTGTGCAAATTATTTGTATTAAGAATAGTTACTTGAAGCTATAATTGTTTACTAAGGATTATTATATTAGTTACTTGAAACCATATAACTGTGTGCAAATTATTTGTATTAAGAATAGTTACTTGAAGCTATAATTGTTTACTAAGGATTATTATTATTAGTTACTTAAACCATATAACTGTGTGCAAATTATTTGTATTAAGAATAGTTACTTGAAGCTATAATTGTTTACTAAGGATTATTATTATTAGTTACTTAAACCATATAACTGTGTGCAAATTATTTGTATTAAGAATAGTTACTTGAAGCTATAATTGTTTACTAAGGATTATTATTATTAGTTACTTGAAACCATATAACTGTGTGCAAATTATTTGTATTAAGAATAGTTACTTGAAGCTATAATTGTTTACTAAGGATTATTATTATTAGTTACTTGAAACCATATAACTGTGTGCAAATTATTTGTATTAAGAATAGTTACTTGAAGCTATAATTGTTTACTAAGGATTATTATTATTAGTTACTTGAAACCATATAACTGTGTGCAAATTATTTGTATTAAGAATAGTTACTTGAAGCTATAATTGTTTACTAAGGATTATTATTATTAGTTACTTGAAACCATATAACTGTGTGCAAATTATTTGTATTAAGAATAGTTACTTGAAGCTATAATTGTTTACTAAGGATTATTATTATTAGTTACTTGAAACCATATAACTGTGTGCAAATTATTTGTATTAAGAATAGTTACTTGAAGCTATAATTGTTTACTAAGGATTATTATTATTAGTTACTTGAAACCATATAACTGTGTGCAAATTATTTGTATTAAGAATAGTTACTTGAAGCTATAATTGTTTACTAAGGATTATTATTATTAGTTACTTGAAACCATATAACTGTGTGCAAATTATTTGTATTAAGAATAGTTACTTGAAGCTATAATTGTTTACTAAGGATTATTATTATTAGTTACTTGAAACCATATAACTGTGTGCAAATTATTTGTATTAAGAATAGTTACTTGAAGCTATAATTGTTTACTAAGGATTATTATTATTAGTTACTTGAAACCATATAACTGTGTGCAAATTATTTGTATTAAGAATAGTTACTTGAAGCTATAATTGTTTACTAAGGATTATTATTATTAGTTACTTGAAACCATATAACTGTGTGCAAATTATTTGTATTAAGAATAGTTACTTGAAGCTATAATTGTTTACTAAGGATTATTATTATTAGTTACTTGAAACCATATAACTGTGTGCAAATTATTTGTATTAAGAATAGTTACTTGAAGCTATAATTGTTTACTAAGGATTATTATTATTAGTTACTTGAAACCATATAACTGTGTGCAAATTATTTGTATTAAGAATAGTTACTTGAAGCTATAATTGTTTACTAAGGATTATTATTATTAGTTACTTGAAACCATATAACTGTGTGCAAATTATTTGTATTAAGAATAGTTACTTGAAGCTATAATTGTTTACTAAGGATTATTATTATTAGTTACTTGAAACCATATAACTGTGTGCAAATTATTTGTATTAAGAATAGTTACTTGAAGCTATAATTGTTTACTAAGGATTATTATTATTAGTTACTTGAAACCATATAACTGTGTGCAAATTATTTGTATTAAGAATAGTTACTTGAAGCTATAATTGTTTACTAAGGATTATTATTAGTTACTTGAAACCATATAACTGTGTGCAAATTATTTGTATTAAGAATAGTTACTTGAAGCTATAATTGTTTACTAAGGATTATTATTATTAGTTACTTGAAACCATATAACTGTGTGCAAATTATTTGTATTAAGAATAGTTACTTGAAGCTATAATTGTTTACTAAGGATTATTATTATTAGTTACTTGAAACCATATAACTGTGTGCAAATTATTTGTATTAAGAATAGTTACTTGAAGCTATAATTGTTTACTAAGGATTATTATTATTAGTTACTTGAAACCATATAACTGTGTGCAAATTATTTGTATTAAGAATAGTTACTTGAAGCTATAATTGTTTACTAAGGATTATTATTATTAGTTACTTGAAACCATATAACTGTGTGCAAATTATTTGTATTAAGAATAGTTACTTGAAGCTATAATTGTTTACTAAGGATTATTATTATTAGTTACTTGAAACCATATAACTGTGTGCAAATTATTTGTATTAAGAATAGTTACTTGAAGCTATAATTGTTTACTAAGGATTATTATTATTAGTTACTTGAAACCATATAACTGTGTGCAAATTATTTGTATTAAGAATAGTTACTTGAAGCTATAATTGTTTACTAAGGATTATTATTATTAGTTACTTGAAACCATATAACTGTGTGCAAATTATTTGTATTAAGAATAGTTACTTGAAGCTATAATTGTTTACTAAGGATTATTATTATTAGTTACTTGAAACCATATAACTGTGTGCAAATTATTTGTATTAAGAATAGTTACTTGAAGCTATAATTGTTTACTAAGGATTATTATTATTAGTTACTTGAAACCATATAACTGTGTGCAAATTATTTGTATTAAGAATAGTTACTTGAAGCTATAATTGTTTACTAAGGATTATTATTATTAGTTACTTGAAACCATATAACTGTGTGCAAATTATTTGTATTAAGAATAGTTACTTGAAGCTATAATTGTTTACTAAGGATTATTATTATTAGTTACTTGAAACCATATAACTGTGTGCAAATTATTTGTATTAAGAATAGTTACTTGAAGCTATAATTGTTTACTAAGGATTATTATTATTAGTTACTTGAAACCATATAACTGTGTGCAAATTATTTGTATTAAGAATAGTTACTTGAAGCTATAATTGTTTACTAAGGATTATTATTAGTTACTTGAAACCATATAACTGTGTGCAAATTATTTGTATTAAGAATAGTTACTTGAAGCTATAATTGTTTACTAAGGATTATTATTAGTTACTTGAAACCATATAACTGTGTGCAAATTATTTGTATTAAGAATAGTTACTTGAAGCTATAATTGTTTACTAAGGATTATTATTATTAGTTACTTGAAACCATATAACTGTGTGCAAATTATTTGTATTAAGAATAGTTACTTGAAGCTATAATTGTTTACTAAGGATTATTATTAGTTACTTGAAAACATATAACTGTGTGCAAATTATTTGTATTAAGAATGTTACTTGAAGCAATTATTAGTTACTTAAACCATATAACTGTGTGCAAATTTTTATATTAAGAATAGTTACTTGAAGCTATAATTGTTTACTAAGGATTATTATTAGTTACTTGAAACCATATAACTGTGTGCAAATTATTTGTATTAAGAATAGTTACTTGAAGCTATTGTTTACTAAGATTATTATTAGTTACTTGAAACCATATAACTGTGTGCAAATTATTTGTATTAAGATAGTTACTTGAAGCTATAATTGTTTACTAAGGATTATTATTAGTTACTTGAAACCATATAACTGTGTGCAAATTATTTGTATTAAGAATAGTTACTTGAAGCTAATTGTTTACTAAGGATTATTATTAGTTACTTAAAACCATATAACTGTGTGCAAATTATTTGTATTAAGAATAGTTACTTGAAGCTATAATTGTTTACTAAGGATTATTATTAGTTACTTAAAACCATATAACTGTGTGCAAATTATTTGTATTAAGAATTGTTACTTGAAGCTATAAGCATTATTAGTTACTTGAAACCATATAACTGTGTGCAAATTATTTGTATTAAGAATAGTTACTTGAAGCTATAATTGTTTACTAAGGATTATTATTATTAGTTACTTGAAACCATATAACTGTGTGCAAATTATTTGTATTAAGAATAGTTACTTGAAGCTAATTGACTAAGATATTATTAGTTACTTGAAACCATATAACTGTGTACAAATTATTTGTATTAAGAATAGTTACTTGAAGCTATAATTGTTTACTAAGGATTATTATTAGTTACTTAAAACCATATAACTGTGTGCAAATTATTTGTATTAAGAATAGTTACTTGAAGCTAATTGAACTAAGATAATTATTAGTTACTTGAAACATATAACTGTGTAAATTATTTGTATTAAGAATAGTTACTTGAAGCTATAATTGTTTACTAAGGATTATTATTAGTTACTTGAAACCATATAACTGTGTGCAAATTATTTGTATTAAGAATAGTTACTTGAAGCTGAATTTACTAAGGATATTATTAGTTACTTTGAAACCATATAAACTGTGTGCAAATTATTTGTATAAGAATAGTTACTTGAAGCTATAATTGTTTACTAAGGATTATTATTAGTTACTTGAAACCATATAACTGTGTGCAAATTATTTGTATTAAGAATGTTACTTGAAGCTATAATTGTTTACTAAGGATTATTATTAGTTACTTGAAACCATATAACTTGTGCAAATTATTTGTATTAAGAATAGTTACTTGAAGCTATAATTGTTTACTAAGGATTATTATTAGTTACTTGAAACCATATAACTTTTGTGCAAATTATTTGTATAAGAATTGTTCTTGAAGCTATAATTGTTTACTAAGGATTATTATTAGTTACTTGAAACCATATAACTTGTGCAAATTATTTGTATTAAGAATAGTTACTTGAAGCTATAATTGTTTACTAAGGATTATTATTATACTTGAAACCACATAACTGTGTGCATATTGTTTATATTAAGAATTGTTACTTGATGCTGTAATTGTTTACTAATGATATATTAGTTACTTGAAACCATATAACTGTGTACAAAAATAACTATTATCAATTAGAAATAATTATTTGGATCATATGTTTATTAGTATTAGATAAGAATAGTCAGACAACTCTGTTCAAATTGTTGTATGAGATAGGAATAGTTTTATCATATAACTGTAAATTATTTGTATTCAGAATAGTTACTAGAAGTTATAATTGTTTACTAAGGATTATTATAGTTACTTGAAACCATATAACTGTACACAAACAAATGACTATTATCAAATAGAAATAATTACTTGAAACTATATAATTATGGTATTAGATATGAATACTTGATATCATATAACTGTGTGAAAAATTATTTATTAAGGAACAACTACACAAAAAATGTAAGTATGAATGTACAATGAACGCAATTCCCTAACCTCTAGACATAAAATAACCCCAGATGGGTTGACATACCGTTAAAATCAATCAATCATTTCCATTTTGTGTGTATGTGTAAGCATGTGTGCACTTGTGTGTGCATATGGGTGTGTAAGTATTTCTGCGTTGATATGTTTGCATATATAAATATTCATACCAATAAAACACACACGTATACACAAACACACACATACGTACACACACACACACATACACACTCGTATACACACACACATGCACATATACACGCACACACACACAAGTATATTTTCCATTGTCTTTATGAATTGTAATATATTTCTGCCAATTGTCTGGAAGTTTTTTTATTCCCATTTCAATAAAAAATTTGATGACTGTCCTCCCCCAATCCACATGACTGTCCTCCCCCAATCCACAAATCAGACATACCCCCCTCCCCTGACCCATAACTTTATATAAAAATCTTTAAAAATTCATTCACTTGCCAAAAAATGTCATCCAGAACAACCAAAGCCGCTTCAGTTTGAAAGGTGAGACCGCATTTCCGACATCAATTTGCATTAATTATCTCCCTTGAAAAATGGTAACATTGTATTTTCCTTGTTTCAGGGATAAAAAGATCACTTTAAGTTTATTTTCCTCTTTCAGTAAATTTCCCTCCAGTCAAAAGTTTAGAAATGGATAAAAAACATCAATTTTGATTTTATCCGGATCTTTCTCTTTAACGATAAAACTTTTTTAAACATCTTAGTTCTACATCTTTCTTGTCTCTAACAAAAATTGTCAGCCTTTTTATCTGATATAAAAAAAATTCTTTCACTAAACAGAACAACCCTCTTCACATCCAGGATGTGAGGTCGATTTTTTAAGCACAGTTTAACAGTATTATTTAGATTTTTTGGGACTGTTGTCCTCATCTTTATTGTTATATACACAACGTTTCGATGAGTGCCCTTCAGCCTTCTTCAGGTGTTTCTTATGAAATGTTGTGTTATATAACAATTAAAGATGAGGAAATAAGTCCAAAAAAATCCAAATAATACAAATTAAAAACCTCATCTAAAAAATTTGATAAGAAACACCTGAAGAAGGCTGAAGGGCACATTCAGTCGAAACGTTGTGTATATAACAATAAAGATGAGGACAACAGTCCCAAAAAATCTAAATAATACTGTTAAACTGTGCTTAAAAATCGACCTCACATCCTGGATGTGAAGAGGGGTTGTTCTGTTTAGTGAAAGAATTTTTTTTATATCAGATAAAAAGGCTGACAATTTTTGTTAGAGACAAGAAAGATTGTATGAACTAAGATGTTTAAAAAAGTTTTATCGTTAAAGAGAAAGATCCGGATAAATCAAAATTGATGTTTTTTATCCATTTCTAACTTTTGACTGGAGGGAAATTTACTGAAAAGAGGAAAATAAACTTAAAGTGATCTTTTTATCCCTGAAAACAAGGAAAATACAATGTTACCATTTTTCAAGGGAGATAATTAATGCAAATTGATGTCGGAAATGCGGTCTCACCTTTCAAACTGAAGCTGGCTTTGGTTGTTCTGGATGACATTTGTTTGGCAAAGTGAATGAATTTTTAAAGATTTTTATATAAAGTTATGGGTCAGGGGGGGGTATGTCTGATTTGTGGATTCATGTGGATTGGGGAGGACAGTCATCAAATTTTTTATTGAAATGGGAATAAAAAAACTTCCAGACAATTGGCAGAAATATATTACAATTCATAAAGACAATGGAAAATATACTTGTGTGTGTGTGCGTGTATATGTGCATGTGTGTGTGTGTACGAGTGTGTATGTGTGTGTGTGTGTGTACGTATGTGTGTGTTTGTGTATACGTGTGTGTTTTATTGGTATGAATATTTATATATGCAAACATATCAACGCAGAAATACTTACACACCCATATGCACACACAAGTGCACACATGCTTACACATACACACAAAATGGAAATGATTGATTGATTTTAACGGTATGTCAACCCATCTGGGGTTATTTTATGTCTAGAGGTTAGGGAATTGCGTTCATTGTACATTCATACTTACATTTTTTGTGTAGTTGTTCCTTAATAAAATAATTTTTCACACAGTTATATGATATCAAGTATTCATATCTAATACCATAATTATATAGTTTCAAGTAATTATTTCTATTTGATAATAGTCATTTGTTTGTGTACAGTTATATGGTTTCAAGTAACTAATAATAATCCTTAGTAAACAATTATAACTTCTAGTAACTATTCTGAATACAAATAATTTACAGTTATATGATATAAACTATTCCTATCTCATACAAACAATTTGAACAGAGTTGTCTGACTATTCTTATCTAATACTAATAAACATATGGATCCAAATAATTATTTCTAATTGATAATAGTTATTTGTACACAGTTATATGGTTTCAAGTAACTAATAATTATCATTAGTAAACAATTACAGCATCAAGTAACAATTCTTAATATAAACAATATGCACACAGTTATGTGGTTTCAAGTAACTAATAATAATCCTTAGTAAACAATTATAGCTTCAAGAACAATTCTTAATACAAATAATTTGCACAAAGTTATATGGTTTCAAGTAACTAATAATAATAATCCTTAGTAAACAATTATAGCTTCAAGAACAATTCTTGATACAAATAATTTGCACAAAGTTATATGGTTTCAAGTAACTAATAATAATCCTTAGTAAACAATTATAGCTTCAAGGAAATTCTTAATACAAATAATTTGCACAAGTTATATGGTTTCAAGTAACTAATAATAATCCTTAGTAAACAATTATAGCTTCAAGGAACTATTCTTAATACAAATAATTTGCACAGTTATATGGTTTCAAGTAACTAATAATAATCCTTAGTAAACAATTATAGCTTCAAGTAACTATTCTTAATACAAATAATTTGTACACAGTTATATGGTTTCAAGTAACTAATAATTATCATTAGTCAATTAGCTTCAAGTAACAATTCTTAATACAAATAATTTGCACACAGTTATGGTTTTAAGTAACTAATAATAATCCTTAGTAAACAATTACAGCTTCAAGTAACTATTCTTAATACAAATAATTTGTACACAGTTATATGGTTTCAAGTAACTAATAATATATCTTAGTTCAATTCAGCTTCAAGTAACAATTCTTAATACAAATAATTTGCACACAGTTATATGGTTTTAAGTAACTAATAATAATCCTTAGTAAACAATTATAGCTTCAAGTAACTATTCTTAATACAAATAATTTGCACACAGTTATATGGTTTCAAGTAACTAATAATATCATTAGTTCAATTAGCTTCAAGTAACAATTCTTAATACAAATAATTTGCACACAGTTATATGGTTTTAAGTAACTAATAATAATCCTTAGTAAACAATTACAGCATCAAGTAACTATTCTTAATACAAATAATTTGCACACAGTTATATGGTTTCAAGTAACTAATAATTATCATTAGCAATTCAGCTTCAAGTAACAATTCTTAATACAAATAATTTGCACACAGTTATATGGTTTTAAGTAACTAATAATAATCTTAGTAAACAATTTAGCTTCAAGTATTCTTAATACAAATAATTTGCACACAGTTATAGGTTTAAGTAACTAATAATATCTTCAATTAGCTTCAAGTAACAATTCTTAATACAAATAATTTGCACACAGTTATATGGTTTTAAGTAACTAATAATAATCCTTAGTAAACAATTATAGCTTCAAGAACTATTCTTAATATAAAATAATTTGCACACAGTTATATGGTTTTAAGTAACTAATAATTATCTTAGTTCAATTAGCTTCAAGTAAACATTCTTAATACAAATAATTTGCACACAGTTATATGGTTTTAAGTAACTAATAATAATCCTTAGTAAACAATTATAGCTTCAAGAACAATTCTTAATATAAAATAATTTGCACACAGTTATATGGTTTTAAGTAACTAATAATTATTAGTTCAATTAGCTTCAAGTAACATTCTTAATACAATAATTTGCACACAGTTATATAAGATAATCCTTAGTAAACAATTATAGCTTCAAGTAATTCTTAATATAAAAAATATTTGCACACAGTTATATGGTTTAAGTAACTAATAATAATAATCCTTAGTAAACAATTATAGCTTCAAGTAACTATTCTTAATACAAATAATTTGCACACAGTTATATGGTTTTAAGTAACTAATAATAATCCTTAGTAAACAATTATAGCTTCAAGTAACTATTCTTAATACAAATAATTTGCACACAGTTATATGGTTTAAGTAACTAATAATAATCCTTAGTAAACAATTATAGCTTCAAGTAACTATTCTTAATACAAATAATTTGCACACAGTTATATGGTTTTAAGTAACTAATAATAATCCTTAGTAAACAATTATAGCTTCAAGTAACTATTCTTAATACAAATAATTTGCACACAGTTATATGGTTTTAAGTAACTAATAATAATAATCCTTAGTAAACAATTATAGCTTCAAGTAACTATTCTTAATACAAATAATTTGCACACAGTTATATGGTTTTAAGTAACTAATAATAATAATCCTTAGTAAACAATTATAGCTTCAAGTAACTATTCTTAATACAAATAATTTGCACACAGTTATATGGTTTTTAACTAATAATAATAATCCTTAGTAAACAATTATAGCTTCAAGTAACTATTCTTAATACAAATAATTTGCACACAGTTATATGGTTTTAAGTAACTAATAATAATAATCCTTAGTAAACAATTATAGCTTCAAGTAACTATTCTTAATACAAATAATTTGCACACAGTTATATGGTTTTAAGTAACTAATAATAATAATCCTTAGTAAACAATTATAGCTTCAAGTAACTATTCTTAATACAAATAATTTGCACACAGTTATATGGTTTTAAGTAACTAATAATAATAATCCTTAGTAAACAATTATAGCTTCAAGTAACTATTCTTAATACAAATAATTTGCACACAGTTATATGGTTTAAGTAACTAATAATAATAATCCTTAGTAAACAATATAGCTTCAAGTAACTATTCTTAATACAAATAATTTGCACACAGTTATATGGTTTTAAGTAACTAATAATAATAATCCTTAGTAAACAATTATAGCTTCAAGTAACTATTCTTAATACAATAATTTGCACACAGTTATATGGTTTTAAGTAACTAATAATAATAATCCTTAGTAAACAATTATAGCTTCAAGTAACTATTCTTAATACAAATAATTTGCACACAGTTATATGGTTTTAAGTAACTAATAATAATAATCCTTAGTAAACAATTATAGCTTCAAGTAACTATTCTTAATACAAATAATTTGCACACAGTTATATGGTTTTAAGTAACTAATAATAATAATCCTTAGTAAACAATTATAGCTTCAAGTAACTATTCTTAATACAAATAATTTGCACACAGTTATATGGTTTAAGTAACTAATAATAATAATCCTTAGTAAACAATTATAGCTTCAAGTAACTATTCTTAATACAAATAATTTGCACACAGTTATATGGTTTTAAGTAACTAATAATAATAATCCTTAGTAAACAATTATAGCTTCAAGTAACTATTCTTAATACAAATAATTTGCACACAGTTATATGGTTTAAGTAACTAATAATAATAATCCTTAGTAAACAATTATAGCTTCAAGTAACTATTCTTAATACAAATAATTTGCACACAGTTATATGGTTTAAGTAACTAATAATAATAATCCTTAGTAAACAATTATAGCTTCAAGTAACTTAATACAAATAATTTGCACACAGTTATATGGTTTTTAAGTAACTAATAATAATAATCCTTAGTAAACAATTAGCTTCAAGTAACTATTCTTAATACAAATAATTTGCACACAGTTATATGGTTTTAAGTAACTAATAATAATAATCCTTAGTAAACAATTATAGCTTCAAGTAACTATTCTTAATACAAATAATTTGCACACAGTTATATGGTTTTAAGTAACTAATAATAATAATCCTTAGTAAACAATTATAGCTTCAAGTAACTATTCTTAATACAAATAATTTGCACACAGTTATATGGTTTTAAGTAACTAATAATAATAATCCTTAGTAAACAATTATAGCTTCAAGTAACTATTCTTAATACAAATAATTTGCACACAGTTATATGGTTTAAGTAACTAATAATAATAATCCTTAGTAAACAATATAGCTTCAAGTAACTATTCTTAATACAAATAATTTGCACACAGTTATATGGTTTAAGTAACTAATAATAATAATCCTTAGTAAACAATTATAGCTTCAAGTAACTATTCTTAATACAAATAATTTGCACAGTTATATGGTTTAAGTAACTAATAATAATAATCCTTAGTAAACAATTATAGCTTCAAGTAACTATTCTTAATACAAATAATTTGCACACAGTTATATGGTTTCAAGTAACTAATAATAATAATCCTTAGTAAACAATTATAGCTTCAAGTAACTATTCTTAATACAAATAATTTGCACACAGTTATATGGTTTAAGTAACTAATAATAATCCTTAGTAAACAATTATAGCTTCAAGTAACTATTCTTAATACAAATAATTTGCACACAGTTATATGGTTTTAAGTAACTAATAATAATAATCCTTAGTAAACAATTATAGCTTCAAGTAACTATTCTTAATACAAATAATTTGCACACAGTTATATGGTTTTAAGTAACTAATAATAATAATCCTTAGTAAACAATTATAGCTTCAAGTAACTATTCTTAATACAAATAATTTGCACACAGTTATATGGTTTTAAGTAACTAATAATAATAATCCTTAGTAAACAATTATAGCTTCAAGTAACTATTCTTAATACAAATAATTTGCACACAGTTATATGGTTTAAGTAACTAATAATAATAATCCTTAGTAAACAATTATAGCTTCAAGTAACTATTCTTAATACAAATAATTTGCACACAGTTATATGGTTTTAAGTAACTAATAATAATAATCCTTAGTAAACAATTATAGCTTCAAGTAACTATTCTTAATACAAATAATTTGCACACAGTTATATGGTTTAAGTAACTAATAATAATCCTTAGTAAACAATTATAGCTTCAAGTAACTATTCTTAATACAAATAATTTGCACACAGTTATATGGTTTAAGTAACTAATAATAATAATCCTTAGTAAACAATTAGCTTCAAGTAACTATTCTTAATACAAATAATTTGCACACAGTTATATGGTTTTTAAGTAACTAATAATAATAATCCTTAGTAAACAATTATAGCTTCAAGTAACTATTCTTAATACAAATAATTTGCACACAGTTATATGGTTTTAAGTAACTAATAATAATAATCCTTAGTAAACAATTATAGCTTCAAGTAACTATTCTTAATACAAATAATTTGCACACAGTTATATGGTTTTTAAGTAACTAATAATAATAATCCTTAGTAAACAATTATAGCTTCAAGTAACTATTCTTAATACAAATAATTTGCACACAGTTATATGGTTTTAAGTAACTAATAATAATAATCCTTAGTAAACAATTATAGCTTCAAGTAACTATTCTTAATACAAATAATTTGCACACAGTTATATGGTTTTAAGTAACTAATAATAATAATCCTTAGTAAACAATTATAGCTTCAAGTAACTATTCTTAATACAATAATTTGCACACAGTTATATGGGTTAGTTTAAGTAACTAATAATAATAATCCTTAGTAAACAATTATAGCTTCAAAGTAACTAAATACAAATACTTTACAGTTATATGGTATCAAGTATTCCTATCTAATTCAAATACTTTTTAAACAAATTGTGACGGAGAACGAGTACTACCGTACTCTTTTAGAAAAAGAGCAAGACATTGTCTTGCCTGCCAGGATCAAACCCGCATCCTCCCGCATGCAAAAACAAATGCAATTTAGGCACTGGATGGACGCAAGGTGCAATTCAGGTGCCTGGATGTTGGCGCCTACATGCGTCCATCCGAATGCACATGGATTGTGCGTTGCCCGGAATTTTTTTTCTGTTTGTCTCCAAAACTGTTGACTTTACTGGTTTGGTTTGTTTTGTTTTACGGCATATCAACCTCGGTGGGTCATTTAATGCCGACAAAGCTGTGAAATAAATTCATTCTTAATGCATAATACAATTTTGTTTATAAACTCATGTTTTTCTATTTAACCCATAGATGGGACCCTAACAGGTACTACCACTCCGGGTCAGAGTGGACCAGGAAGCAATGGTCATGAAGGGGTGCCCCACATTCCCCAAACATTCCCCAAACCTCCAAAACTGGAAACTCACCATCAGATAGAGTTTAACGTCATTCCCAGGACATGTAGACCCTCAGTCACTGCCTTCTAGCACCCATATGATAAAAAGGGGTTGGGGCTTGCCATAGGGCAATAGGGTTAGGAAAATCATATAGGTGCTAGGGCTTGACGTGACCAGCTGATTGATCGGAGGGAGCCTCTCCGACCTCCATCTAGCCCAAGAAAGGGCCAAAGTGGAGTATTGCAAGTCATGAACTGCTCATCCACCTGGGTTCTATCCATAAGCATCATGGGTTACCACCTACGGCCAACAGGTGGCCCCATTGGGGGAGTCTTACCCCTCTGCAGAGGTGCAGTCGGTGCATTCTAACACCCCAGCTGACAGGGCGGTAGTTTTACTGATACAATTGCATAAAATAAAAACAGTTTGGTTTGGTTTATTTGTTTAATGGCATATTAACCTTATTGGGTTATTTAATATCAAAGCCATCCTTGTAGAAGAGCAGTAGTAGTACTATTTAATCCATAGCTGGAGAAATGAGGGGGTTAATACCTTTTCTAATGGTATAAGTCTGTAAGGGAATATGATAGCATGATTGAAGTTCAAACTTGCTTTGAAGTTAAGCATCAATAAACCTGTTCAATACTTAAATGGGTGACCATTTAAGTAACCAAAAGTACAGTAAGCAACGTGATATCAAAATAAATTCCTTTGGCATAAAATGATCTGAAAAGGTTTGATATACCATAAAAACATTAAATGACCCGATGTTCAAGGACTTCAGCTTATCCCTGTTTCTTATCTTGTTGGAGATGGTAGACCGAGGTTCTGATGGAGAAACAATAATTAGACAGTTCCAATGACAAGTTAAATTGGATTGCCACTCAGACCAGATCTCAGTTTTGATGTGAGTGAATTTCCATCTTTTATGAAGAAAGGAAAATTTGAATGTATATGACAAGCCAACAAGAACATTAAAAAAAAAAGCCAAAAAGGAGACTTCTCAGATTTGTATCCCAGTTCTGCTACCATAATTGATACAATGACACTGTTTACTCAACAGCTGAGACTGCCAGCACCCCCCCTCCCCTCCCTCCCCTAGGCAAATGACTTTTTAACACTGACCAAATTTTGGTGTGTTTTAAGTAGTGTCTGCTACAATCCCAAGCCTGCTCCTGATTGGCTGAAACAATCTTATTTAAATTAAAACAACCTACAATTTGTTATAAGAAGGTCTCAGGTTCAATTCCTGACAAATCACAAGTTAACAGGTTAGATTGTTGATTAATTACACAAGTGGATCTTAATGAATATTCTGTGTACTTGACATGAGACTTTGATGAGTTGTGGTGCACCTGAGCACTGTACACAATAAATTTCATTATTATTATTTCATTATTATAAAAACATTAAATAACCCGAAAAGGTTTGATATGCCATAAAAACCCACCAACCAATCAAACTTGCTTACTACATTATCGCAGCCACAATAGTTAACCATCATGTCATAGGGACTCCCTCTAAAATAAAAAGATAAAAAATCAAAAAACAAAACCAAAAAACAAAGCTCTAAAAGCAAATTATCTTTATCGTTTTCTAAAAGGTCTTAAAGGATTTAGATTGTTGATTAATTACACAAGTGGATCTTAATGAATATTATCCAGTTGTCCAGAGTTAGTGGAGTGCGTATTTACACCTTTGCAAATGAAAGCATTTCCACAGGTGAGGCTAACAAGTACTCCCTGGACGGCTTTCAAGTGACACAGAATTACACACAGTAATTCTGTTTAATACTCAACAAAGTACGTTTCCTGTTTAAACATGGTGATTAAGTAAAATACAATCAAGTGAGAGTAAAATGCAGGAAAAAGAGAATTCATTTTGTTTCGTTTATTTTCAATTCAATTTTCTTTTTTAGTTTTCAATATCAAATTAACCAATAAAATTATCAGAACTTTTTTTTTTTTCTTTTTTTTTTTTTTTTCACTGTAAGGAAATTCTTTTTCTTTCTAGATTTGATTGTATTTTGTAAACATTCAAGAAATATCAGTTCTTCAAATATTTCAATTATAAAATGACATTTTCTTCTTTTTTTACTCGAGGCAATTTTTTTTTTCAATCAATTTTTTTGGGATTGTATTGATTTGAGTTTTTCCAATTTTTCAGTATTTATATCTCTTTCTTGTTTTACCCCCCCTCTCTCTCTTTATTGCTTTCTATCTTTTTTCTTCTTCTCTCTGTCTCCCCCTTCTCTCATATTCTTTTTTTGCTTTCTCTCTTACATTTCCTTTTTTTTACAGCCTATCTCTCTTTCTCAATATCTCATTCCTCTTTTCTCTCTTCACCCTCTCTCTCTCTCTCTCTCTTTCTCTCTCCCTCTTCTTTCCCTTCTCTCTCTCTTTCCACCTCTCTCTCCTTCTTCTTCTCTCCCCTTCACCCTTCCTCTCATCTTTTTTGCCTTCACTATTTTATATTTTCTTTGTTTTTTCTTCACTCTCTCTTTCTCTTTCTCATTATTTCCCATCCTCTCTTCTCTCTCTCTCTCTCTCTCATTCTGTTTTACCTTCTCTCTCTTATCTTTTATTTATTTATTTTCTCCTCTTTCTCTCTTATTTTTCATTATCTTATTCCTCTCCCCTTCACTCTCCACCCTCCCCTCTCTCATTTTTTGCCCCCCTTTCGTTTCTTTCTTTTCCACTCTTTCTCATTATCTCATTCATTTCTCCCTCTCCCCGCCCCTCTTTCTCCCTCTCTCTCCCTTACGCCTCTCTTTCTTTCTCCTTCTCTCTCTTTCTTCCTCTCTCTCATTCTTTTTTACTTTCTCTGTCTTATTTTTTGTTTGTTTCTTTTCGCTCTGTCTCACTTTTTTCTCATTATCCCCCTCTCTCTTTATACCATTATTCCTCTCCCTTTCTTCCCCCTCTCTCTTTATTATGTTATTCATCTCCCTTTCTCTATCCCCTCTCTCTTTATTCCATTATTCCTCTCCCTTTCTCTTCCCCCTCTCTCTTTATTCGATTATTCCTCTCCATTTCTCCCCTCTCTCTTTATTCCATTACTCATCTCCCTTTCTCCCCCTCTCTCTTTATTCCATCATTCCTATCCCTTTCTCTCCCCCCTCTCTCTTTAAAGAGGCTTATTTTAAACTTAAGACTATTTATTAAAACCTCCTCACAATGTCTTGTCATAACCAATTATAATGAAAATGAATAACTTTATTATTTATCCTTTGCCACAAACAGAAATTAATCATCGACATATTTGGTGTATTTTTAATTTAAGTCAATATTCAATCAATAATCTTCTTTATCAAACCAGTTCAATGAAATATTTTCATGAAAATCAATTTAGATATTTTCTCAAAAAAAAAAAGAAAAAAGAAAAAAGAAAGTCTCGCTAATGCATCATACCAATCCTCTTTGATTAACTTATCAGTTAATGGGATGGTCGGCATTTCTAAAGTCGAAGGATTTCTAATATTAACTAATTAGAATTATCATAAATATTTTGTATATTTTTCTATTTTTCTTTTTGGTTTGTTGGTTGGTTGGTTGGATTTTACGGCATGTCAACCCTTATTGGGTTTGTATTATTTGGACTATTGTCCCCCATTATTATTGTTATCTACATAACATTTCAGCTGATGTACCCTCCGGCCTTCTTCAGGTATTTCTGGTTGGATTCAGGAAACTTCTCAAACTTAGGAACCTTCTTGTCAAATTTCATGTTGTAATTGGGAACCTTGTTGGGTTATTTTATGCCGATGACGTTTTTTTGTTTTATTCATTCTTGATAGGTACTCAATATTTTTTTAACTGAAATATTTTAAAACACATTTTGTTCTATCTACCCCATAGATGGGACCCTAACAGGTACTACCACTCTGGGTCAGAGTGGACCTGGGTGTAATGGGGATGAAGGGGTACTCCACATTCCCCAGAGCTCCAGAATTGGAACTTCACCATCGGATAGAATTTAACGTTTTACCCAGGACATTAAGACCCTCAGCCACTGCCTTCTAGCACATATATGATAAAAAGGGTTGGGACTTACCCTAAGGGCAATTAGGGTTGGGACAATCATATTGATGCTAGGATTTGACGTGACCAGCTTGATCAGAGAGGACCTCTCTAACTGCTGATCTAGCCTAAGTAAGGGCCAAAGTGAAGTGTTGCATGTCATGGTTTGCTCAGTCACCAGGGTTCCATCCTTAAGCATCATGGGTCATGATGTCCAACAGTTGGCTTTATCTTACCCCCTCTACAGGGTATTCTAAACCCCAAACTGACAGGGCTTGTTGTTTTTGGTAAACAAATAAATATTTGTTCAATATAATTATTAATGCACTTATCTCGCAGACCATTTACAATAAGTTCATTCTTTTCTGAGGTTCTTGTATGAATACGGCGTGATATCCAAGTTGCTCTAATCCAACAAAATATGATAATAATAGTTTTTATTTATTCTTTTAAATTTTCATTTATATTTTTCATTTCTTTTTTTTATTTTTTATCCGGATTTTGTCTAATCATTCTTGAATCTATTTTTTTTTCTCCCCCGAAATTTAATCCTTTCTGAATTTTTAGCAAAATTTCTTCTGATTGTTTTCTCTCTAGTGTTTAAAAAAAATCTTTATCATTTCTCTCTTTCTCTCTCTCTCTTTCTCTCTCTCTCCCTTCTTTCTATCACTCTCTCTCTCTCTCTCTCTCTCTCTCTTTCTTATTTATATTTTCCACTTGCTACAAAATCTCTCCTCCTCTTTCTTTCTATCAAGCTATCTATCCACACACACACACACACACACACACACACGCATATACACACAGAGACCTTCTTTTTGAGTTGACTTTTCCATCTCCCTCCATATCTCTCTCTCTTTATCTCTCTATCTCTCTCTCTATCCATCTATCTAACTCTCTCTCCATCCCCCTCTCTCTATATCCCCCCTCTCTCTCTATCTATCTCCATCCCCCTCTCTCCATCCTCCTCTCTCTCCATCCTCCCTCTCTCTATATATCCTCTCTCTCTCTCTCCATCTCTCTCTATTTCCATCTCTCTCTCTCTCCATCTCTCTCTCTCCATCTCTCTCTCTCCACATCTCTCTTTATCCATCTCCCACTCTCTCTCTCTCTCTATTTTTCTATCTCTCTATTCAACTTTCTATCTCACCCTCCTTATCTCTTTTTCTCTCATCCATTCTTCCTTTTTAGTTTTTCCTTTTCTTTTTCTCTTTCTCTCCCTCTCTTAAATCTTTCACTCTTTCCCTCTCTATTACCCACTCGCTATCAAACTCTTATTCTATCCTCCTCCCACCCTTCACTGAAGTATCAGTATCAATAAATCCAGACAAGTAAACAGAAATGCATTTTTTATTTTATTTAAACTTCAAAGCGATATTCAAATTTTTTTTATTTCTTTCGGCCAAAAATGTTTTTTTTTTCCTTTCTCAAACTGCTGATTATCACCAAAAAAATCTTTTTTCTTTTTTTTTTTGTCGATGAAGAAAAAAAAAAGGAAAGAAATCAGTAATTTCATTTAATGCCATAAGCCATAAAGAAACAAAAAAAAGAAAAGAAAGAAAAGAAATAAAAACAGAAAAAAAAACAAGAAAAAAATTTAAATCTTCATCTTTTGTGTGTGAACAATTGGAGTCTACAATACACAAAGGAAAAAAAAAATATCTTTCTTGTTTTTTTTTGTTTTTTTTTAGTTGTTTTTTTGTTTGTTTGGCTTGTAGCCAATTGAAGTAAGCAAGTCTGTTACTTTTCGCTCATAAACTGTACTAGTTTATTTCTAAGGATAAAAATTGTTTTTTTTCTCCTTTTTTTCAGAATACAATCATTTATATGATGGGAAATAGGGAATAATATTTTTGTACACTAATCAAACACTTTAGAAATTTTGATTCAACCCACATTTAGTATTATTTGTATTATTAAGACTATTGTCCTCATCTTCATTGTTATTTATACAACATTTCGGCTGATGTGCCCTCCGGCCTTCTTCAGGTATTTTGTGTCAGACTTGGGAACCTTCTTGGACTCGGGAACCTTCTTGTCATAATTGGGAGCCATCACGGAACTTTGAACTTAGTTCATGGGGGATTATGACAAGAAGATTCCTGATTACAACAAGAAAGTTCCCGAGTCTGAGAAGATTCCCGAGTCCAACAAGAAATACCTGAAGAAGGCTGGCGGGCACATCAGCTGAAATGTTGTACAGATAACAATGAAGATGAGGACAACAGTCCGAATAATTCAAATAATCCTAATTATCAAACCTCATCTCAAAAATTCAGAGAGATTAAGCCACATTATCTAGAACTGAATGTTACGCTTATCTATCTTAAATATATATTGTTGTTATTGTTATTAGATATATAACATTATACTGATGATTATGCTAAAATTGCAAGGCTCTCCTTAAAACAGATAGAGCTCTCTTAGCAGCCTTTACATATGTATGTACTTATCATTAAAATTCCCTTCAGCAAGTGGGCTGTACTGATGGTCTGGTGGATAGATGTTTTGACGGATGTAGCTGACACTATAAAGTAAACAGAGATGAAAGGAAAAGTTAAAAAAGAATACCTCAGGAGAACAAGAAAACTCCTAGAAACCAAGCTCAGCAGCAGAAATCTCATAAAAGGAATAAATACCTGGGCCATCCCCATTATAAGATATTCTGGTCCATTCTTAAAATGGACAAAAGAGTAACTGAGATAGATTGACCAAAGGATAAGAAAATTAATGACAGTGCACAAGGCTTTACACCCTAGAAATGATAGAGATATGTATCAAGAAAAAAAGGTAGAAGAAGTCTTGCCAATATAGAGGATCGCGTAGATGCCACAATCCAAGGACTCAAAGAATACACTGAAAAGAGCAAATAAATATTACTTATGGCAGCCAATAACAGCAGATGCAACATATGGACAAACAGAAAAACAACAAAAACAAGAAAAAAAATGGGAAGAAAAACAATTATATGGATACTTCAAATGTCAAATTGGAGAGGTTGCACATGAAAAGACTTGGACATGGTTAAGAAGAGGAAACCTCAAGAGAGAAACTGAATCCCTAATAATTGCTGCACAAAATAATGCCATAAGGACAAATCATATCAAAGCAAAAATTGATAAGACACAACAAAAAAGCAAATGTAGAGTGTGTAATGACTGGGTTGGGAAGGTGATTCACTGGGAATTATGCAAAAAACTAAATTTTGACCATACAGCAAAATGGTATGTGCATAAACCAGAATCTGTTCTTGAGAATGAAACACTTAAAATTCTATAGGACTTTAAGATAAAGATGGATCACATTATCCCAGCCAGGAGACCAAACCTAGTATTGATTAACAAAAAAAAAAGAGAACTTGTCAACTGGTAGACTTTGCAGTTCCAGCAGATCACAGGGTGAAGATGAAGGAAAACAAAAAGGTAGACAAATACCTGGAAGTTGCCAGAGAATTGAAAAAGCTGTGGAATATGAGGGTCAAAGTGATACCAATTGTAGTTGGTGCAATTGGAACGGTCCCAAAAAGCTTGGAAAAAAGACTGGAGGAACTGGAAATCAGAGGAAGAAATGAGACCATCCAGACAACTGCATCATTGCAATTGGCCAGAATAGTCAGAAGAGTCCTGGAGACCTGAGGAGACTTGTTATCACTCAGACTCCAGTGAAAAGCCATCAGCTAACGCTTGTCTGAAAACCTCATAATAATAATCAAAGTTTTGCCAAAAATGAACAAGAATTAGAAACCCTTCTACAAACCATAAGAATCTACAGCCAAGAGATAGAGATGGAGTTTGGCATTGACAAGTGCACCATGTTAGTGATGAAGAAAGGAAAAAATGAAACGGCAAAAGGAATAGAACTAGCAAATCGATAAGTAATTTGGACACTTAGAGAAAAAGAGAATTATAAATATCTGGGAATATTAGAAGCAAACAAACAGAAATGAAAGAAAAAGTAAGAAAGGAATACCTCAGAAGAACAAGAAGGCTCTTAGAAACCAAGTTATGGAGCAGAAACCTTATTAAAAGAATAAACACATGGGCTGTCCTTCTTGTAAGATACACAGGACCATTCCTAAAATGGACAAGAGAGGAGTTCAGGCAGATGGACCAAAAGACAAGGAAATTCATAACCATGCACAAGGCATTACACCCAAGAGATGTCATGATTGGGATGGGGTGGTGGTCAGCTACTGATGATCTGCTGTAAATGTTTAGGATAGTAGTAGGAGTTTTTTTTGTATGAGGTGTTGCGGTGGTGATGGTCTTTGTGGGGTCATGGAGTGGAATTAGGGTGATTTGGGGGTGGAAAGGGATCGTCTATGTACACTAGACACTGGGTTTGATCCTGACCGCAAGACACTCATCAGTAAGAGAACTGAATCCTTCAATACAAGAACTCAGTCTGTGTCCTGAAGAAGGTCTGATAGACTGAAACGTTATAACGTTGACATCACTACCTATAATAATCCTCCATCCAATACAACATCCCGTGTTTGTCTACTTTTCTCCACACAACATCCCGTGTTTGTCTACTTTTTCCACGCAACGTCCCGTGTTTGTCTACTTTTTCTCACACAACGTCCCGTGTTTGTCTACTTTTCTCCACACAAACTCCTGTGTTTGTCTACTTTTCTCACACAACATCCTGTGTTTGTCTACTTTTTCTCCACACAATATCTCGTGTTTGTCTACTTTCTCCACACAACATCCCGTGTTTGTCTACTTTCTCCACACAACATCCCGTGTTTGTCTACCTTTCTCCACACAACATCCCGTGTTTGTCTACTTTTCTCCACACAACATCCCGTGTTTGTCTACTTTTCTCCACACAACATCCTGTGTTTGTCTACTTTTCTCCACACAATATCTCGTGTTTGTCTACTTTTCTCCACACAACATCCCGTGTTTGTCTACTTTTCTACACACAACATCCGTGTTTGTCTACCTTTCTTCACACAACATCCCATGTTTGTCTACCTTTCTCCACACAACACCCTGTGTTTGTCTACTTTTCTCCACACAACATCCCGTGTTTGTCTACTTTTCTCCACACAATATCTCGTGTTTGTCTACTTTTCTCCACACAATATTTCGTGTTTGTCTACTTTTCTCCACACAACATCCCTTGTTTGTCTACTTTTCTCCACACAACATCCCTTGTTTGTCTACCTTTCTCCACATATTTCCTCTTTTTACTCCCATAAATATCTATACTCACAATTTTTTCTGAAATTGTTATATTGTTTTTGTTTCAAATGGGTGTGCTTTTTTTTTTACTCTCCTCTCGTTAAATAAAAATCATTTTTTTTTTAACATTCAATTCTGAAACCGTAAAGATTGGAAATTGTAATTGATACTTCTCTTTTATTTGTTCCTATAAATCATTGTTACCGTCTCAAAGATTATTTTGCTGCCTCACAAGCAACATTCTGGCCAGGAACGTTTGAAATAGAAAAATTCTGCCTAAGAGTAAAAAAATTTAGATTTTTTTTTCAAATTAAAGGAGGTGGTTCAAATATATTGTTATTAGAATTCTTCTGACTTTTCTGCTGGTTCAACGAGTTTCTCTTTGAATCTTGATTTTGAAAATATGGTCGGAATTTTCAGGTACCGTTCACCCCCCCTCCATCAATAAATAAAAAATAAGTAATAAAATTGTTTTGTTTCTCTTTTTTCAAGAATCGTTTTTTGTTTTTTTTTCTGGTTGGAAAGCAATGAAGTATGGACAGTGTATCGTATCTGGTAGAATTTGGATATCACAGAATATTAGTTCAGCTCTGTCAGTCTTGAAGATTCTCACTTTAGCCCGAGGTAGAGTAGAGAAATATGTCTGCCTCAATAGACAATTCCAAAGACATCTAGGGATCTTTACCAAAGTTTTAGAAAATGGAATTGCCGCACCTTTAACTAATAGATGTCTGAGAGTATTCAGATATATTTGTCTTTTTGTATATTTCAAGAGATACAACCATGAATATATTGGACTGCCTTAATGCATCACGGAAAATCGGATCTATCTATCTCTCTATTTCTCTCTGTCTCTCTCACTCTATCTATCTATCTATTTCTCTCTCATTATTTATCTATCTATCTCTCTCTCACTCTATTTATATATTTATCTATCTATCTCTCTCTCTATTTCTCTCTTTCACTCTATCTATCTATCTATCTATCTATCTATCTATCTATCTATCTATCTATCTCTCTATTTCTCTCTTTCACTCTATCTATCTATCTATCTATCTATCTATCTATCTCTCACTCTATTTATCTATCTGTCTATTTCTCTCTTTCACTCTATCTATCTATATATCTATCGATTTATCTATCTATATATCTGTTTCTATTTATCTATCTATCTATCTATGTATCTCTAATATCATATCATATCATATCTATCGATAGATCTATGTATCTATGTATCTATCTATTAATGTAATCTCCATAAATCATCTATGTATATCTAATACAAAGATAAACAGATGGGGATGATATTAGATAGATATATAGATAGATAGATAGATAGATAGATAAACAGATGGGGATGATAGATAGATAGATAGATAGATAGATAGATAGATGGGGATGATATTAGATAGATAGATGAATAGATCGATAGGGATTGTATTAGATATATATAAATGATTTATGGAGATTGCATTAGATACATACATACATACATACATATTATATGATATGATGTGATATTAGATAGATAGATAGATAGATAGATAGATAGATAGGGATTGTATTATATATAGATAGATAGATTTATGGAGATTGCATTAGATAGATAGATACATACATACATACGTACATACATACATATGATATGATATGATATGATGTGATATTAGATAGATAGATAGATAGATAGATAAGGATTGTATTAGATATACATAGATGATTTATGGAGATTACATTAATAGATAGATCTATCTATATATCTATCTAATATCATCCCCATCTGTTTATCTATCTATCTATCTATCTATCTATCTATCTATCTATCTAATATCATCACCATCTGTTTATCTATCTATCTATCTATCTATCTAATATCATCACCATCTGTTTATCTATCTATCAATCTATCTATCTATATATCTATCTAATATCATCCCATCTGTTTATCTATCAATCTATCTATCTATCTATCTAATATCATCACCATCTGTTTATCTATCTATCATCTATCTATCTAATATCATCAACATCTGTTTATCTATCTATCAATCTATCTATCTATATATCTATCTAATATCATCCCCATCTGTTTATCTATCTATCTTTCTAATGGTCAAGTAATGCTGAAAGCACCAGTTCCCACTAGATCAGCAATGAGCCTGTTCAATACTTAATTGGGTGACCACTTAAACAACAGCAGGTACTGTAAGTAAATTGAGTCCTTTGTTCATCAATTTAGAAGCAAGGATGACTTATAACAGGAAATAGTAAATGTATCACATGAAATTACATCAAAGGAAATTCAGAAATTGACATGTACAATGGACGAGCACCTTTTCCAAGACATTTTAAAAGAAACGATCACATATATCATATTAACCAATTCCACTATCATTTTTGAACTCTGTTTACATTTTTATTTCATTTTAATTTCATTTTAGTTACTGAATGTATCCCTAATATATATATAAATGAAGCAATTACAATATTTTCTTTTTTAAAGAGTTTTTTAATTTTATTTTTTTTATTAAACCTCACTAATAATTTAACTCATTAATAACACTGGTTTACAAAAAATATTTTTTGTCTGAGGCAAGAATGTGAATAGGTGTTTTTTTACTAATTTGGGTGTGCTGAATTCAAATTTATAAACAGTTTTGCTCTATCACCTCTAGTTTTCTGTCTTTTAAATAGTCTGATTTTAGTATATACAGAGTATATACGTGCTTATTTCAACAGTTGCAGCAGCTTATTACAGATAAAACAGGATAGATAAAGAACATTGACAGAATAAATATACTTGAATAACACAATATACACAATTCATAGTACCGCAGACAGTTAGAAGTGTGTTTTCTTAGATGATCTGCTGTATTTTGCCTCTGGGATGTCACGCAAGAGCATCCAGCAGAAGTCTCCCATCATGCCGGAGTTCCACTTGCCTTGGTAGTTGCTCTCCATCTTTGTAATGACTTGGTGGAATCTTTCTCCGTGCTCATCACTCACTGCTCCAAGGTTTGGAGGGAAGAAGTTGAGGTGGAAATGGAGAAAATGAATTTTGAGTGACATTCGGCATCCCATATCCTCATAAGTCTTTAGCAACTTCTCAATACAGGCTTGGTAATTTGGTATGTGTGTGTTTTCAAGGAAGCCACTACAGACTGACAAATGCTTCCCATGCTCTCAGTTTCCTGCATAATAACTAAAAAAGAAGACATAAGTCACACAATATTAGAAATTAACCCTGAATGCATATACGCCTTTATGTACAGTATGTGTACAAAATGTACAGTATGCATATCTAAAAAAACTAGATGTGATTAGTAAAAACGGATTTCAAATCTGAATTCAGCACCCCCAAATTAGGTTAATGCAGTTATTTTTTTGCTTGCCTCAATTTCTTTGTAAACCAGTGGAATTCAAGTAAATTATGTAAATGACCGTAACCTCTCTTCCCTTTTTTAGAACAATTTGTAACAAGTAAGTGTATATACATGTTGCCATAATTCTCTGATAATTTCCTTAAATTCCAATGAGGAGTTTTTGGATGGAAAAGTGCCACCTTGTTAATAATTTGAAATGCAGTGTCCATATATAGTCTTTCATATACAGACATCTACATGTGCATATTGTTATGATTTTTGTGGCCATCCTCAGGGGTTCAAGCAAGAGCGCTGTCCAGCGGAGATCCTTGGTGTTAAGCAGAGCGTGATCCTTAGTGAAGAATCCTTTGGTTGCTCATTAGTATACCTTAACATTGGGTATGATCCTTTGGTTGTTCCTTGGTGCTCCTCAGTCTTGCAGATCCTTTGTCAATAAATGCAAATGGATGTCTGTCAATATCAGCCAATTAAGAAGTTAACCAACCATGTATTCGGGCTGTTGATTGGCCGAGGTTTAAACCACATGACCTTGCTTAGTCTATAAATCTAAG
>CM042148.1:47778138-47790916 GCA_023376005.1 Doryteuthis pealeii | reverse complement strand
AGAGAGCGATACGGGATGTTGTGTGGAGAAAGTAGACAACACGGGATGTTGTGTGGAGAAAGGTAGACAACACACGGGATGTTGTGTGGAGAAAGTAGAACAACACGGGATGTTGTGTGGAGAAAGTAGACAAACACGAGATATTGTGTGGAGAAAGTTAGACAAACACAGTTGATGTTGTGTGGAGAAAAGTAGACAAACACAAGGATGTTGGTGTGGAGAAAAGTAGACAAACACGGACTTGGTGTGGAGAAAAGTAGACAAACACGGGACGTTGGCGTGGAGAAAAGTAACAAAACGGGGAATGTTTGTGGAGAAAAGTAGACAAACACTGGGATGTTGTATTGATGGAGGATTATTATAGTAGTGATGTCAACGTTATAACGTTTCAGTCTATCAGACCTTCTTCAGGAACACAGACTGAGTTCTTGTATTGAAGGATTCAGTTCTCTTACTGATGAGTGTCTTGCGGTCAGGATCAAACCAGTGTCTAGTGTACATAGACGATCCTTTCCACCCCCAAATCACCTAATTCCATCCATGACCCCACAAAGACATCACCACCGCAACAACCTCATACAAAAAAACTCCTACTACTATCCTAAACATTTATACAGCAGATCATCAGTAGCTGACACAACCCATCCCAATCATGACATCTCTTGGTGTAATGCCTTGTGCATGGTTATGAATTTCCTTGTCTTTTGGTCCAATCTGCCTGAACTCCTCTCTTGTCCATTTTGGAATGGTCGTTGTATCTTAACAAGAAGGACAGCCATGTGTTTATTCTTTTAATAAGGTTTCTGCTCCATAACTTGGTTTCTAAGAGCCTTCTTGTTTCTTCTGAGGTATTCCTTTCTTACTTTTTCTTTCATTTCTGTTTGTTTGCTTCTAATATTCCCGATATTTATAATTCTCTTTTTCTCTAAGTGTCCAAATTACCTTACGATTTGCTAGTTCTATTCCTTTGCCGTTTCATTTTTTCCTTTCTTCATCACTAACATGGTGCACTTGTCAATGCCAAATCTCATCTCTATCCTTGCTGTAGATTCTTATGGTTGTAGAAGGGTTTCTAATTCTTGTTCATTTTTGGCAAAACTTTGATTATTATTATGAGGTTTTCAGACAAGCGTTCGCTGATGGCTTTTCACTGGAGTCTGAGTGATAACAAGTCTCCTAGGTTCCAAGGAACTCTTCTGACTATTCTGGCCAATTGCAATGATGCAGTTGTCTGGATGGTCCATTTTCTTCCTCTGATTCCAGTTCCTCCAGTCTTTTTTTCCAAGCTTTTTGGGACCGTTCCAATTGCACCAACTACAATTGGTATCACTTTGACCCTCATATTCCACAGCTTTTTCAATTCTCTGGCAACTTCCAGGTATTTGTCTACCTTTTATTTTCCTTCATCTTCACCCTGTGATCTGCTGGAACTGCAAGTCTACCAGTTGACAAGTTCTCTTTTTTTTTTGTAATCAATACTAGGTTTGGTCTCCTGGCCTGGGATATATGTGATCCATCTTTATCTTAAAGTCCTATAGAATTTTAAGTGTTTCATTCTCAAGAACAGATTCTTGGTTTATGCACATACATTTTGCTGTATGGTCAAAATTTAGTTTTTTGGCATAATTCCAGTGAATCACCTTCCCAACCAGTCATTACACACTCTACATTTTGCTTTTTTTGTTGTGTTTATCAATTTTTGCTTTGATATGATTTGTCTTATGGCATTATTTTGTGCAGCAATTATTAGGGATTCAGTTTCTTCTTGAGGTTTCTCTTCTTAACCATGTCAGTCTTTTCATGTGCAACCTCTCCAAATTTGACATTTGAAGTATCCATATAATTGTTTTTCTTCCCATTTTTTTTCTTGTTTTTGTTGTTTTTCTGTTTGTCCATATGTTGCATCTGCTGTATTGTCTGCCATAAGTAATATTTTTTGCTCTTTTCAGTGTATTCTTTGAGTCCTTGGATTGTGGCATCTACGCGATCCTCTATATTGGCAAGACTTCTTCTAACCTTTTTTCTTGATACATATTCTATCATTTTAGGTGTAAAGCCTTGTGCACTGTCATTAATTTTCTTATCCTTTGGTCAATCTATCTCAGTTATCTTTTGTCCATTTTAAGAATGGACCAGAATATCTTATAATGGGGATGGCCAGGTATTTATTCCTTTTATGAGAATTTCTCTGCTGGCCTGAGCTTGGTTTCTAGGAGTTTTCTTGTTCTCCTGAGGTTATTCTTTTTAACTTTTTCCTTTCATCTCTGTTTACTTTATAGTGTCAGCTACATCCGTCAAAACATCTATCCACAGACCCATCAGTACAGCCCACTTGCTGAAGGGAATTTTAATGATAAGTACATACATATGTAAAGGCTGCTAAGAGAGCCTATCTGTTTTAAGGAGAGCCTTGCAATTTTAGCATAATCATCAGTATAATGTTATATATCTAATACAATAACAACAATATATATTTAAGATAGATAAGCGTAACATTCAGTTCTAGATATGTGGCTTAATCTCTCTGAATTTTTGAGATGAAGGTTTGATAATTAGGATTATTTGAAATTATTCGACCTGTTGTCCTCATCTTCATTGTTATCTGTACAACATTTCAGCTGATGTGCCCGCCAGCCTTCTTTCAGGTATTTCTTGTGGACTCGGGAATCTTCTCAGACTCGGGAACTTTCTTTGTTGTAATCAGGAATCTTTCTTGTCATAATCCCCCATGAACTAAGTTCAAAGTTCCGTGATGGCTCCCAATTATGACAAGAAGGTTTCCGAGTCCGAAGAAGGTTCCCAGTTGACACAAATACCTGAAGAAGGCCGGAGGGCACTCAGCCGAAATGTTGTATAAATAACAATGAGATGAGGACAATAGTCTTTAATAATACAATAATACTAAATGTGGGTTGAATCAAAATTTCTCAAGTGTTTGATTAGTGTACAAAAATATTATTCCCTATTTTCCCATCATAATAAATGATTGTATTCTGAAAAAACAGGAGAAAAAAAACAATTTTTATCCTTAGAAATAAACTAGTAAGTTATGAGGCGAAAAGTAACAGACTTGCTTACTTCATTTGGCTACAAGCCAAACAACAAAAAAACAACTAAAAAAAAACAAAAAAACAAGAGAAGATATTTTTTTTTTCCTTTGTGTATTGTAGATCCAATTTGTTCACAACAAAAGAGAAAGATTTAAATTTTTTTCTTGTTTTTTTTTTCTGTTTTTATTTCTTCTTTCTTTTCTTGTTTCTTATTGGCTTATGCATTAAATGAAATTACTTGATTCTTTCCTTTTTTTTTTCTTTCATCGACAAAAAAAAAAAGAAAAAAGATTTTTTGGTGATAATCAGCAGTTTGAGAAAGGAAAAAAAAACATTTTTGGCCGAAAGAAATAAAAAAAATTTGAATATCGCTTTGAAGTTTAAATAAAATAAAAATGCATTTCTGTTTACTTGTCTGGATTTATTGATCCTGATACTTCAGTGAAGGGTGGGAGGAGGAATAGAATAAGAGTTTGATAGCGAGTGGGTAATAGAGAGGGAAGAGTGAAAGATTTAAGAGAGGGGAGAGAAAGAGAAAAAAGAAAAGGAAAACTAAAAAGGAAGAATGGATGAGAGAAAAGAGATAAGGAGGGTGAGATAGAAAGTTGAATAGAGAGAATAGAAAAATAGAGAGAGAGAGAGAGTGGGAGGATGGATAAAGAGAGATGTGGAGAGAGAGAGATGAGAGAGAGAGATGGAAGAGAGAGAGAGGAGATGGAATAGAGAGAGATGGAGAGAGAGAGAGCGGGATATATAGAGAGAGGGAGGATGGAGAAGAGAGGAAGGCGATGGAGAGAGGGGGATGGAGATAGATATGAGAGAGAGGGGGGGATATAGAAGAGAGGGGGAATGGAGAGAGAGTTAGATAGATGGATAGAGCGAGAGATGAGGAGATAAGAGAGAGAGATTGGAAGGGAGTGGAAAAGTCACTCAAACAAGAAGGTCTCCTGTGTGTATATGGCGTGTGTGTGTGTGTGTGTGTGTGTGTGTGGATAGATTAGCTTGATAGCAGAAGAGGAGGAAGGAATTGTAGGCACGTGGAAAATATAAAATAAGAAAGAGAGAGAGAGAGAGAGAGAGAGAGAGTGATAGAAGAAGGGAGGAGAGAGAGAAGAGAGAGAGAGAAAAGAGAGAAATGATAAAGTTTTTTAACACTAGAGAGAAAACAATCAGAAGAAATTTTGCTAAAAATTCAGTAAGGATTAATTTCGGGGGAGAAAAAAAATAGATTTCAAGATGATTAGACAAAATCGCGGAAAAAATAAAAAAAGAATGAAAAAATATTAAATGAAAATTTAAAAAGAATTAAATAAAACTATATTATCATATTTTGTTTGGATTTAGAGCACACTTGGATATCACGCGTATTCATACAAGAATCAGACCAAAATGAACTTATTGTTAAATGGTCTGCGAAGATAGTGCTATTATAATTTATTGAACAAATATTTATGTTGTTTTACCAAAAACAACAAGCCCTGTCAGTTTGGGGTTTTAGAATACCCTGTTAGAGGGGGTAAGATAAAGCCAACGTTGAAACATCAATGACCCATGATGCTTAAGGATGGAACCCTGGTGACTTGAGCAAACCATGAACATGCAACACTTCACTTTGGCCTTACTTAGGCCTAGATCAGCAGTTAGAGAGTCCTCTTGATCAAGCTGTCACGTCAAATCTAGCATCAATATGATTTGTCCAACCTAATTGCCCTTAGGGTAAGTTCCCAACCTTTTTATCACATATATGTGCTAGAAGGCAGTGGCTGAGGGTCTTAATGTTCCTGGGTAAAACGTTAAATTCTATCCGATGGTGAAGTTCCAATTCTGGAGCTCTGGGGAATGTGGAGTAACCCCTTCATCCATTACACCCAGGTCCACTCTGACCCAGAGTTGGTTAGTACCTGTTAGGGTCCATCTATGGGGGTAGATAGAACAAAAATTGTTTACAAATATTTCAGTTAAAAAAATATTGAGTACTCTATCAAGAATGAATAAAACAAAAAAACGTCATCGGCATAAAATAACCCAACAGGTCCAATTACAACATGAAATTTGACAAGAAAGGTTCCCTATGAGAGTTTGAGAGTTTCTGAATCCAACGAAATACCTTTGAAGAAGGCCGGAGGGTCATCACGCTGAAATGTTATGTAGAATAACAATAATAATGGGGGACAATAGTCCAAAATAATACAAACCCAATAAGGGTTGACAATGCCCGTAAAAATCCAACCAACCAACCTACAAACAAAAAGAAAAATAGAAAAATATACAAAATATTTAATGATAATTCCTAGATTAGTTAATATTCAAATCCTTCGACTTTAGAAATGCCGACCTCCCATTACTGATAAGTTTAATCAAAGAGGAATTGGTATGATGCATTAGCGAGACTTTCTTTTTTTCTTTTTTCTTTTTTTTTTTGAAGAAAATATCTAAATTTGATTTTCAATGAAATATTTCATTGAACTGGTTTTGATAAAGAAGATTCTTGATTAAATATTGGAACTTAAATTAAAATCACCAATTATAATGAAAATGAATAACTTTATTATTTATCCTTGCCACAAACAGAAATTAATCATCGACATATTTGGTGTATTTTTAATTTAAGTCAATATTCAATCAATAATCTTCTTTATCAAACCAGTTCAATGAAATATTTTCATGAAAATCAATTTAGATATTTTCTCAAAAAAAGAAAAAAGAAAAAAGAAGTCTCGCTAATGCATCATACCAATCCTCTTTGATTAACTTATCAGTTAATGGGATGGTCGGCATTTCTAAAGTTGAAGGATTTTTAATATTAACTAATTAGAATTATCATAAATATTTTGTATATTTTTCTATTTTTCTTTTTGGTTTGTTGGTTGGTTGGATTTTACGGCATGTCAACCCTTATTGGGTTTGTATTATTTGGACTATTGTCCCCCATTATTATTGTTATCTACATAACATTTCAGCTGATGTACCCTCCGGCCTTCTTCGGGTATTTCTGGTTGGATTCAGGAAACTTCTCAAACTTGGGAACTTTCTTGTCAAATTTCATGTTGTAATTGGGAACCTTGTTGGGTTATTTTATGCCGATGACGTTTTTTTTGTTTTATTCATTCTTGATAGGTACTCAATATTTTTTTAACTGAAATATTTTAAAACACATTTTGTTCTATCTACCCCATAGATGGGACCCTAACAGGTACTACCACTCTGGGTCAGAGTGGACCTGGGTGTAATGGGGATGAAGGGGTACTCCCACATTCCCCAGAGCTCCAGAATTGGAACTTCACCATCGGATAGAATTTAACGTTTTACCTAGGAATTAAGACCCTCAGCCACTGCCTTCTAGCACATATATGATAAAAAGGGTTGGGACTTACCCTAAGGGCAATTAGGGTTGGGACAATCATATTGATGCTAGGATTTGACGTGACCAGCTTGATCAGAGAGGACCTCTCTAACGCTGATCTAGCCTAAGTAAGGGCCAAAGTGAAGTGTTGCATGTCATGGTTTGCTCAGTCACCAGGGTTCCATCCTTAAGCATCATGGGTCATGATGTCCAACAGTTGGCTTTATCTTACCTCCTCTACAGGGTATTCTAAACCCCAAACTGACAGGGCTTGTTGTTTTTGGTAAACAAATAAATATTTGTTCAATATAATTATTAATGCACTTATCTCGCAGACCATTTACAATAAGTTCATTCTTTTCTGAGGTTCTTGTATGAATACGGCGTGATATCCAAGTTGCTCTAATCCAACAAATATGATAATAATAGTTTTATTTATTCTTTTAAATTTTCATTTTATTTTTCATTTCTTTTTTTTTTTTTTTATCCGGATTTTGTCTAATCATTCTTGAATCTATTTTTTTTCTCCCCCGAATTTAATCCTTTCTGAATTTTTAGCAAAATTTCTTCTATTGTTTTCTCTCTAGTGTTTAAAAAAAATCTTATCATTTCTCTCTTTCTCTCTCTCTCTCTCTCTCTCTCTCTCTCTCTCTCTCTCTCTATTTATATTTTCCACTTGCTACAAAATCTCTCCTCCTCTTTCTTCTATCTATCACGCATCACACACACACACACACACACACACACACACACGCACATATATACACACAGAGACCTTCTTTTTGAGTTGACTTTTCCATCTCCCTCCATATCTCTCTCTCTTTATCTCTCTATCTCTCTCTCTTCTATCCATCTATTAACTCTCTTCTTCCATCCCCCCTCTCTCTATATCCCCCCTCTCTCTCTATCTATCTCCATCCCTCTCTCCATCCTCTCTCTCTCCATCCTCCTCTCTCTATATATCCCTCTCTCTCTATTCTCTCTATTTCTCTCTCTCTCTCATCTCTCTCTCTCCATCTCTCTCTCTTCTCTCTTTATCTCCCACTCTCTCTCTCTCTCTCTATTTTTCTATCTCTCTATCCAACTTTCTATCTCACCCTCCTTATCTCTTTTTCTCTCATCCATTCTTCCTTTTTAGTTCTTCCTTTTCTTTTTCTTTCTCTCCCTCTCTTAAATCTTTCACTCTTTCCCTCTCTATTACCCACTCGCTATCAAACTCTTATTCTATCCTCCTCCCACCCTTCACTGAAGTATCAGTATCAATAAATCCAGACAAGTAAACAGAAATGCATTTTTTATTTTATTTAAACTTCAAAGCGATATTCAAATTTTTTTTTATTTCTTTCGGCCAAAAATGTTTTTTTTTTTCCTTTCTCAAACTGCTGATTATCACCAAAAAAAATCTTTTTTCTTTTTTTTTTTTTGTCGATGAAGAAAAAAAAAAGGAGAAATCAGTAATTTCATTTAATGCCATAAGCCATAAAGAAAAAAAAAAGAAAAAAAGAAAAGAAATAAAAACAGAAAAAAAAAACAAGAAAAAATTTAAATCTTCATCTTTTGTGTGTGAACAATTGGAGTCTACAATACACAAAGGAAAAAAAAATATCTTTCTTTGTTTTTTTTTGTTTTTTTTTAGTTGTTTTTTTGTTTGTTTGGCTTGTAGCCAATTGAAGTAAGCAAGTCTGTTACTTTTCGCTCATAAACTGTACTAGTTTATTTCTAAGGATAAAAATTGTTGTTTTTTTTCTCCTTTTTTTCAGAATACAATCATTTATATGATGGGAAATAGGGAATAATATTTTTGTACACTAATCAAACACTTTAGAAATTTTGATTCAACCCACATTTAGTATTATTTGTATTATTAAGACTATTGTCCTCATCTTCATTGTTATTTATACAACATTTCGGCTGATGTGCCCTCCGGCCTTCTTCAGGTATTTTGTGTCAGACTCGGGAACCTTCTTGGACTCAGGAACCTTCTTGTCATAATTGGGAGCCATCACGGAACTTTGAACTTAGTTCATGGGGGATTATGACAACAAGGTTCCTGATTACAACAAGAAAGTTCCCGAGTCTGAGAAGATTCCCGAGTCCGACAAGAAATACCTGAAGAAGGCTGGCGGGCACATCAGCTGAAATGTTTTACAGATAACAATGAAGATGAGGACAACAGTCCGAATAATTCAAATAATACTAATTATCAAGCCTCATCTCAAAAATTCAGAGAGATCAAGCCACATTATCTAGAACTGAATGTTACGCTTATCTATCTTAAATATACTAGCAAATATATGCACCCTCCGGGTGCAAGTATTTAAGTTTAAATGTAATAAAATATCGTATTAAATTAGAAAGGTTAATGAAACTAAATAAGAATTCAGATAAAAAGATTTGAAACGGAGGGGGTATAATCGAAAAAATAAAACAACTGAAACTTACTATTTCATCACTTCCGTTTTTCAATGCTAAATTTTCCTAATTTAACTATTTAGTTATAAGAGGAAGTAAAGAATAAAATTACAGATATTTCTTCTTGTTAATGAATTTCTTTTAGGATTTATTGAAGAGATTTTTACTCATATCCATTAAGATAAAACCAAACAATTAGAAATCAATAATACCAAGCACATTTTTATTAAAATCAGTTTTTTTAATATCAATATGCAAATTAGCTTTACGGTTACACTGAAAACTAGTATTTTGTTGTATATATAAATACAATTGCATGTTATTAGTACTTAGGTAAGGCCAACAGTATTAATAATGTCAAACAGTTTTATTATTAATTGAGGTTTAAATAGAAATACAATCATGGAGAATGTGTCGTTAATAACTAAGGAAATTGTGACTTGAATAGTAATATAGTTTCGGTTACAGACAGAAAAACACACAATCTCCATTATAATAAGATATTGTTGTTATTGTTATTAGATACATAACATTATACTGATGATTATGCTAAAATTGCAAGGCTCTCCTTAAAACAGATAAAGCTCTCTTAGCAGCCTTTACATATGTATGTACTTATCATTAAAATTCCCTTCAGCAAGTGGGCTGTACTGATGGTCTGGTGGATAGATGTTTTGACGGATGTAGCTGACACTATAAAGTAAACAGAGATGAAAGGAAAAGTTAAAAAAGAATACCTCAGGAGAACAAGAAAACTCCTAGAAACCAAGCTCAGCACCAGAAATCTCATAAAAGGAATAAATACCTGGGCCATCCCCATTCTTAAAATGGACAAAAGAGTAACTGAGACAGATTGACCAAAGGATAAGAAAATTTAATGACAGTGCACAAGGCTTTACACCCTAGAAATGATAGAGATATGTATCAAGAAAAAAAGGTAGAAGAAGTCTTGCCAATATAGAGGATCGCGTAGATGCCACAATCCAAGGACTCAAAGAATACACTGAAAAGAGCAAATAAATATTACTTATGGCAGCCAATAACAGCAGATGCAACATATGGACAAACAGAAAAACAACAAAAACAAGAAAAAAAATGGGAAGAAAAACAATTATATGGATACTTCAAATGTCAAATTGGAGAGGTTGCACATGAAAAGACTTGGACATGGTTAAGAAGAGGAAACCTCAAGAGAGAAACTGAATCCCTAATAATTGCTGCACAAATAATGCCATAAGGACAAATCATATCAAAGCAAAAATTGATAAGACACAACAAAAAAAGCAAATGTAGAGTGTGTAATGACTGGGTTGGGAAGGTGATCCACTGGGAATTATGCAAAAAACTAAATTTTGACCATACAGCAAAATGTATGTGCATAAACCAGAATCTGTTCTTGAGAATGAAACACTTAAAATTCTATAGGACTTTAAGATAAAGATGGATCACATTATCCCAGCCAGGAGACCAAACCTAGTATTGATTAACAAAAAAAAAAGAGAACTTGTCAACTGGTAGACTTTGCAGTTCCAGCAGATCACAGGGTGAAGATGAAGGAAAACGAAAAGGTAGACAAATACCTGGAAGTTGCCAGAGAATTGAAAAAGCTGTGGAATATGAGGGTCAAAGTGATACCAATTGTAGTTGGTGCAATTGGAACGGTCCCAAAAAGCTTGGAAAAAAGACTGGAGGAACTGGAAATCAGAGGAAGAAATGAGACCATCCAGACAACTGCATCATTGCAATTGGCCAGAATAGTCAGAAGAGTCCTGGAGACCTGAGGAGACTTGTTATCACTCAGACTCCAGTGAAAAGCCATCAGCTAACGCTTGTCTGAAAACCTCATAATAATAATCAAATTTTTGCCAAAAATGAACAAGAATTAGAAAACCTTCTACAAACCATAAGAATCTACAGCCAAGAGATAGAGATGGAGTTTGGCATTGACAAGTGCACCATGTTAGTGATGAAGAAAGGAAAAAATGAAACGGCAAAAGGAATAGAACTAGCAAATCGATAAGTAATTTGGACACTTAGAGAAAAAGAGAATTATAAATATCTGGGAATATTAGAAGCAAACAAACAGAAATGAAAGAAAAAGTAAGAAAGGAATACCTCAGAAGAACAAGAAGGCTCTTAGAAACCAAGTTATGGAGCAGAAACCTTATTAAAAGAATAAACATATGGGCTGTCCTTCTTGTAAGATACACAGGACCATTCCTAAATGGACAAGAGAGGAGTTCAGGCAGATGGACCAAAGGACAAGGAAACTCATAACCATGCACAAGGCATTACACCCAAAGAGATGTCATGATTGGGATGGGGTGGTGGTCAGCTACTGATGATCTGCTGTAAATGTTTAGGATAGTAGTAGGAGTTTTTTTTGTATGAGGTGTTGCGGTGGTGATGGTCTTTGTGGGGTCATGGAGTGGAATTAGGGTGATTTGGGGGTGGAAAGGGATCGTCTATGTACACTAGACACTGGGTTTGATCCTGACCGCAAGACACTCATCAGTAAGAGAACTGAATCCTTCAATACAAGAACTCAGTCTGTGTCCTGAAGAAGGTCTGATAGACTGAAACATTATAACGTTGACATCACTACCTATAATAATCCTCCATCCAATACAACATCCCGTGTTTGTCTACTTTTCTCCACACAACATCCCGTGTTTGTCTACTTTTCTCCACAACGTCCCGTGTTTGTCTACTTTTCTCCACACAACGTCCCGTGTTTGTCTACTTTTCTCCACACAACATCCCGTGTTTGTCTACCTTTCTCACACAACATCCCGTGTTTGTCTACCTTTCTCACACAAACATCCCGTGTTTGTCACTTTTCTCCACACAATATCTCGTGTTTGTCTACTTTTCTCCACACAACATCCCTTGTTTGTCTACTTTTCTCCACACAACATCCCTTGTTTGTCTACCTTTCTCCACATACTGTCGGATCAATTTCCTCTTTTTACTCCCATAAATATCTATACTCACAATTTTTTCTGAAATTGTTATATTGTTTTTGTTTCAAATGGGTGTGCTTTTTTTTTTACTCTCCTCTCGTTAAATAAAAATCATTTTTTTTTTAACATTCAATTCTGAAACCGTAAAGATTGGAAATTGTAATTGATACTTCTCTTTTATTTGTTCCTATAAATCATTGTTACCGTCTCAAAGATTATTTTGCTGCCTCACAAGCAACATTCTGGCCAGGAACGTTTGAAATAGAAAAATTCTGCCTAAGAGTAAAAAAATTTAGATTTTTTTTTCAAATTAAAGGAGGTGGTTCAAATATATTGTTATTAGAATTCTTCTGACTTTTCTGCTGGTTCAACGAGTTTCTCTTTGAATCTTGATTTTGAAAATATGGTCGGAATTTTCAGGTACCGTTCACCCCCCCTCCATCAATAAATAAAAAATAAGTAATAAAATTGTTTTGTTTCTCTTTTTTCAAGAATCGTTTTTTGTTTTTTTTTCTGGTTGGAAAGCAATGAAGTATGGACAGTGTATCGTATCTGGTAGAATTTGGATATCACAGAATATTAGTTCAGCTCTGTCAGTCTTGAAGATTCTCACTTTAGCCCGAGGTAGAGTAGAGAAATATGTCTGCCTCAATAGACAATTCCAAAGACATCTAGGGATCTTTACCAAAGTTTTAGAAAATGGAATTGCCGCACCTTTAACTAATAGATGTCTGAGAGTATTCAGATATATTTGTCTTTTTGTATATTTCAAGAGATACAACCATGAATATATTGGACTGCCTTAATGCATCACGGAAAATCGGATCTATCTATCTCTCTATTTCTCTCTGTCTCTCTCACTCTATCTATCTATCTATTTCTCTCTCATTATTTATCTATCTATCTCTCTCTCACTCTATTTATATATTTATCTATCTATCTATCTCTCTATTTCTCTCTTTCACTCTATCTATCTATCTATCTATCTCTCTCTTTCACTCTATCTATCT
>CM042148.1:47708138-47773138 GCA_023376005.1 Doryteuthis pealeii | reverse complement strand
CAGACACACAACCAACAATGTATGAGCCAACAACAGAATTCTCCACCCTAAAAGAACTCAACAAAGATAAGTGCTTTGCTTGTTACTATTGAGAATTCTGAGGTATAGGGGTTATTGTCCTTGTCTATGAGCCTCTGTTTCGAACCAACCAGTCATGAGCCAGCATACTTTGGCGGCAAAGCCAAATAGGCACATTCTTGCCACCTCTTCTGATCCAGCTTTCACCGGAGACGGACCTAAATAAGGGTCTCTCCACCTCTTCCTCAACAACCAGCATCAGAGTCAATAGACGTCTATCATATCCGACCCTACAGAAGGCCGTAGCAAGGGCTCCGATAATACCCTACCTCGGGATATCAGCTAAGTTTTTACAAATTATAAACATTTGTGCAGACAAACTAAAGTTTGCAACCTTATTGTTATATGTAATACATGTCTTTTATTCGAATTCTAGTTGTTTGGTTATTTCTTTAACTCTTAACCTGTCTGCCACACTCGTGGTTAACTCCATATTGCAAACCTATTGGAGTACTGTCGTTTCACTTGTCTTCTTATTTTTATATTACTGTATATATATATATGTGACTCAACACCGCTAAAAGCTTTAAGCTTTAGCAAACCCTTCGCACCTCACATAATAATAAACCACTTTTAAACAAATTACTTGTCTTGTCTTTATTCCTTTCTCATTACAGAAATTTATTTCTGTTAAGACCTATTAAGATATAATAAAAATAAGTGTAATCTTTTTATGTCTTCATATTTAATTTTGTTAATCTTTCTAATTTAATATATTTCATTACATTAAATCTCAAATACTAGCGCCCGGAGGGTGCATATTCTTGCAAGTCTTGTTAATCATAATTAGAATACTAATTATGCTAATTAGCGAATAATTAGTTTAGTATCATTATTGCAATTAATTGTGATAAAGTGTAAGGTTATGCATGAATTAAAAAAAAAATTATTGAAATAAGAACAGAATATAAAATGTGAAATTCAAATAATAAAAAAATTTGTTTTTCTTGGTTTAAGATTCGGAGATAATGAAATATTTTTTTTTTTAATTATTCCGCATTTTAAAAAAAAAAATTATCAGTTCTGATGAACTTCTTAAAATTTTTGCTGCTTTTTATCAAAATATTCCTAACGTATTTAATCTGCAGCAATTAAATGAATTTAGAATCAAGAGATTTTAAATCCGTTAGTGGCTCATCATTCAAAGATAATACTTAACCATTTAAGTTATCAAAGATGTTTGGATGATTTAATAGAATCTTTTTCAAAGCTACTCACAATTTCAAAAACTAAATCCGTTAAAACTCTACGATAAAAAATGGCAACAAAAACATGAACAAATTGTCTAAAAATGAATAATATAATATGAAATAACAAATTTTATAACTTGTATTATTTGAATTTTTCGGGCAGTTGTCCTCATCTTTATTGTTATATTCACAGCATTTTGGCTGATGTGCTTTCTGGCCTTCTTCAGGTGTTTCTTGTTGAAATCGGTAACCTTGTTGAACTCAGAAACCTTCCTTTTGAAAGGTTTAAAGAGCACAGTCTGACCAACTATTTACCCATAGCTGGAGGGAGAATAGTTGGATTAATATCTTTCCCAAGGGTATTAGCACAATCTGAAATGCAAATAGCTTTGTCCTGGATTTGAACTTGGATCTGCATATCCATTTAATATGATGATTACTATTACACTATGAGCCCCCTCCATGCTGAGATAATTATATGACTCCCCAAGGGGGGCACATAGAATAGGACTGAGGCACCATTACCCTAGGTAGGCTATTTTTTTTGGTTAATACTAGACAGTTGGATACTGTTTGGGCATACCTTTGTAAGATTATAACTATTACACTATAAGTGCCTGTATGCTGAGATAATTATATGTGTTCCCAAGGGAGTACACTGAATTGGACTGAGGCACCATTACCCTAGGTAGGCTATTTTTTTGTTAATACTAAATGAATGAATAGTGTCAGGGCAGACCTTATAAGATTAAAGTAGCAGCTACTAACGCAGACCGAAGAAACTGGCAAAGAGCTTAAAATCTCGAACGAGGGTACTAATTGTGATTGTGGCCATCTCTTGAAAGTCAGGAGAGCTTAATCTCTGTTGGGGTTGTCGATGTCACACCCATGTTAATACGCTTGCTAATGGCACAAATCAACAACTTCTTATTCCTTTATCCGGAGTGGGGGCGTGTGGGTGGGGGCGTGTGCTTGTGGGTGGGGGTGTGTGGGTTTTGCGTGTTCCCAAAATAAAGTAGATGCTTAATGCAGTTTGGGATTTAATTATAGCGAAGGATGTAATTAATCATTAGCCTCTTCAGAAAAGTCTGATTAATCGTGAAAAGTTGACACCACCTATTCCACTTGGATTAGCGATGACAGTAAACCAGGAATAATTGTTCCGACCGAGAAGACCAAAAGGGCATTGCTGTGTCTTCAGGTTAGAAGAATGAGACTTTAAACAAAAGAAAAAAAAAAAAAGGGACACATAGCGTAGTGGATAAAGGCGTTGGGTTAAGACAGTTAAAAGTGACAATTATCTCTAGGCTGCAGGTTCAATCCTGATCAAGAGCAACAGTAACATAGAATATAATGACCTACCTACCTCACTACCATATGACCTACTTCTCCTTACTCTGATCCACCCTGACTATCAAATCTCCTCTGATAACATCAACAACATTTGACCCACACTCTAAATATCAAATTTCTCTTCTAAGTCAACTGACTGACCCCATAGAAAAATAAAAAATCCCTACACACCAACCCCACCCATCTTTCCCTCACCCCTCACCCATTCACCTTTTCACTATAAAAGCGAATGTACAAGTACTAATGTTCAATAAAGCTCTGAAGAATCTTCATTAAATATGAGGTGAAATATAAATTGAATTTATGCTTGTCTGTGTTGTTATATCCACACTTTCCTCTATTCTCAACCACTTTTTGTTGGATTTATTCAGATCCTATACTCCTCATATATATATATATATATATATATATATATATACACACATACACACACACACACACACACATATATATATATATATATATATATATACATGTAAACTGAAAATGGAAGTGAATCCGACGGTATGTTGAAAACAGAAATAAAGTAAAGCAAGTATAGAATGGATAAAATAGGATATTTTAATCAATTTTACTTACATGTGTTTTGGTCAGGAGTTTATCTATCTATCTATCTATCTATATATATATATTTTTTTTTTTTTTACTAGAATGGTGAAAAAAACAGATCACCTAATTTGTAAAAAAAGAAATATTACAAACAGATATCTGGAAAAAAAATGCAAGAAAGAAAAGACAGAATCACACAGTTTGGAAAAAATCAACTTGCAACAAAACGGCCGGCAAAATAAAAAAGCTACAAAAGAATTGACTAACCTAATATATTTATATATGAGGTAAAATAAGGAATGAAAGAACAAAACTCAGACAAAAATGTGTAGTATATTTCGCACGAGTGTTGAACTCAGCTTCTTCTGCTTTTATTGAATTATCCAGATCACACAAGTGTTTTATAGAAGGGGGAAGTAGGTAGGTGGGTAAGTTTTGTATTGAGGGAAAGATCGGGATATTTCCCTCACCACAAAGCTTACACACCTACCTACTTCCTCCTTCTATAAAACACTTGTATCATCTGAATAATTCAATAAAAGCAGAAGAAGCTGAGTTCAACACTCGTGCGAAATATACTACACATTTTTGTCTGAGTTTTGTTCTTTCATTCCTTATTTTACCCCATTCTGTTGGATTCATTCCAACCCCCTTTTCCTCATATATATTATATAATATATATATATTATAATTCATACTATTAATATATAAATATCTATCTGTAACTGTCTTATATATATATATATATATATATATATATATATATATATATATTTATATATACACAGTTATAGATAAATATATACAGTTATAGATAGATATGCATATATTAATATCATGAATATGTTTATATATATATATATATATATATATATACGTATATATATATATATATATATATATATATATATATATATATATATATATATATATATATATATATATATATATATATATATATATATTTATATATACACAGTTATAGATAAATATATACAGTTATAGATAGATATGCATATATTAATATCATGAATATGTTTATATATATATATATATAAATAAACACACACACACACGTATATATATATCAGGATAACTAGAATATCATTATTCTGTACGTTATACTTTATGTTTTTGAAGTTGTATCTTCAATATTGCCTCTAAGCTGTGCAAGAAGAAATTGTCATGCTGCATATGAATTTTGAAGTTTCAGCTAAAGAAAAACAAAATGGTTGCCTAATAAAACTTTTTAGAGCTGAACAAGCAAATTCTTCTTTTTGCTGCTCTGACCTTTTGTTTCAGAAAACTTTACAACAAGAAAACAAAACAAAAAAACAAAAGATCATCAATGTTTGTCTCAAAACTAAAAACATATTTTTTGTGTACTCCTCATCTTCAGTTATTCAAAGGCTTTTTCGTCCCATTGTAGGTCATCAAACAAACAAACAAAAAGAAAAAGAAAAAGAAAAAAAGAGACCATTAATCTTCATCCCTTTTCCCTTTTAATCTGATTTATTTGGCCAATACACTTGACATTTTATAAGCAGAGTTTAACGGGTTTGAATTCAGATTTTTCCTTCTCCTATACTGGTTACCTAACCAAGGTTAAAGGGCCCAGTGAAATAGATCACTAATTAGGACTGAGCATATTCTAGTAGTGACCACCCTAAGTTGAATTTAATAGGTTTGAATTCAGAGTTTTCCTTCTCCTAGACTGGTTGCCTAACCAAGGTTAAAGAGCCCAGTGAAATAGATCACTAATTAGGACTGAGCCTATTCTAGTAGTGACCACACCAAGTGGAGTTTAACAGGTTTGAATTCAGAGTTTTCCTTCTCCTAGACTGGTTGCCTAACCAAGGTTAAAGAGCCCAGTGAAATAGATCACTAATTAGGACTGAGCATATTCTAGTAGTGACCACACCAAGTGGAGTTTAACAGGTTTGAATTCAGAGTTTTCCTTCTTCTATACTGGTTACCTAACCAAGGTTAAAGAGCCCAGTGAAATAAATCACTAATTAGGACTGAGCATATTCTAGTAGTGACCACACCAAGTGGAGTTTAATAGGTTTGAATTCAGAGTTTTCCTTCTCCTAGACTGGTTGCCTAACCAAGGTTAAAGAGCCCAGTGAAATAGATCACTAATTAGGACTGAGCCTATTCTAGTAGTGACCACCCAAGTGGAGTTTAACAGGTTTGAATTCAGAGTTTTCCTTCTTCTATACTGGTTACCTAACCAAGGTTAAAGATCCCAGTGAAATAGATCGCTAATTAGGACTGAGCATATTCTAGTAGTGACCACCCTAAGTTGAGTTTAATAGGTTTGAATTCAGAGTTTTCCTTCTCCTAGACTGGTTGCCTAACCAATTTATATGTTTATATACCTGTAAGGGTTATTTTCCCATTTGCCTGAGGAGTTATATGCCCGCCGGTTGTCGTTTGTTCCCACTAGGGGACCTCTGGTATTTAAGCGGCTATTTCAAACTTCTCTTCCTCTTTTCTACCTCTTTCCTCGCTACGAGACCACATGGGTTAGACACGGTCTACCCCTTTCTCGGTGGGGCTCCGGCCCCCCTCCTTGTAAGTCATTTCTATCTATGGACGCTCCAGTCCTTTTATATATGTATCCATGTACTCTTCTATTATGTATCCTTTTGTATTCATGTGCTGTTATCTATTAAATGTATTGTCCCTCAACCCTTGTCAGAGTTGTATGTTCTTCAAATATTCACTTTGAATTTTACAAGTGGTGATGACCCGACATGATGAACACGCTTTTTGAAGGTCTTGTTTCACATTACAACTTGAATTCTTACATATCTATTAATATACTAAAACTGATTGAATCAACTTTTGATTCTTAAAGGCTTTTTTACTGTTTAATTTAATGACATGAAAATTATACAAAATTATTCCTTACTTTTAGGATTGAATTATGTTTGAAAAAAATTCTGTTTTAATTGGTTCTAATTAGTCGCAATTTGCAATTAAGTAAAAAACCGACAAATCTCTAACTTTACTCTGTGTCTATCTCTTTCTTCCCCTCTATGTATCTCTTGATTACCTCCTCGTTATATAGTTAGTTTCTCTGGAGTGGAGAGAGAGAGAGAGAGAGAGAGAGAGAGAGAGAGAGAGAGAGAGAGAGAGAGACTGGAGAATTTGAAATGTATTTCTATGTTAAATTTCACAACCAGCAACCCATAGCTTAAATGAGGTCAAACATTTCCTTTCTTAGAAAGCTAACAAAATGATATTAAGGTTTCGCCCGGCCATCTCTCTCTCTATTTCTTTCTCTCTCTCTCTCTCTGTCTCCCTCTCTCTTTCTCTCTATCTCTCTCTTCTCTCTCTCTATCTATCTATTCCTCTTTCTATCTCTCTCTCTGTCTCCCTCTCTCTTTCTCTTTTTCTCTCTCTTCTCTCTATCTCTCTATCTCTTTCTCTTTTCCCCTCCCCCATCTCTTGGAGAAGCCAGCAAAATTTTATCATGTTACATAAACTAATAATATTTATATTCTCAGGTATGAAATTTTAAGATAATCCTCTCTCGTTAGAATCGAGATATGAAATTCTTGATTGCATTGAGTGTCTAAATTGCACTTGTAGAATTTCAGGCATTTAACTGAAGAATTCTTTAATCTTTAAATTGAGAACCAAAAATTGTCTTCTGCGTAAATAATATAAATTCTGTAAGTAATGATAAAATCTAGATAGGAAAAGTCAATATTGTACGATAAGACAGAGAGGCAGGTTTTGTTGGTTGGTTGGTTGGTTGGTTGATTAGATTTTATGGCATGTCAACACTTGTTGGGTTATTTTATGCCAAAGACATTTTGTTTTATTCATTCTTGATGGGTATTTTGTTTTGAATAATTTTGATATTTCAGACTGTTATCCTCATCTTTATTCTGGTAAGTTTCGGCTGCTATATCCTCCTGCCTGTGTCCATTTCTTACGATGATAACCATTACACGTTGGGCACCTACAAAGGCAAAAGTTGCAGTAAATGTGATAATAGAGATAAAGATAAACGATAATGTTTGAAATATCATTTATTATCATCATCATCATCATCATTGTCTTTTTTTCTTCTTCTTCTTCTTCTCCATTAAGGCTTTAGAATACACCAACTGTACCTCTGCAGATGGGTAAAATCCCTTGAATGGTGCCATCTGTTAGCCCTGGGTTGTGACCTGCGATGCTTAAGGATAGAATCCTTGTGGAGGAGCAGTCCTTAACCTGAGAGGTCCCCTATAATCAATCAACTGGTCAAATCAACACCTAGCATCTATATGATTATCTCAACCCTATTGCCCTTATGGCAAGCCCCAACCCCTTTTTATCATATATATATATTTAACAACCTCTCCGCACGAGCAGGATGCGACACAAGGTCAATTTCTTAAGCGGAGTTTAACGGGTTTGAATTCAGAGTTTTCCTTCTCCTATACTGGTTACCTAGCCATGGTTAAAGAGCCCAGTCTGCCCTACTATTTACCCATAGCTGGAGGGAGAGTAGGATTCATACCTTTCCCAAGGGTATTAACACTAAGTGAAATTCAATTACCACGTCCAGGATTTGAACTCGGGGCGACAAGTCCATTTCCCATGACTTTAACCATTACACCACGCGCTTCCTACAACGCGCTTTTTATCATATATATGCTAGAAGGCAGTGGCTGAGGGTCCTGGGTATGATGTTAAACTATCTGTTGCTGAAGTTCCAATTCTGGAGGTCTGGGGAATGTGGAGTACACCTTCATCACCATTGCTCCCTGGTCCACTCTGACCCGGAGTGATAGTACCTGTTAGAGTCACATCTATGGGTTAAATAGAAAAACATGAGTTTAAAAGAAATGTTTTAAAAAAATTGAGTACCCATGAAGAATGAATAAAACAAAAATGTCTTTGGCATAAAATAACCCAACAAGGGTTGATATGCCGTAAAACCCAACTAACTAATGATGATGATGATGATGCTGATGTTGGTGACGGTAAAAATCTATTTCTTGCCGCTTAAAAACACATAATTAAGTTTCAATATCTCAGAGGGGAAAAAAAAGAAAACAAAAAAAAAACAAAAAACAAAAACAAAACTGGTTAAACAAACTTAATGAATTACAAACAAATAACAAATAATTTTACATGAATGATCATAATATATATATATATATATATATATATATAAGTTAAAAGAAAGGAAATGAATCCAACAGTATGAATATGAAAAGGTGGAATAAAAACAACACACAATGCTGTTAAAGAGAAAACAATTAATAATATAATCATAGCTGATACTGATCAATATTTCGATTTTACAAAAATCATCATCAGAGCTCATTCACTCCGTAGTTGTTTGGGTCGGAGAAGAATGTCAAATCAGTTCACAACATTTGGATAGTTTACCGGCAAAAAGGTATACATAGCGACATGACCGACATATATATGGCGAATGCCGACATTGGTGAATAATGTAACAACTTTCGTTCTCTTTTGCAGTATTAGGGTTTTTTGTTTGTGAACTGATTTGACATTCTTCTCCGACCCAAACAACCACAGAGTGAATGAGCTCTGATGATGATTTTTATAAAATCGAAATATTGATCAGTATCAGCTATGATTATATATTATTGTTTTCTCTTTAACATTGCTTTTTCATTCCACCTTTTCATACTCATATTGTTGGATTCATTTCCTTTCTTTTAACTTATATATATATATATATATATATATATATATATATATGTGTGTGTGTGTATGTGTGTATTTACCAACCTCTTTGCACAAGCAGGATGTGACACAAGGTCTATCTTAAAGCTAAGTTTAATAGGTTTGAATTCAGAGTTTTCCTTCTCCTAGACTGGTTACCTAGCCATGGTTAAAGATCTCAGTGAAATAGATCACTAATTAGGACTGAGCCATTTCTAGTAGTGACAGCCCCAAGTGGAGTTTAATAGGTTTGAATTCAGAGTTTTCCTTCTCCTAGACTGGTTGCCTAACCAAGGTTAAAGATCCCAGGCTGAAATATCATTTATTATCATCATCATCATCATTGTCTTTTTTCCTTCTTCATTAATAATGATAAAATGATGATAATGATGATGTTGATATTGGTGATAATAAAGATCCATTTCTGGCTACCCAAAAGCATATAATTAAGTTTGAATATCTCAGAGGTGAAAAAAAAAAGAATTAGTTAAGCAATCTTAATGAGTTACAAACAAATAATGAATGATTTTACATGAATAATGATCTTTCCAGTGAAATGTCCATATGAAAGCGGATATGTGTCCATTAACACCGACTGGCTTCATTATTCATGTGTACAATGTCTCCTTCTCCATTGTGGCATGTTGTTCGATATTTACCATGTGGAAATTTTAATTAATTCTGATGGAAGACAAAAAAAAAAAAATTAGTTTTAATTTTGTGGTCGACTTGCCAAAAAGTAAGTTGTTACACGAGTTTGGTTTAACTTGAAGAAAAAGAAATGATGGTACTAATGCAGAATAGCGCGCAAGAGATAATATCATTAGATTATGTATAAAAAGCATTGGTATTAATGCAGAATAGAGCGCAAGAGATAATATCATTAGATTACGTATAAAAAGCATTGGTACTAATGCAGAATAGAGAGCAAGAGATAATATCATTAGATTACGTATAAAAAGCATTGGTACAAATGCAGAATAGCGCGCAAGAGATAATATCATTAGATACGTATAAAAAGCATTGGTACTAATGCAGAATAGAGAGCAAGAGATAATATCATTAGATTACGTATAAAAAGCATTGGTATTAATGCAGAATAGAGCGCAAGAGATAATATCATTAGATTACGTATAAAAAAGCATTGGTACTAATGCAGAATAGCGCGCAAGAGATAATATCATTAGATTATGTATAAAAAGCATTGGTATTAATGCAGAATAGAGCGCAAGAGATAATATCATTAGATTACGTATAAAAAGCATTGGTACTAATGCAGAATAACGCGCAAGAGATAATATCATTAGATTAAGTATAAAAAGCATTGGTACTAATGCAGAATAGTGCACAACAGATAATATCATTAGATTACGTATAAAAAGCATTGGTACTAATGCAGAATAGAGCGCAAGAGATAATATCATTAGATTATGTATAAAAAGCATTGGTACTAATGCAGAATAGAGCGCAAGAGATAATATCATTAGATTACGTATAAAAAGCATTGGTACTAATGCAGAATAGAGCGCAAGAGATAATATCATTAGATTACGTATAAACATTGTACTAATGCAGAATAATATCATTAGATTACGTATAAAAACCATTACATTTCATTACATTTCACAGAAATATCTGACACCTTTGATATGCAAGAGTTAGGGTTAGGGTAAGGGTTAGCGTTAGTGTTATTGTTAGAGTTAGGGTTAATATCAAGGTTAGGGTAAAGCTACTTTGGGTGGTTCCATAATCGGTACTAATGCAGAATAGCACGTAAGAGATATTATTATTAGATTACATATAAAAAGCATTACATTTCATTATATTCCATAGAAATACCTGAAACCTTTGACAGACAGACAGAGACAGCTGGCACCTTAAGAGTCAACTAATTATATTAAGTGCAACTGTAACTAGAAAAAAGTTAGATTTTAGCAGAGTTATCTCCCTTGCACCGATAGACATAATGAGAGGGTGAAAAAAAAATCAAACTGCAAATCAAATTATGTCTTTTAAGTGATTCTAACATTTTTTATTTTTTCATTTTCGTACATAATTCATAATGTATGCATTTACACACACACACACACACACACACACACACACACACACACACACACACACACAGAAACATGTGTACACTATTCATGGTTATACATGACTATACTCATAAATATATATAAGCATGTGTATGAATTTATATACATATGACCACACACACACACACACATGTACAAAACACACAAATGCACACGCATACAATTACAAACAGAAATACACACACACACATACACACACACACACACACACACACACACATGTACAAATATACAAATGCACACACATACAATCACAAACAGAAATACACACACGCACACATACACACACACACACACATGTACAAACACACAAATGCATACACATACAATCACAAACAGAAATACACACACACACATACACACACACACACACACATGTACAAACACACAAATGCATACACATACAATCACAAACAGAAATACACACACACACACACACACACACACACACACACACACCTGCATCCTTTCAAACCACACATATATATCTATGCATCTATTACCAAAATTCTTATGTTTTTATATATGTAAGTAAAAAGTAAACTAGCTGGTGGGGCCTATTGTCACTATCAGCTGGCCAGTGAGGGAGTCTATCCCCTTTTGACTAGCACTAATCCAGGGATATTTTTTTTGCTGAGGTGGAGCACCACACTAACCGTTAGCTCCCCGCTTTACCACACAGATCAGATTACCTAATTTATGCTACTCATACACTGAGTTCAAGGGGACCAGAATGAAACCCTGAACCTTGCGATTCCTAGGTGGGTTCCCTACCGACTAAGTTAAACCCGACCCATAAGCGGATAGATATGTAGGTAATGGTAACCTAGCAGAAATGGCACATTCTCATTTTGTTTTTTTATTAAAGCAATTCACTTCAAATCTTCTTAGAAAATAAAATATTTCAAGTCTAATTCATGAATTATGATTTTGTGGGGTCTGCATTTATATTGAATGTCATTTTGAATGATCTTAATCCTTGTTATAATAGAGATAACTATAAAATACTAATTAGAATCCTTCAATCCTTCCTAAATAGAAACATCAATATCATTATGGACAGCTGTTAACTATGAAATACTGACTAGAATCTTTCACTCCTTCCTGGATAGAAGCATCAATATCATATCATCATGGATAACTGTTGACTATGAAATGTTAATTAGAATCGTTCTCTCCTTTTGAGATAGAAGCATCAATATCATCATGGACCACTATTACAATGAGAATCCAACAGATGCATGAGTCATATAGTATATATATATATATATATATATATATATATATATGTATACATATATATATATATGTATATATATATATATATATATATATATATTTATAATGTATATATATATATATATATATATTATATATATATATATATATATATATATATACATATATGTATATATATATATATATATATATATATATATATATATATATATATATATATATATATATATATATATATATATATATATATGTATATATATATAAAACAGTCTGTTTGAGATGGCGATAGCTGACAGTTTTTGGGAGAATATGTGTTTAATTGAAGTCATACCTAATTTGAAAATTAATTAGTTGATAATTAATGAATTAGGTGAGCATATCTGTTCAAATGTAAGGCGTAAACAAATCGAGAAAAAGTCGATCTCTGTATGTACATTTCGGCATATTATGCCTCATCAGCAGAGTTATAGACAGGAAACTGCTTGTGTGTGATTCGAACCCCCACTGCCAGACTGACAGGTGGTGATTCTAACCGTTACACTAGCTGATTTTCCCAGATTTCTCATTTGTTTTTAAACTGATATATACTACATTTTTGGGTGACTTACTGCAGGACAGTATGAAAGTAAACAAACAATCTGTTTGAGATGGCGAGAAATCTGGGAAAGACCAGCTAGTGTAATGGTTAGAATCACTGCCTGTCAGCCTGGCAGTTAGGGTTCGAATCACACACAGAGCAGTTTCCTGTCTATAACTTTGCTGATGAGGCATAATATGCCGAAATGTACATACAGAGATCGACTTTTTCTAGATTTGTTTACGCCTTACATTTGAACAGATATGCTAGCCTAATTTATTAATTATCAACTAATTAATTTTCAAATTAGGTATGACTTCAATTATGCACATATTCCCCATATATATATATATATATATATATATATAAATACAGCAGGTATCTATTTTAACAGATTAGTGTGACACAAGGCCATCACTATCTGAGTATATGTACATATGTAAGTATATAGACACATCTAAGCACCTTTTTTACATTTGACAATTTTAATATGAAGAGAAAAGGTGAGTAAAAACAAAAGAAAAAGAAAAAGGTGAAAATATCACACTTGTATGTTATCAATATTTTATTAGCAAATAAGAAACGTTTTTTCGTTTCTATTCGCCTCGTATTTTTGTTTTCTGTTTCATTTTTCCCAACAGCAAGTGAAACGATAAATCTTTACTGTCAACTGGAATTTTAATGACTGACTGACAGGCAATTCATCACAAAAGTCCAAAGACTTATTTGATTCCAAAGTTCTTTTAGTTGGTTTGCTTGGTATTGGTACCTCCTTCCCCCCCCTAGCCCCCCTCCTCCTCTCCTCCTCCTCTCCCTCCTCACTGCTTCCCCTCTCCCTCTCTGCTTCCTACCCTCCTCCTCATCATCATCAGTCTCCCTTCTCTGCTTCCTCCTCCTCCTTATCATCATCACTGTCTCACCCTCCTTCTCTGCTTCCTCCTCCTCCTTACCTCCTCCTCACTGCCTCCTCCACCTCACTGCCTCCTCCTCCTCATTGCCTGTCCCTCTCCCTCACTGCTTCCTACTACTCCTCCTCTTCATCATCACTACCCCCTCCTTCTCACCATTTTCTCCTCCTCCTCCCTGCCTCCTCCTCCCTGCATCTGCCTCACTCCTCCTCCTTCCTCCTCCTCCTCCTCCCTCCTCCTCATCCTCTCCTCATCATCATCATCATCATCATCATGATCATCATCACTGTCTCCCTCCTTCTCTGCTTCCTCCTCCTCCTCCTCCTCACTACCTTCTCCTCCTTCTCACTGCTTCTTCCTCCTCCCTATCTCATCCTCACTGCCTCCACCTCCACCTTCTCCTCTTCCTTTCTGCCTGTTCCTCTTATCATCCTCTGCACCTCTTTTATCTGTTGACCATTTTTCTATTCACACTTTAACCCTCTTTTTAAAAGTCCATTCTTTTCATTGGTATTTCATTATGTTTATTTCCTTTTTTATTTTCATCAGTCAAATCAAAAAATCAATTTTATTCATCATTTCACTGCAGGTTTTGCTGATTTAGTATAAAATACAGGATGTCCCCCCCAAAAAAAAAAATTTGACATCATTACTTAGTCTAATAATATAACCAATTCCCTCTGAAAGGATCTCAAATTTAAGGCGGATTCTTTTTTTTTTCAGGGATAAGAATGATATTCACTAGCAATGAAAAGACATTTTGTGTGTTAGAATCTTCTCAAAGTCAAACAAGAATGTGTGGCTTTGAGAAATCACTTATAAATCGTACATCACTCTGAGCATCTTGTTTGAATTTTGATAAATAAATCTTCTTTTTTAATTCAACATGAAGCTTATTCAATTTTGTTTGCCTAAGAATTTTAATTACTTAGATATTCACATTTTGCTCTCAGGTCCACTCTGACCCGGAGTGGTAGTACCTGTTAGGGTCCCATGTTTCGCTTAAATAGAAAAATATAAGTTAAAAAAAATGGAGTTTCAAAAAGAAATTGAGTACCCATCAGAAATAAATAAAACAAAACATTTTCGGCATAAAATAACCCAACAAAGGTTGATGTACCGTAAAATCCAACCAACCAACCAACCAACTTCAAGTAAGGATGAACTTATAAGTGACATTCTCCTATGGACTTAAACAAATGCGATTGCTGATAGGGATTGATGGCGGGAGAGAGTCAAGGGAATCCGTGCTGTCAGCATGAGTTATTGATGATGATGATGATGATCATCATCATCATCATTCAGTCTCCTGTTCATCCCTGGCAAAAATGTGTAACCAATGTTGGTGACTATGCGGGAAAATAATATTTTTGCAGCTGGAAATTGCCCTGTCTAATTGTGTTATTGTTGTGTTCCCTGTATAAGTTGTAGTCTCTATGGAGATAAATAGGAATATTATGCAATGCCCGTGGGTGAAGGTTTGCTTTGCTTTGTAATATCATGACGTATTCCCAAAATTGTATAAGAGGAAGTTATGATGATCACGAAGAAAGTAATCACATGAAAACACGAGAGGAAATAAATAAGGCAGAGGAAAATTATCTAGTCCATTTATATCAAATTTGAAAGAAGGGATCAAGGTCATCTTATTATAATAGAGATTCAGTGCCTCTCTGTCTGTAATCGAAATTATGTCACTGCTTTTGTCCCAATACCCTCAGGAATTGCGTAAGTTTATCAATGAGTATTTAAATCATAGTAAAATCAGTAATACATAGAATAGATTTTATCTATTAACGATGTCTTTATGAAAATCTGAGTTGGATTTTTCTCAAAACAACCCATGTTATTAAAATATTTACTTCACATCCCATGTATGTGGTTGTGACACAAGGTCTTTCAATGTCGGACCACTCACAAGCCGAAGCTCATGGGAATGGCGGTGCACAAAATGCGTCGATCCCGTTGGCATTCCCCCTCAAGGAGGGGTGCCTGAGGCACTAGGCAATAAACCCAGCCTGCCCTTTTAAATCAAGGGGGCAAGTGTTGCCTAGGGGGATAGCCCCCTGGGATCATGCTGTTAATCAACAGTAATAGTCCAGTGGCTGAAGCCACCAGATTCCAGACTCGAAGCCTGGGTTATTAGTGCGTTTAAAACCCAGTAATGTGTCTTATGCAGGATACACTTAGAAATGAAGGTTTACATAATATATATGTTGTGGTTAATTTGCATACTGGTTTTAACAAAACCGGGTTTAATAAATAATTACTTGGTGTTATAAAGGGCCGCTTTAGCTCAGTCGGTAGAGTATTCGGCTAGGAATCACAAGATTCTTGGTTCAATACCGGCCCTCGACAACTCAGTGTATAAGTAGCACAGGGATCTGTGCGGTAAAGTGAGGAGCTGATGGTCGGTGTGGTGCTCCATCCCAGATGCTAAATTAATCTCCTTGGTCTAGCGCTAGTGAAAAGGGGATAGACTCCCTCACTGTCTGGCTGATACCAACATTTGGCCGCCCCGTCGACGTCGACTTACTTGGTGTTATTGATCTCTAATATTATTGTTTTATTCTCCAACGTATTAAAATCAATCATATGAATGATTTTATATAGAAACCAATTAAGATATAATTAAAATAAATGTAATATTTTTATATATGTTCTTATTTAATTTAGTTGGTCTTTCTAATTTAATATATTTCATTTCATTAAAACTTAAATACTTATGCCTGCGGAGGGCGCATATTCTTGTAAGTTTCAATAATGAATACAGAAACGAGGAAAATTCTAACTAAATTTTGTTATTTCCTATACCTATTTATTGATCTACTGGGAAAAAAGAAGACAGGGTTAAGGTTAGGGTTTAGGGTTAGTTTAATGGGAAAATAAATAAATAATTTATCAGTCAAGAGTGGTTCCCTTTGTTTATATTAGACTTATAGGAAATAACCCTGAATTTATTATATTTTGTCTTCAAAACTTATGAGTTGAATTATTCTGTGCTTCCCCCTTTGAGGATTAGCGTTCTTCATGTCGCACTCCCTTACATCTGTCTGGTTTGTTGCCAATTCTCTCAACTCAAAATTCTTTAAACTAACTTTTACCGTTTTTGTTTTCATTGATATTGAATTAATATAAATATCAAATTCTCCTTTGAGGTGACCCAAACTGTCAGTTTCACTGTTTTGACATTTCACAATTTTACAATGGAACCGATTTCTCCGGAATACTCTCCACTCACAAAAATGCAACTTGCATTTTGTAAACAATAATTTCTAAATATTTCTTCTCAACTGCAAATGTATATAGAGAGTACTTCTGAAATATAGGATACCCTATTTCATTATTTTGAAGTACTCAGTGTATCAAAAAAGTATCGAGATTTTTTGTACTTTTGACACGTCTTGTATTCTGAAAACAAAAAAAGTTCCATTCATTCATTTTTTTCAGAATACAAAGAGTGCCAAAAAAGTACCAAATTTAACGGTGTATTTATCAAGATAGAAATGAAAAATGAATGGAACGTTATTTTTTTTCAGAATACAAGACATGTCAAAAAGTACAAAAAATCTCGATACATTTTTGACACACCTTGTATATATATATATATATATGTGTGTGGAGAAAAGTAGACAAACACGGGATGTTATGGAAACTGGATGTTTATTGTCGACGATGCAACATTTCGGTCATTTAGACCTTCTTCAGGACTCGAATATAGTTCTTGCTTCAATGAAGGACACTTTCAAAATGGTGAAAACAGTAGGTTGTCTGTAGGGGCAGGGGTGGTTGTGGGTGGGTAGTGGATTTTCTTCTCTCTAGATGGGGAGTGTTTATATGGTGTTGCAGGTGTTAGTCCAGAATGTTGGATGTTGGGGATGGGTTAAGATGAATGAGTATGTGTATGTGTGTATGTCTGTTTTAATTGTCTTTTATATATATATGTGTGTTTGGAAACTGGATTTGTCATTAGTTTTATATGTGTGAGTTTTTTTTTGTCTCTTAATATTTATCTGTATGTCTATCTATCCGTCTGTCTATCTATCTATCTATTCAGCTTGAATGTGTTCATGTCTATCAATCCATCTGTCTTATCTGTCTTTGATATGTTATTCTCTATCTGTGTGTCTGTTCATTTATTTTTTTATCTTTATGTCCATCTATTTATCTATTTTTATTTTCATTCGGTTAGTATCTATCTTTCTCTGTATCTGTCTATATATTTAGCTTGAATATATATATATAATATTATATATATATATATATATAATATATATATATATATACAAGGTGTGTCAAAAATGTATCGAGATTTTTGTTGTACTTTTTGACACATCTTGTATTCTGAAAAAAAAAAAAAGATGTTCCATTTATTTTTCTGGAACTCTAGGGAGTGTGGAGGACGCCTTCATTACCATTACTCCCTGGTCCACTCTGACTTGGAATGTTAGTACCTGTTAGGGTCCCATTTATGGGTTAAATAGAAAAAAATGTGTTTAAAAAATTGAGTTTACAAAAAAATTGAGTATCCATCAAGAATGAATAAAACGATATGTTTTTGGCATAAAATAACCCAACATGGGTTGACATGCCATAAAATCCAACCAACTAACTCATCATTATTGGCGTACCACTGTTTTCTGATTTTCCCTTTCATGAGTCCAAACAGATGAAAGTGTCAAGATTGTAAAGTGAATGTGGCAAAGGTTGTCCAGCCCTAAACTGTAATTTCTTCATCTTAAACCGCTTCCTTGCATTGTCATGGTGTAAAAGTATATAATTTTATCTTGAAATCTGGCCAAGCCCAAACTGAAGCCTGAAACTGAGTTTTGACAATTTGCTCACAGAGGAATCAGGAATAATCGCGATGCATCTGGCACAAACAGAATGAAACAGTCATAAACTGTATTGTACAACACATGAATACCCTGTTGGTCACAATCTCGTTCTTGTACAGAACAGCATTCTGACCGGGGGGGGGGGGACAAGTTTAGGTACTGGACATGTATGCTGAAAAGGGGGGGGTTTCTGTGGGGATTAAAATAAAATTCAAATAAAATTCATAAAAAAAAATAACAAACTCCCATGAGCCTTCACTAGAAGAATCCTCTGAGCATGTGTGGGAAAAAGGACCCACTTCCAACACCCAAGATAATCTCTCGGCCATTTGGACAGAGGCCTTAACCCAGACAAGACACTACTCTATTATTTCTAATTTGCTGTGACTTGTATAGTCAGTCTACTTTGCGATAAAAAAATGGGACACACTAACTTGTGGTTTTCTCACCCCAGAAGATTTGGACCTGGTTCCCGGCAATGCCGTGTCTGTGCCAATAGTCTCTTCATGGGCAGAAGATGTTTTAGAGAATACGCCAATGAGGTTGGATTAAAATGTTGGATTCTTTGAAGATTCCAGAGATGCTGAAACATCTTTCATCTCATTTATTCCACTTCAGAATGGAAATTCAATAAAATTAATGTACTGGCCAGGAAAAAAATTCTTTGCCATGTAGTGCCTATGACCCATGAATAAAGCCTAAGTCCGAAACTACGTTTTTGTCTTTGTCTCTTCCTTTTTTTCTCTGTGAATTCCTTTTCAGTGCCACTACCAAATAAGATGGGGTTAAAAGGCAAACCCTAGGAACACGCACCAGGAACCACAACTACTTTTTAACCAAAAACGTTAAACCCTTTGCCACCTACTTAAAAAAAAACATTGCAATATTGTAAAAAAGTATTTAGTATCTCTAAAGGAGGCGGCTTCAATCCGGAAATGAGGTAACCAAGCGAGTATATGGTATTATTAGTATTTTTTAATAATTCAACCATTGTAGTTCTTTTAGACAATAACAAAAAAATGAAATTATTCTAATCAATTATTATTCTGATAACTCCATAGCAATCTATTATATTTCCATATGCCACAGTTAAATGAGCTGTATATCTTTATTAAATTATAAAATGATTGATTAGATAAATTAAAAGTTAATAGAAATAATGACATTGTGTAATAGAAGTGACAGTGACTTACCGGGTGCTAAATGCGTTCACTGTTTCGCGTGTCAATCTACTCTCTGAGAGCCATTTGCCAAACTGCCATTTTTATGCTGCAGACTTATTTGCATAAGATGGCAGCGACACATTTTAAAAAAACAGGAGAGTGGACATGGGCGGACAGTTCTCCTACAGGCTTCGCATGCGTGATGATGAAGGACATGACACCCTGTTATAGTCTTTACTTCTTGTGTGTACTGAAGGTTTTGTGTGTTGGTGTGGATAACAGAATCCTGATCTAAAGTAAAAAATCAAAGATTATGAATTTACAAGATTATCATAGAAGCTTCATTTTTTTTCTGTTACGCATTGTGACATGCATTTAAAAGAAAATTGAAATAGTTTATTATAAAACAATTTGAAATGGAAACTTTTTTCTGATAACTTAAATATATATTAAAATAAAACAAACTATATATAAATATATAATACCAGACATGTATTTATTAAAACTTGTTTTAAAAAACCAATGAGGATCGTCTAATGTTGCATGCTCAAATTTTGAATGTATTTATTCTATGTTATGACAATTTTGGATCATGTGACGTAAACAATGACATAGTTTTTATTACAGACAAATAAAGAGCGAATCTCCAATATTAATAGATATATAAATAAATTATTTACATTATATCTACATCTTGATAATAAATTTTATGTTTAAGTAATAGGGACCAGGTACTTTTCACAATATCACAATTTTTCATTAAGGGACCCCCTCCCCTTTTTAGCATACATTTCAGGTACCTAAACTTTGAGCACCCCTATTTCTGACACAAAAAGTCATGGTTACTCAGTAGGTTCTGGAACATCATGGTATACTAGTTAATGTTTAGGTTCTTTATTTCAATGGCATTCCAACCTTTTGGGGTTATTTGATGCCAAAGCCATCCTTGTTAAAGAACAGTAATTCAAGTCTTAGCAAAAATTACTGATTTATTTCTAATTTTCTGCAGATTGCTATTGACTCACAGTCTGGCTTTAGGCCACACCGATGACTTTACTTTACTTTACTATATATATATATATATATATATATAGTAAAGTAAAGTCATCGGTGTGGCCTAAAGTCGGTATCAGCCAGACAGTGAGTCAATAGCAATGTATATATATATATATATATATATATATATATATATATATATATATATATAATTTAGCATACCATAGACAGAGTCAATGATGCTTGGCAACAATCAGTTTCTTGCCTATGTAATCATATGACCAAGATATATATATGCTCTATAATACATATTGAGCACTCTTTATTTATAAATATACAAAACTATATATATATATATATATATATATATATAATATATATATATATATACACACATGTGAGTTTATATTTCAAGATCAACTGACCAAGAATATATATAAAAATGAGGTACATGATGTAATTGTTACCGTCATTGGAAATAGGCATGACAAGACGGGTTCAAATCCTGGATGAAGCCAGGCAATTCAATGTTTAGGTTCTTTATTTCAACGGCATTTCAACCTTTTGGGGTTATTCAATGTCAAAGCCCTCCTTGTAGAAGAACAGTAATTCAAGTCTTGTCAAAAAATTATTTCTAATTTTCTGCAGTTGTCTTTTGACTGTTGAAGATTTTTATCAACCCGGGGTGCTGCGATAAATGATTGATAACATCTGTCAGAACAACTTATGAAATAATAATGACAACCATAATAAGCATTTCAAAATGTGCAGTGGTAAGATTGTGACGCAATAAATGAGAAGCATGTTGAGGTATTGAATTACCTGAGAGTAAAAGATATATATATAATCCAAATGGGAACGGAGATAAGGACTTGGGTATCTTTGAAATCAACGAGATTCTTATAGAAGGAGAGGAAGGAGAGGAAGAAGGAGAGGAAGATTCTTATAGAAGGAGAGGAAGAAGAAGAAGAGAGTGTGTTGCGGGCGTATTTCATCTGATTTAGAAAGGTGCTTAAGTCAAGATTGAAACCTCATCAGTGCCATCCAAATATGAGAAGTGTCACCAGCATCCCACAGAGCTGTCATTATTGATTGAATATAAGAAGAGGTTTCATGAAAGGATGCGCTCATGGTGTAATGGTTATTGTCTTAAGAAATGGACATGGTGACCTGAGTTCAAATCCTGGATGAAACTGTTTTTCCATTGAGTCATTCTCTCTTAAAAAAAACCCAAAAAAGAATAATTAATATAGGAACGGCTTAGCTCAGTTGGTAGAGCATCAGCCTAAAATGCGCAAGGTCCTTGCCAACTCAGAGTATGAGTAGCACAGGGATTTGTGCAGTAAATTATGGATCTGTTGGTAGGTGTGGCGCTCCACCCCAGGCACAAAACAATTTCCTTGGTCTAGTGCTAGTGAAAAAGAGATAGACTCCCTCAGTGTCTGGCTGATACGAACTTTAGGCCACCCCAACTACTTTACTATACTATACATGATGGTGCCAGTGATATCAATCTGAAAGAGTCTGGTTGGTTGGATTTTATGACATCTCAACCCTTGCTGGGTTATTTTATGCTGAAGACATTTTGTCTTATTCATTCTTGATAGGTATTCAATTTTTTAAATTTTTTATCTACCTCAATTTCGTTTTAACACCATTTCTTAAATACATTTATTTTCTATTTAACCCATAGATGGGACTCTAACAGGTACTACCACTTCAGGTCAGAATAGACCTGGGAGTAATAAGGATAATAATAAGGTACTCCACACTCCCTAGAGCTCCAGAATTGGAACCTCACCACTAAATGCAGTTTAAGAAAGAGTCTGGAAAAGAGACTGGAGAAACTGAAATCCTGAAAGGATTAAAATACACATTGTTAAGATCAGCTAGAATATTGAGAAGACTGTTGCATAATCTATGTGGTAGCATAGATTATTGGCAACACCCTGTAATTCTGTGGGTCCAGTTTTTCCATATCACAAAGTGGAAAATCACTGGACAGTTGAAATCTCGCATGTCATGTGATTTTGAGTTACTTAAGTCAAGTGACAGCCAGATACTGGGTGAAACAGACGTGTTTCAGCCGGCTGTCAGCTCCTCGTAATGGGCTAGTTACAAAAGGCAAATAAAGCTTTGAAAAACAACAAGCATTGTTAATTAATTGAGCATGCTTTAGTTAGAAGACCGTTGGTAGAAGAAAGATGAACCAGCCAGACTAGATGGAGATATCATGGCCGGAGAGAAGACTAGACAAAGTAGAATCCAATATGGAGAACAGCAACTAAGTTACGTATCTGTCGATATCTCTCTGATACTCTCTAACAAAAGAACTCATTATTTATATGTCCGCAACATGGGTATATAACATAAGTCCAAGATAACTGAGGAGACTTGCTATCACTTGGATTAATGAAAGATAACACCAAGTAAAGGTAAGAAAAGCTGCAAAAAAAGAAGAAATAGCTTTGTAAGAGTAATTATTTGAATCGTTTATAGAATAATACTTCTATTTCCTCATCATGAGAAAATAGTCGCAAGGACATAATGGCATCATCAAGGTAATCACTTGTCAAGGGGGGGGGGGGGCGAAGAAGATATTTTCAAATAAGAGACTTTAATGAAAAAAAGAAAAAGAAAAAGTTTCTTAACTCTTAATTGCATTTATTCACAAGCACACCTGGCATTTGGCACCTGTCTGTCTGTAAAGCAACACTTTTAAAATTAATTTCTGTAAACATTAACACTCACTGATTGAAACAGAATGGTGTCAAATAATCTTTGTCAAACATAACCAGTTAGGATTGCAATTAGAAAGGCTAAAATTATATATTCATGTGGCGTAATGGTTATTATCATAGGAAAGGGACATGGTGAGTGGAGTTAAAATTCTGGGTGAGGCTGTTTGTCTTTCACTTTTGTGCTAATGCCCTCGGGAAAGGAATGTATCTGCTTGTTCTACCCCTAGCTTAATATTTAGAGAGAGAGAGAGAGAGAGAGAGAGAGAGAGAGAGAGAGAGAGAGAGAGAGAGAGAGAGAGAGAGAGAGACTGCATTTTAGTCTTGGTATGCCAACCAGCTGAGAAGAAGGAAAACTGGAACCAGCTGTGCTTCATTAAAAAAAGTTAAGTCTTATATTAAACATCTTGCCTGTTGATCCAATATCACAGATAGGAAAATATTTGTATTATTTTGATTTTTCGGACTGTTGTCCTCATCTTTAATGTGGTATATAAAAACACAATGTTTTAGCCACTGTATCCTCCGGACTTCTTCAGGTGTTCCCTGTCTGAGCAGAGCAATGACCCAACCTGAGATATTATTTTGAATAGTTAGCATCGCTTTTGCCAAAAGTGGGGATGTTTTATAGAACCCTGACCTTTGTGTAACGATGTTATAAAAAGAGATAGTGCAAGCTTCAATTATTCTACACTAGCAAACCCCCCCCCCAAAAAAAAAACAAAAAACAAAAAAAAAACACCCTCAAGGCAGTGTAAAAATTATTTTTTAGAAGACATTGCATCAGTGGGGATGGAAGTTAAAAATTCAATGTTTGAGGGTTTGTATCATAAATAAGTTAAATCATCAAATTTATTAAAGGAGTAAAAAAAATTTGAAAAGGAAACTTAGTTCAGTAGTTCAATGTATTGACGATTTTCAGTATTATGACGTAAGCAGTGATGTAGTTTCAGTTACAGACAAATAGAGACTGAATCTCCATTCTTAATAGATTTCTTTTTATTGTGTATGAAAAGAAGGGTTTTGAAAAATCAAAGTTATGGGTTGTTTTATTTTTCAAATCAGAAAACTCTTTTGAGATTTAAAATATTTGTTTATGATGTAATCAATTTCAAATGTTTTTCTTGTATTATTCATTTGAAAAAAAAAATCCAAGATGCCTTTTTCATTCTTATTTGTTTTATATTTAAAATAATTTAAAATAGGAATATTCCATGCACATGAATGAAATTTGATCAAAACACATGTTGACAAAATAACAGCAATAAATTTCATCCAAACCAAAGTATGCATATTTTTTCAACATCTCTGTCAGACTCATTTCCGTTTTCTCACTATATATATATATATATATATATATATATATATATATATATGATGGACTCTTCCATCTATTTCGGTGTATGAGTGTTCATACAATGAACATCCACACAATGATTTGTTTATAGTGGTGAAGGCTTGTGTTGGACCATCCACACTTTTTGGCACAGTCGATAGGAAAGAATTGGTGCATCAAGGGTTGCCAAAAACCCAATCAACGACCGACCTCAGGAATTTTGAATTCAGAGTTATCCCTCTCCTAGACTGGTTACCTACCCAAGGCTGAAGAGCCCAGTCTGCCCTACTATTTAACCCATAGCTGGAGGGAGAATATATGGATTCATACCTTTCCCAAGGGTATTAGCGCTATGTGAAATGCCAACAGCTTTGTCTAGGAATTGAACTCGAATCGACAAGTCCATTTTCCACGACTCTAACCACTAGCCACGCGCCTCCATAATATATATATATATATATATATATATGTATATTTATTTTTTTTAATTGGTAAAGAGTGCTCAATATCATTGATAGAGCATCTATATCTATCTTAGGGTAGTGAAGAGATAAAGTCAACAGTGCTTGGTAATGGACAGTTTCTCCCCTATGCCATTGAATATATATATATATATATATATATATATATACATTATAATCATATATATATACATTATCAGTGATGCTGATAGCTTTTTAATTTAGTGCATCCTGGGATGCACATATTTGCTTTGAATGAGTCCCCAGGAATGTTTATGTATTTACAGTTAGCTTGAAATGGTGATGGAAGAAAAAAGAAAAACACTGGGATGCATGGATGCAATTTTACAGCATCCTTTTAGATTTTTTTGTGTCAGAGACACAGGACTGATACCTATCAGCATCTATACATTATATGTGATATATATTTTTATATATAATATACATTATATGTTATATACATTATATACAATAAACATTATATATATATATATATATATATATATATATATATATATATTATCTATATCTATCTTAGGGTAGTGAAGAGATAAATTCAACAGTGCTTGGTAATAGACAGTTTCTCCCCTATGCCATTGGCTATATATATATATATATATATATATATATATATATAGGGAGCGTAAGTTCGTTCGGGTCTCAAACCCGGGCAGAGGTAGCTGCTAAAAATGGTATAACTGCACTGATGAGAGGTGATACCTCGAAACACATGTCTGTAGTTTACTCTATTATACGCTCCCAATTTCGGTTGAGCAGTTTATTTAGAAGGGATTTAATTATAAAATTTACCGTATTTAGCGTTCAGCTAAGACTCACTTTGTTTACAAAGTTTGAGACCTCTAGGTGAGTTCATTTCCACTTAGAAATGTAGCGATTAAATAGCCTGCTATACTTGGCAGCTGACTGTGGCCGTATGGGTAAGAGGATTGGCGAACGTAAGTCCGTTCGGGTCTCAAACCTGGCCAGAGGTAGCTGCTAAAAACGGTATAACTGCACTGATGAGAGGTGGTACCTCGAAACGCGTGTCTGTAGTTTACTCTATTATATATATATAAAATATAATAGAGTAAACTACAGACACGTGTTTCGAGGTACCACCTCTCATATATATATATATATATATATATATATAGCCAATGGCACTTGGTAACTGACAATAATATTATTCTATATTTTATCAGAGAAAAAGATTACTACAAATTGAATTTTGTATATCAGAGGTCCAGATTTTTTAAGGTAAATGTTTACTTACAATTTTTAAGTGTTCATTACAATAAGTATAAAATTTATTGAGTCTCCTCACTAAAATGATTCTAGGATACAATAAATAAAATAAATAAATAAATAATAATACATTTGTCAATAGATAAATAATAAATTAAACTTAATAAATAAAGATATTTCAAATTTTATATCTATTCATTTTTTTAGGTTAAGTAATGCATGTTGTTTATAGAATGTTGTGATGTGGTAAAACCCAAGATTTTGTAATAGTGGAAATTAACAAGAATTAATGATGACGTGTGAATGATTGACCTGTTAAATTTTGATTGGTCAAAGAATGTCAAGAGTGACAAGAGTGAAAAGTTTGGTCAGTCTGGGCTGAGTGTTTGAGGAGGACCTCCCAGCGTTGTACTTGGATTAATGAAAAAAAATGAACCTACAACAAGGATGACATGTGAATGACTGACCTGTTGGCTTATGATTGGTCAAAGAGTGTCAACAGTGACAAGAGTAAAAAGTTTAGTCAGTCTGGGCTGAGTGTTTGAGGAGGACCTCCTAGGCTTGTACTTGGATTAATGAAAAAATAAATTAGCTCAAAGAAAAAAAAACTTTTTTTTTATTAAGGACTATCAATGGCACAAGACAAGCACATCCCATGAAGATCCCAAGTAATTTCCAAACTCAAAAAGAATAGAAATTTTGTTGTTTTTTCTAAACTATATACTTTTATACACTGTTGGATTTCATATCCATTTTTTTCCTTCTCATCATATATATATACATTATCAGTGATGCTGATAGATTGTTGATTTAGTGCATCCTGGATGCACATATTTGCTTTGAATGAGTCCCTGGAAAATTCATGTATTTACAGTTAGCTTGAAATGGTGATGGAAGAAAAAAGAAAAGCACTGGGACACATGGATGCAATTTTACAGCATCCTTTTAGATTTTTGTGTGTCAGAGACACAGGACTGATACCTATCAGCATCTATACATTATATATAATATATATTTTTATATATAATATACATTATATGTTATATACATTATATACAATACACATTATAATATATATATATTATATAATATACATTATAGATATTTGCATTATATATAATATAAATTATATGTATACACATTATATATAATACACTTTATATATCATCATCATCATCATCATCATCATCATCATCATCAAGTTATGTTGACAGCATGGATTTCCATGACTCCCTTCTTCCACTTGTCCCTATCAGACATCGCTCCTGGAAGGTCCACCTCACAGCATTCAGTATCCACACAGTGCTGGTCAATGTATGTTTTTTGCCAGTCGGCCTAGTCTAGTGTGTCCAATTGTAGTAGTCTACAGGAGAATGTCACTTATGAGTTTCAATACTTTTTGAACACACCATATATATATATACATATATATATATATTTACCAACCCTTCTGAATGTGACACAAGGTCAATTTCTTAAGCGGAGTTTAACAGGTTTGAATTCAGAGTTTTCCTTCTAGACTGGTTTACCTAGCCAAGGTTAAAGAGCCCAGTCTGCCCTGCTATTTACCTATAGCTGGAAGAAGAGTAGTTGGATTCATACCTTTCCCAAGGGTATTAGCGCTATGTGAAATGAAACAGCCTTGTCCAGGATTTGAACTCGGGTTGACGAGTCTATTTCCTACGACTCAAACTATTATACCACACACCTCTAAAAAAAATTTGGACACTACTCCATCGTCTTTTTAGACGTAAGGATGCCAACAACAAGATATCCAAATAGTGTTTAAATACTTTTGGGTTTATTGGGGAAAGAGTTAAAATATTTCCTTTAATAATGTTTTGACACTTTTATATATTAAAAAAAAAAAAATCCAAAAAGAAAAAAGAAATTATTTTTTTTTTATGATTCATAATTATTCATTGGCTTTTTTGGTTTTTTTTTTTTTCATTTTTTTTTCTTTCAATTTTTGGCTAGATAACAAAATATTCATCTAGCCATTTTTTTTCTTCTTCTTTTCTTTCCCGAAATTGTTGTAAATGGAAAGAGAAAAATTAAATTACCTAAAAGCGTACACAAAGTTTTGTTGCCTTGAGTATAAAAGTGATTAAATGAAACCTTTTTATTTAGATTTGTTTTCTTTTTTTTTTCTGGTTTTTGTTGGCTTTCATACTTTCAGCTGAAAATAAGAAAACAATTTATGGATGAATAGAACTACTTAGAAGTAATCATAGGCAAAACGTTATGACATTTTCTTATGCATTTACACATCACAATGTTGAAGTGTGAATAGATCAATTGCTTTAAGGAATTCAATGTCCCTGTCTTATGTGTCTTTTGAAAATTGTCTTTGGGCAGATTCTCTCTTCCTTCCACAAAATGGTTCTTCTTTTAAACTTGCTGCCAGAAAAGGCATCCAGTTGCAAATTATAAACAAAACAATTGGAATAACAATATTATTTCTCCATATATTAGTTTGATTATTTCTGTCCAGGTTAAAAGTGTGGTAAGATGAACTTTTTGGGACCTCATTTTTCCAATGCAAGTATCATTGGGGAGTAAGAGAAGTTTTGGTAAACAAACCAAAGCCTTATTTATTTATATATTAGTTTGATTATTTCTGTCCAGGTTAAAAGTGTGGTAAGGATAAACCAAACCTGAACTTTTTTTAACCTTATTTTTCCAATGCAAGTATCATTGGGGAGTAAGAAAAGTTTTGGTAAACAAACGAAAGCCTTATTTCTCTCTATATTAGTTTATTTCTGTCCAGGTTAAAAGTGCAGTGAGGGTAAACCAAAGATGAACTTTTTAGACCTTGATTTTTTGAAGCAGGTATCATTGGGGAACGATAAAAATTTTGGTAAACAAGTAAGGATTGGGCCTGTTTACCAAAACTTTTCTCATAAATAACCCATGCTTTTAACCTGTTAGCCCAAACTTTTCTGATGCAAGTATCATTGGGGAATGAGAAAAGTTTTGGTTAACAAACCAAAGCCTTATTTCTCTAAATATTAGTTTGATTTAGTCCAGGTAAAAAATGCAATAGGGTAAACCACAGCTGAACATTTTAGACCATATTTTTCCAATGCAAGTATCATTGGGGAATAAGAAATGTTTTGGTAAACAAACGAAAGCCTTATTTCTCTATATATTAGTTTGATTATTTCTTTAAAAGTGTGGTGAGGATAAACCAAACCTGAACTTTTTAGACCTTAATTTTCTGATGCAAGTATCATTGGGGAGTAAGAAAAGTTTTGGTAAACAAACAAAGCCTTATTTTCTATATATTAATTTGATTATTTTTAGTCTGGCTTAAAAGTGCAGTAAGGATAAACCAAAGCTGAACTTTTTAGACCTTAATTTTTTGAAGTAGGTATCATTGGGGAATGAGAAAAATTTTGGTAAACGAGTAAGGCTTGGGCCTGTTTACCAAAACTTTTCTCATAAATAACCCATGCTTTTAACCTGTTAACCCAAACTTTTCTTGCTCCCCAATGATACTTACATCAGAAAAATAAGGTCTAAATAGTTTGGCTTCAGGTTATCTTTACTATGCTTTTCCCCTGGATTATAATAAAATCCCATCTGATCACATAACTCTCCTAAGCCAATCAGAAAGACACACTCAGATGACCCTGGGTTCAAAGCTTGTCAATAAAACTAATCTTTTATGTGTTTATGGTTATATTTAAAATCTTAACTACACTTCATTACAAAAATGATAGGCTATGTCTATTCATTATGTAACAGGTTAAACTGAAGACTCAATTTCTTTTTTAAGATCTTATTTTAGGCTTTTCTGGTTTACCAGGTCTAAAAAGAAATGTTTGGTTTCACGTTACTCTTACCATGCTTTTAACCTGGAATATATTTGAGAAGCAATTGAATTAAAATATGCTATTGAATCATATCTATCAAATACTTGCAGGACCTGTTTTATTATTTTATTATTATACTTTTTACATATAGAACTATTTTGCAATAGCTCTTAAGTAAACACATCAAATGCTGTAATAATTAAATTATCATACTTTGGTATATCCACAGGTCCTGCGATGCAAGATTATTATACTTTTTACATATTGAACTATTTCAATAGCTCTTAAGTAAACACATCAAATGCTGTAATAATAAATTATCATACTTTGGTATATCCACAGGTCCTGCGATGCAAGATTATTATACTTTTTACATATTGAACTATTTTGCGATAGCTCTTAAGTAAACACACCAAATGCTGTAATAATTAAATTATCATACTTTGGTATATCCACAGGTCCTGCTAGACAAGATTATTGTATGTTTTACATATTGAACTATTTAGCAATAGCTCTTAAGTAAAAATATCAAACATTGTAATGATTAAATTATCATACTTTGGTATATCCACAGGTCCTGCTAGTCTACTATATTAGGAAAAATCCTAATAAAACTGATTCCTTGTGCATGTTTTACATTTGCAGACTGAATGGAATTTAAAATTCTAACTACAATTCATTATAAAAATGATAGGCTATTCCTATTCATTACAGGGTAACCTGAAGTCTCCAATCTTTTTTTTAAACCTTATTTTTCCGATGTAGGTAACATTGGAGAACAAGAAAAGTTATGGTAAATGAGCCAGGCTTTGACTGGTTTACCAACATATTTTCTTGTTCCCCAATGATGCTTGCATTGGAAAAATAAGATTTAAAAAAATGTTCAGCTTTGGGTTATCCTTACAATGCTTTTCACCTGGGCTCTTTTGTTAACAAACAAAATAAATGCATTAAAAGAAACCAAAATCTTTTTTTAAAGAGAATTACGTGCAATAACAAAACAGTAATTAAGTTTTAATAAAGAAAATTATTTCCATTTCATTCAATAAAATTAAAAATGATGAACTGATGAACTCAGTAAAAATCATTTGTTTTAAAATCAAAACTAATTAACCTTTAATAAAAAAAACATTTTATTCTTCTATTTTTAGAGGAACAAAAACACAAAAAACTTTAACCTTGAATGCCTAATGGATTTTTAAAATTAAAAAAACAAAAAAATAGTCGATAAACTTTATTTTCTGATTTGGATTAAATTAATGCACAAGTGATTCACAAGTGACAACAAAAACGTTATTATTCTTTGTGTTGCGTCACATATGAAGGGAACATTTCTTTTCTTATAATTTTATTCTAATTTATGCAACAAATATGCTTTAAAATGTCTGATATTCAGGGCTGGTTGGTTGGATTTTACAGCATGTCAACCCACTGGGTCGTTCTATGCCAAAGATGTTTTGTTAAATTCATTTTTGATGGGTACTCAATTTAAAAAAAAATACATTAAAAAAAATCATTTTGTTCTATTTAACCCATAGATGGGATACTAACAGGTACTATCACTCTGAATCAGAGTGGACCTGGGAGTAATGGTCATGAAGGAATACTCCACACTCACCAGAGCTCCAGAGATGGAGCTTCACCATCAGATAGAGTTTAATGTCATACCAGGACACTAAGACCCTCAGTCACTGCCTTCTAGCAATATATGATAAAAAGGGTTGGAGTTTGCAATAAGGGCAATAGGGTTGGGACAATCATATAGGTGCAAGGGCTTGACATAACCAGCTGATTGATTGGGGGTGGGGGTGGGTCTCTGACCGCTCTGATATCCAGGGATAAAATAAGTTTATAAATATCACCATTTTTTCAACTAGAAAAAATTATGGAAATAATAATTTGTTTTATTCCCACTGTTGTAATATGCCATCCCTCCACCTCTTCTATGTGTTCCTTCAAGATGTGTGTAATCATCACTCTTCACAGCTTCCTTTCTCTGTCAATACATTAACGTGATTGTTCTTTAAAGATTGATTGATTTTAATGGCATGTCAACACTTCTAGGATTATTTTATGTCTATAAGTTAAGGGATTGAGTTAAGTTGTTTTTTAAGAGTTCTTTTTCATTTAGTTGTATAGTTTCAAGTATTACTATCTAATACTAATTCATACACAATTATATTGTTTCAAGTAATCATTTCTATCTAATAATAGTTATTTGTTTGCATGCAGTTATTTGGTCTCAAACTACTCCTACTACTACTACTACTCCTACTACTACTACTACTATAATAATAATATAGTAACCAGTCTCAATAGAAGTAAAGTATAGATATATGGTATCAAGTACCCCTCTAAAATACTAATAATTTTCAAACAGATATATTAACCTATAGATGGGACCCTAAGTTATAGATCTGGAGAGGGATGGACTCTGCAAGGTTATTCCTGCCCAAGACAAGGTACATGAGTAACACCTCCATGATCAGAGTCTTCTACATGAGCCTTGAATTGTATTTATTCATTTGATGTGCATTCATGTATAGATATATAAGGTGTGTCAAAAAAGTATTGAGAATTTTTGTACTTTTTGGCACACCTTGTATTCTGAAAAAAAAAAGAAGTTCCATTCATTAATTTTTTTCAGAATACAGGGTGTGTCAAAAAAGTATAAAGATTTTTGGTACTTTTTGACACACCTTGTATTCTGAAAAAGAATAACGTTCCATTCATTATTATTTTTCAGAATACAAAGTGTGTCAAAAAAGTACCAAGTTTAAAGCTGTATTTGCCAAGATAGAAATAAAGAATGAATGAAATTTTTTTTTCAAAATACAAGGTGTGTCAAAAAGTACAAAAAATCTTGATAATTTTTTGACACACCTTGATTATTTTCTTGGTAGGGTCTGTTAGGTTCATGCCTTTTGTATGTATTTTAACACACTTGCTGTGCCTTTCGTATATTTAACACACCTTGTATATTTTCTTGGTAGGGTCTGTTAGTCTCATGCCTTTTGTATGTATTTTAACACACCTTGTATATTTTCTTGGCAGGGTCTGTTAGGCTCATGCCTTTTGTATGTATTTTAACGCACCTTTTACTTGGCAGGGTCTGTTATATTTTTATGTATTCTTGTATATTTTCTTGGTAGGGTCTGTTCATGCCTTTGTATGTATTTTAACATACTTGTATATTTTCTTGGTAGGGTCTGTTAGGCTCATGCCTTTTGTATGTATTTTTAACACACCTTGTATATTTTCTTGTATTTTCTCTGTTAGTCTCATGCCTTTTGTATGTATTTTAACACACCTTGTATATTTTCTTGGTAGGGTCTGTCAGGCTCATGCCTTTCGTATGTATTTTAACACACTTGTATATTTCTTGGTAGGGTCTGTTAAGGTTTTGTATTGTATATTTTTTTCTTGGCAGGGTCTGTCAGGCTCATGCCTTTTGTATGTATTTTAACACACCTTGTATATTTTCTTGGCAGGGTCTGTTAGGCTCATGCCTTTGTATGTATTTTAACGCACCTTGTATATTTTCTTGGCAGGGTCTGTTAGTCTCATGCCTTTTGTATGTATTTTAACACACCTTGTATATTTTCTTGGCAGGGTCTGTTAGTCTCATGCCTTTTGTATGTATTTTAACACACCTTGTATATTTTCTTGGTAGGTTGTCAGGCTCATGCCTTTCGTATATTTTAACACACCTTGTATATTTTCTTGGTAGGGTCTGTTAGTCTCATGCCTTTTGTATGTATTTTAACGCACCTTGTATATTTTCTTGGCAGGGTCTGTTAGGCTCATGCCTTTCGTATGTATTTTAACACACCTTGTATATTTTCTTGGTAGGGTCTGTTAGTCTCATGCCTTTTGTATGTATTTTAACGCACCTTGTATATTTTCTTGGCAGGGTCTGTTAGGCTCATGCCTTTCGTATGTATTTTAACACACCTTGTATATTTTCTTGGTAGGGTCTGTTAGTCTCATGCCTTTTGTATGTATTTTATACAACCAGACTACAAAACTTTGAATGGTAATAACTTTATAGCATTTTCACTCTTCCTGTGCGAAGAGTCAGACACTTTAAAAGTTTTCTTCCTCTCGCTTCTAATTGTAGTACAGTTTTACAATGGCCGGACAGACGTGAAGGCTTGGCGGGGTTCAACGAGATATCTTTCTTACCTGGTTTTTGGTTGTAGCAGTCAATAAGCACAGTAATAGGACACTGTCTAGCCGAGAAATCCTGATTGTGTGGGCAGTGCCTGATCAATCACAAAGACGCAAGTTGTAAAGCTTAAATAGAAACGGTAAACAATGACACGAGAGAACCAGTAATTGTTAAAGACTCTTGGGATAAACTTCAAAGTCTTGCTGAAGAATTCGATCCTGCTTGTCTGTCAGTACATTGTGTGAAATGGTAAATGATATGTTGCTACAAGTGCAAGAGCTGTCATAGTTTAGACAAAGGTCCCAACCAAACAATAGTCAAAAGCAAGCAGGAGATGGTTGGTTACCCCCAGAACATCGACAAAATAGACAGGAAACAGTGTATAAGTTCTAGAGACGTAGGTATTTTCTTGTGAGGTGGATGTGGGTTGGGGGTGGTGGGTAGAATAATACATAATTTTGTAGCATTCATCACAATCCGCTAAAGTTCTCTTGATTCAGAAAACCCCGAGGACTGTGAACCCATCTTTTTCTGAAAATGTTATTCAGGTCTCCCGGGGTAAATAATTTAGTTTTTGGTATATTTCATAAAACTATTATCGAGAGAAGACATTGTGATCAGTGAGAAAGCAAAGCAGACGGTGTTCGATTGTCTGAATATTCTAATGATTTTTTAAGACTAAATATCGTCACTCAATATTTTTATATCAGTAATACAGATTGATAGTACTAATGACAATTTTATTTTATATCTATATATAATGAAGATTTGGTGTCACTCTGTCTGTAATGAAAACTATGTCACAGCTTCCATCACAATACCCTCAGGAATTGCATAAGTTTATCAATGAGTATTTAATTCATAGTCAAAATCATATCATCACTCAATATTTTCATATCAGTAATACAGATTGATAGTATTAATGAAAATTTTATCTTATATCTATATATAATGAAGATTCAGTGTCTGTGTGTCTGTAATCAAAACTATATCCTAGTTTATGTCACTATACCCTCAGGAATTGCGTAAGGTTATCAATGAGTATTTAATTCATAGTCAAATTTTCATATCAGTAATATCGATTAAGAGTATTAATGAAAATTTCATTTTACATTTTTCTAATATTCAAAATATAAAACATTCAAATTTTATCATTTTAAAGTAAAATATACCATATTAATCAAAATCAATATCATTAATATGGATTATGTATCTATGGATTAGTTATGTATCTATTACTAAAATTCTTATAATGTTTGTATTTGTATATAATGGAGATTCAGTGTCTGTCTGTCTGAAACCAAAACTATGTCACTGATTACAGCACAATACCCTCAGGAATTGTGTCAGTTTATCAATATTTAATTTAAAGTCATAATCATTAATACATAGAATAAAGAACAAGTGTGTGTTATATATACTCAGAAATTAAGTATGCAACATTAAACAGTCCACATTGTTAAAACAAGTTTTATTAAATACATACCTGGAATTATTGATTTATATATAGTTTGTTTTATTTTAATATATATTCAAAGTTATCTAATGTATAGAGTTTTATGAGAAAATTATTTACAAACAAGAAATAATCACATAATGTTCTTCTACATTAAATTTTATTATACAGTGAAAAAAAAAAAAAAAAAATTCTGTTTTGATTATTATCTGTCATAAAATTTTGTTTTACAACAGAAGATAGTCAAAAAGAAAGTTTTTTTTTTCATTTGATGCCCCCCCCCCAAAAAAAAACCCTTAAATATTTGAATTAATTTGAATTTAACAGTTAGAAACTTGGCTTTATTAGAAAGAAAACATGTTTATTTGAATTTTGACAGCAAAACTATTTTTTTAATGTCAATTATCAAAAAAAAAAAAAATCAAATTTCAAAGATCTGTTTACATTTTTTTACAAAAGAGTGTGGCAAAAAAAAAAAAAGAAAAAATTCTTCACCCTCTTATCCAACTCGTATCAAACTGACTATTCAGTAGTAATGGATCTGCGGGACAAGCTTGCTGATCGTTACACCATGATGGGACGCCCTCTTACCCAACCAGTTTGTCATGGTTGGATGTGACACAAGGTCACAAGTATGGGGCATCCAGTGAGGATCAAACTCACTTTTCTGTATTAATGGATCTATGAGACAAGCTTGCAAACCATTGGTATGTAACACCAATTGTATATATTTACCCAAGGGAAGCGTATGGTGTAATGGTTAAAGTCATGGGAAATGGACTCGTCGCCCCGAGTTCAAATCCTGGACATGGTAATTGATTTCACTTAGCGCTAATAACCTTGGGAAAGGTATGAATCCTACACTAAAAAATAAATAGTAGGGCAGATTGGGCTCTTTAAACTTGGTTAGGCAACCGGTCTAGGAGAAGGAAAATTCTGAATTCAAACCTGTTGAACTCCGCTTATGAAATTGACCTTGTGTCACATCCTGCTTGTGCGGAGGGGTTGGTAAATATATATATATTTACCCAACCACTATGCCTGAGTAGGATGTTACACAAGGTCAATTTCTTTAGTGGATTTTGAATTCAGAGATTTCCTTCTCTTAGACTGATTACTTAGCCAAGGTTAAAGAGCCCAGTCTGCCCTACTATTTACCATAGCTGGAGGGAAAGTGAAATGTCAAATGCAAACAGCCTTGTCCAGGATTTGAACTTGGCTTGATAAGTCTATTTCCTATGACTCTAACCATTACACCAGCTGCCTCATTGGGGACGCCCAATGTTAGAGCTGATATACTTTTTCTTCTATCTTCCTGCAATTCTTGAATGTCATTCAGTATTTTCTCATCTCAACTGGGAATTTTTATTTTTTATGAACCAATCAGAATATTTGAAATGAGAAAGCAATTTTGAATAATTCATGCAATAAAGATATTTCAGAACCTCAGATAATATTTATCCTAGATATGTACTGACATAAAGTAATAATTAATGAACTTATCTCAAAAGCTATTGTTGGTTAGTTCAGTTCGCGGATTTCTCAAGAAATTTGTCCTTATCCATCCCCTTTTTTTTTCTCAAATAAATACCTGGTTTACCCACCTTGAAATCGCAAGGTTCTGGGTTCGATACCGGTCCCTGCCAACTCAGCGTATACGTGTCACAGTGTAGGTTAAACTGATTTGTGCGGTAAAGTGAGAAGTTGATGGTAGGTCTAGCGGTAATTTATGAGGAAGTGCGTCCCAGTCTCTCGCCTCAAAAACCGCTACCCGGTAACTATCAAAATAACAACCCCAGCTCGTCGTAATTCTTATTTATTTATCGTAATTTGTCGTAATTCTTGTTTAGATATGAAGATGAATATATAGTTTTGAATAGACTGAGATAGATAGATAGATAAACAAACAAAATAATATAGATAGATATGAACAAATGGAGATAGATAGATAGATATTTTCGACAAGTAAATGTATGGGGAAGGTCACTTCTTTTTTTTCATAATTCTTGTTTCTTTAAACTAAAAACAAGACATTAAACAAACATGAATTTAAAAAAATCTTATTATTTAAAGTAATATAATGAATATAAAAAATTGAGATAGATGGATAGATAGATATGAAATGGATAGTTTTGAATAGACTGAGATGGGTTGTTATTTTAATAGTCACCGTGCAGCAACTCTTGAGGCAGGAGACCGGGACGCACTTCCTCATAAATTACCAGTCTGGCGCTACTGTATGGCTCCAACACTTGGACTTTAACAAAATGCAAAGAAAATAACTTGATGGGAATTCTACAAGAATGCTGTATGCTATCTTAAAAAAATCCTGGAAGCTGCAGCCTGCAAAAAGAACAGCTGTGCAGCCACTTACCTTCTATCACATAAATCATCCAAGTAAGATTAACCAGGCATGGTTGACACTGCTGGAGAAGTCAGTATGAACTCATAAGTGACGTTATTCTGTGGACAATTATGCATGGACACACCAGTGTAAGCCAACCAGCAAAAACCAACAGTAATCAGTGCTATACAGATACTGGATGCCTAGTGGAGGACTTATCAGAAGTGATGACTGATAGGAATGGGTGGCGAGAGAGCCATAAGAATCCATGCTGTCAGCATGATTATATATATATATATATATATATATAATATATATATATATATATATATATATATATAGATAAGTGTAAAGTAATCCAAATGACTGGTTGTAAGGGATGATTATATATATATATCATTATATATTTTATTTTGAATTCAAGATAGTTACAATGTAACAATATTCACCGGAAGTTAACCAGACAAAATTATATATATATATATATATATATATAAAATTCAAACCCATTCTCAACAGATATTACAAAGGTAAGAGACAGATTTTATCTTCTCTAATAACTTATAGAATAATTATATTAACTTGATGCTTCAAAGGAGTCTAATAATAGATGAGAAAAACTTTCTATCAGGGACCCCAACTCTCAAAAAGTGTTTTAATACTTTTGAGAGGGGTCCCTTGGAAAGGATTTTTCATTTATCCCCTCATTTCATTCATTTTTATTTCATCCATTCATTCATTTTACATTAATTTTTAACTATATATATATTTATATATTATATATATATATATATATATATATATATATAGTTTTTATGAGTAATAAAAAAGTAAAGTCGTCGGGGGCGACCTAAAGTCGATATCAGCCAGTCAGCAAGGGAGTCTATCCCCTTTTCAATAGCGCTAGACGAAGGAGATTGTTTTTGGGGTCTGAGGTGGAGCGCCACACCTACCATCAGCTCCTTACTTTACTACACAGATCCCTATGCTACTCATATGCTGAGTTGGCGAGGACCGTTATCGAACTAGGAACCTTGTGGTTTCTAGCCGAATACTTTACTAAATTTACTCAGACTAATCTAATCTAATGGACTAATTAATGGACTCTTCCAATATTACAAAATGATTGTTATTTGTCAATTTTATTGGGATAAAAAAATTTCTTTTACTGAGAAACCAACAGATGGAAAGTTCAGCAATTGTTGACATAAGAAAAATTGTACTTTAATTCATTGTAATTGTTTCAATTTATAGCAAAAGAGGGAAAAAATACAAACTTATTTCCAAATGTTGGCACAAAAAAAATCTTACAATGTCTCTTATCACCTGACTAAATTTTAAGAGAAAACTGACACGTACAATGAAGGGGCATAGGAGGTAGTAGTAATTTATAGGTAGGTATATATGTGTATTTGTAGATGTAAAGTTTCTTACATTGCCTGAGAATCACACAAGTATCTGCAAAGAAAACCTATAAAACTAATTCTAAGGAATAAATTGTTTTTAGCTTATCTATCTATATATAAAGGTCGGTTGGTGTGTATGTATGTGTGTCCGGATGAATCTGCGAAAATAAAAAAATTGATGACAAAGTAAATATATATGGCTGATATCCTTCCATCTACGAGAGATGATGGAGTAGTGTCCAATTTTTTTTTTTTTAACTACATGGCCTGGGTGGGTTTATATAGAGGATGAGCTGTTGCCCCAGCAGCAAATCCCCCCTCTCAACACTGCCACTTTGATCCAAAGGAAAGGTAAGGAACCAATGCAGTTTGTATATTTTTCTTTTCAGAATGTTTGTGCACTTTTTTTCAGTCACCCCACCAAGGTATTCTTTACATAGGGAATATAATGGGGCATCCTGTGATGACCTAACTAGCAATTCAGTAATAGTGGATTAGTGGATTTGCACTTCACATAGCACTGATACCCTTAGGAAAGGTATGAATCCAACTATTCTCTCTCAAGTTATATGCAAATAGTAGGACAAACAGCGTTCATTAACTTTGGTAATGGCAACCAGTCTAGGAGAAGGAAAACTCTGAATTAAAACCTGTTAAATTTTAAACTCTGCTTAAGAAATTGCCCTTGTGTCACATCCTACTTGTGAGGAGGGGTTGGTATATATTATATATATATATATATATATATATATATATATATTATCAGTCATCCACAGACATGTGTTTCAACATCAGTGTGGCTCGACATTTTTAACAGCTAACTCGTTAGGATATATATATATATATATATATATATATATATACCTCACTCTTTTCACATCTATGTATCTATGTCTCTTCATATATATCATTCTTATCTTTTTATCTCTATCTTTATATTTTGCTCTCTTCATATATATCTCTCTATCATTCTATCAATCTATCTATCTAATTTTCTATCTATCTATCAATATATATATATATATATATATATATATATATATATTATATATATATACGTCTCTTCAGTGTGGCTAGACTTGGCAGGCTACCTTCAGCTGGGATTGAAACCCAAGTGATTTTTCATCAGTCGGAGACCCTAACCATGCTATCAGCATGCTCACTAGCAGGAGAGAGAATTTTACTGATAAATACATACATATGTATGTAATATTATAAAAATGGAAAAAACACAAGTTTCATTAATGAATGATGTTTAATAAGCCGTTGCTGCAGTGTTTCGGTTTGTTTAACAAAGCTTTCTCAGGGCTTTCGTTGGTTTAAGGAAAAATGAATTATCAATGAAAATAGAAATCTGCGAGCCTCTATTTTTGGTGTGTGGTTGCTTTTTGTTGCTCTTCAAATATGAGGGAAAAAAGACATACAAAATATATTCTTTAAAAGGATCTGAAAACAAACTGAAACACTGCAGCGTCAGCTTATTAAATATCATTTGTTAATGAAATTCGTGTTTTTAAATTTTCATAATATTATGTATTGTTGGATTTACTTCCACTTTTTCTTTGTATATATATATATATATATATATATATATAAAAAGTCGTCGGGCGACCTAAAGTCGGTATCAGCCAGTCAGCGAGGGAGTCTATCCCCTTTTCAATAGCGCTAGACCAAGGAGATTGTTTTTGGCATCTGAGGTGGAGCGCCACACCTACCATCAGCTACTTACTTTATCGCACAGATCCCTGTGCTACTCATACGCTGAGTTGCCGAGGACCAGTATCGAACTAGGAATAAAGTGCTCAATTACTTCTGTAAGAGCTGTATTTATTTATTTATTTATAGTCACTTTTTTATTTATTATCACTTTTAGGTGATTATCCGTCATCAGAAACGTTTCTGATGACGGATAATCACCTAAAAGTGATGTTCCGAAACCATTGGTAAAACGGACTTTTAATTGTATTGGTGACTATAAATAAACATATATATATATATATATATATATATATATATATATATACATATGTCAAGACTGCCAGAGAGCTTGATCTGTGTTCTTAGGAGACATACATATTAATTATATATTTATATATATATATTTTGTCTGTGCATTCTTTTTTCCTTTCTTTTTTAATATGTAGTTACCAATTACCACTATTTGGTTATGTCCTACAAAAGAACCAAACTCCTGTCTCACTTTAATGACACTTTCTTCCAAACTGGGTCGTGGGTGGGTGGGGGTTCAACTCTGCCACTTGAACAAATGTGACATGTTAAAGTATTGACTTTTGTCTTTCCTTCTTGGAGAGATTTTATCTTCGGAATATTCAAAAGTTCTAAGAGCAATAGTTTCCAATTTACTTGATTCTTTTAAATGCTTCCAATCTCCAAGACTCCATACACATCTGCATATGTATTTAATCTTATTGGATGCTGTCTTCTTCTTCTTCTTCTTCTTCTTCTTCTTCTTCTTCTTCTTCTTCTTCTTCTTCTTCTTCTTCTTCTATTGTGTGTTGCATGTACAGAGAAATCAATAAGACTGGCTGACAGTGATAGTAGGTTTATCAAAACATTCTCATGTCCCATAAATTGAGATAGGTGAGGAACCTTTCTTGAAATGGCTACACCAATATTGTTAGCAGCATGCATTGGCAACGAAGCAAAACTGCAAGTGAACGAATTTACAATTGGTTGGGTGATCCAGATTTACAAAACTTCAGAGCTGCATCTTTTGTTTTATTTATTTCAAGATAATCCATACTCTCTAAAAAGTGCTCAAGATGGCGGCAACAACAACAACAACAAAAGCAGCAGCAGAATATCATTGATTTAGTTATGGATCGAAAAAAAAAAGACTAAAAAAAAACAATATATATATATATATATATATATAAGTGTATTTTGGCAGCATTTTTTCTTTTATACAAGTTTTGTTGAATTGAACAGACAATTCCTGTCTGACAAGTCTTTCATTGATCCGTTCCAATCTTCGGGCCATCCTTCTGGTGTCAGGGTGGAACTGGTATAACAGTCCACCGAAGGTTTCAACACTAGCGCTTTTGGCAATACACTTTGCCATCCTTAGACATGAAAACTATTCCATCGTATTCCATCGTTTCCCACCTGAGGATGGCAAAGTGTATTGCCGAAAGCGCTAGTGTTGAAACCTTCGGTGGACTGTTATACCAGTTCCACCCTGACACCAGAAGGATGGCCCGAAGATTGGAATGGATTAATGAAAGACTTGTCAGACAGGAATTGTCTGTTCAACTAAAAGGTGGAAAAGCTGCAGATCTTGACAAAATACCCCCAAGGTATGGAAGATAAGAACATTCAATGGCATACTGCTTAGGCTATGCAATGCAGTATGTAGGCAAAATTATTCATTGGATCATAGAAGGGGTTTGGGCAAAGAATCTAGAGGCAACACTGCTATTTGTAGATTTCTCCAAGGCATTTGATTCCATACACAGAGGGAAAATGGAACAAATACTACTAGCATATGGTCTCCCCAAAGAAGCGGTTGCCGCTATAATGATGCTCTACAAAAACACTAAAGCAATGGTACGCTCAATTGATGGTGACACAGATTTCTTTGACATAGCCGCTGAAGTCCTATAAAGAGATATATTAGCACCACAAGGTTCCTAGTTCGATACTGGTCCTCGCCAACTCAGCATATGAGTAGCACAGAGATCTGTGCGGTAAAGTAAGGAGCTGATGGTAGGTGTGGCGCTCACCTAAGACGCCAAACCATCTCCTTGGTCTAGCACTATTGAAAAGGGGATAGACACCCTTGCTGACCGGCTGATACCGACATTAGGCCGCCCCAACGACTTTACTTTTTACTTATATTTATAATATGCCTAGACTATGTATTCCAAACATCATTAGATACTATAAAAGAAAAAGTTTTCACATTAAATGCAGATACTGGATGCTGTGCTGAGGACCTCCTTGGGACAATGAATGATAGAGAAGGTTAGTAAGAGATTGTCATGGATATTTGTGCTAATTGATGATGATGATGATGGTTAATGAATTTCGTTTAAGATTTATCCCTGAGATTTTTTCTCATATTCATTCACTCTTGAGGGGAATGCCGAAGGGATCGACGCAATTTTGGTTCTTTCCCACCCATGAGCATTGGCTTGTGGGTGGGCCCACGTTAAAACGAGGCCTTGTGCCCAGCCCATACAAGTGGGGTATGAGGCAAATACCTGTAGATCTGGCCAACGCCAGGGGTCCAGTGGCTTCAGCCCTGGATCTTTACAAGTTAATAGCGTGATCCCAGGGGGTTATCCCCCCAGGCAATACCTGCCCCCTTGACTTAAAGGGGCAAGGCTCGGTTTATTGCCCAGCGCCTGAGGCACCCCCCTTGATGGGATGGACGCAATTTTTTCCACCTACCACCCATGAGCTTTGGCTTGTGGGTGGGCCCACATAAAAATGTCCTTGTGTCACACCCTCATAAGTGGGATGAGAGGCAAATATCTGTAGATATAGTCAATAGTATTGATAAAGTAAAAATTATTTATAATTGAGATTCAAATAAAAATAAAATCATGGAAAATGTTCATAAGTAACTAAGGGAATTGTGACTCAGGTAGTGATATACTTACAGACAATCACATAATCTCCATTATAATAAAATATGGATTACCTATATAAGTATATTTTTTTATAGAGATACTTTCAATGTTTACAGGTGTCTAGAATCTTATATTGGTATATTGGTTGCATTTCTTCTTGTTACCATTTCATCACATTCCATCTGCAATTTTCTCAGTCTATTGCAGGACTCAGGCCCCCCCCCCAAAAAAAAACAGTCTATAGAATGATGAACCCAAATATTTCTATTTCATTTTTCTTGTTGGTCCAACTCTCTGGTTTCTCTTAATATAGAAGTGTCCTGGATATGACGTTAAATTGCATCTCATGGTGAAATTCCAATTTTGGAGCTCTGGGGAGTGTGGCGTACCCCTTCATCGCCATTACTCCCAGGACCACTCTGACAACACTCCACTTTGACCCTTACTTTGGCTAGATGGGCAGTCGGAGAGGGCCTCTCTAATCAATTGACTGGCCATGTCAAGTCCTAGCACCTATATGATTGTCCCAACCCTATTGCCCTTATGGCAAATTCCCAACTCTCTTTGTCATATATGTGCTAGAAGGTGGTGGCTGAGGGCCTTATTGTCCTGGGTATGATATTAAACTCTATCTGATGGTGAGGTTCCAGTTCTGATGATACGGGGAATGTGGAGGAGCACTTCATCACCATTACTCCCAAGTCCACCCTGACCCAGAGTGGTAGTACCTGTTAGGATTCCATCTATGGGTTAAATAGAAAAAATGAGTTAAAAAAAATGTATTTAAAAAAATTGAGATAAAAAAATGAATGCAACAAAATGTCTTTGGCATAAAATAACCCAACAAGGTTTGATATGCCATAAAATCCAACAAACTAAACCAAACTTAATATAGAAGACATCAAATTCCAACTCTTGATATAAACATTTAATGTGACATACAAATAAATTTTGTTTCAGTTTGTTTCTGCTTATTTATTTTAGTGGTACTAGCAAAATAAAAAACACCCTCCGGGCGATGTAAAAATAGATTTTTGAAACCTATTGCCTAAGGAGTGGCAGTAAAAAAATTCAATGTCAGCGAGTATGTACCCTAAGTAAGTAAAATCATCAAATTCATTAAAGGATTAAAAAATAAAACAATTTGAAATGTAAACTTTAAATATGTATTAAAATAAAACAAACTATATATAGATATATAATACCACTCATGTATTTATTAAAACTTGTTTTAAAAAACAATGAGGACTGTCTAATGTTGCATGTTCAAATTTTGAGTGTATTTATTCTATGTTATGACGATTTTGGGTAATGTGACGTAAGCAGTGACATAGTTTTTGTTACAGACAAAAACCGGAAGCAAATCTCCATTATTAATAGATATCAACCTTTGTGGGTTATTTAATGCCAAAGCCATCCTTGTAGAAGAACAGTAGTGGTACTATTTTAAACCATAGCTGAGGGCGGGGAGTGAGGGAGTTTATGCCTTTCCTAAGTCTGAAAGTGAATATAATAGCCCAACTGGTGTTTGAACTCATTTACTCTGATGTCACAGTCCAGCACATTAACCACTGCACCACAGTGATTCTCTCACCTTTGCTTTAAATAATGTCATTTGCCTTCTACTGTGTAGAAATTTATACCAGCCACATGATATTTAATATTAAAAAAAGTAAGATGAATTAACGATATAAGTTTTAAAAAAAAAAATGTCCAAAAATATTTATTGTCTGCGATGTTTTATTTAATCATTTTTTTATATCATAAATGTTAGTGACTCAGGGGGAGGTAACTATGTTATTTCTTATTTCTTTTTTTTTTAATTTCTTTTTTTTATTTAATTTAATTTTTGAAACTGTTTTTTTAAATTTTTTTTTTTATTTCAATCTGTTTTTGTCTGAGATTTTTCATATGAGTTCTTGTTAATATTCTCTGACTTTTGGTTTTAACATCATCTTTGCTATTTTGCTCGTTTATTCACTGACCGTCGTCATGCACTTAACAAAATCTGAAAAGTCGAGATGGAATCAATAAAAAAAAAATACGGACAAGTCAAAACAATCAACAAAGATGGAAACAATCAAAAAAAAAAAAAAAGAAAGAAAAAGATGTCAGTTTTTATTTCTTATTTCTCAAATTTCTTGAGGACAAATATTTTTGAATGATAATTAGAGGCAGAAAAGATGTGATAAGAATTTTTGTTGTTTTTGTTTTTTGTTTTTTTGGAATTGTTTCTACAAGTGATTATTGTAAAGTTGAATTATAGAGAGAGAAGTGTGACTCGAGACAAAATTAAAGAGAACAGGCCGAGTTGATTGGTTGGTTGGATTTTACTGCATATCAACCCTTGTTGGGTTATTTTATGCCAAAGACGTTTTGTTTTATTCATTTTTGATGGATACTCCATTTTTTTTTAAAAACACTTAAAAAAAAACTCATTTTGTTCTGTTTAACCCATAGATGGGACTCTAACAGGTACTACCACTCTGGGCAGAGTGAACATAAGAGTAATGGTGATGAAGGGGTACTCCACACTCCCCAGAGCTCCAGAATTGGAACTTCACCATCAGATAGAGTTTTAGATCATACTCAGGACTAAGACCCTCAGTCACTGCTTTTTAGCACATATATGATAAAAAAAGGTTAGAGCTTGCCATAAGGACAATAGGGTTGAGACATCAAATTTCTTAAGGACAAATATTTTTGAATGGTAATTAGTGGCAAATTAATCGGGTGTATATAATCGGTGAGATAGACAGATAGATGGATAGAGTGATAGATAATGGTCTTGGTAACTCTGTTTACTTTGTCTAACTTGGGCGTAATGTTCTTTGGGCTGACTTCTCTTCAAGGCTTTCAGCTGGGTTGATTTTCTTTATTGATTCTTCTTCAGGCTGGCATCTCTTATTTTAAATTACTTAACAAGAGTTGGTTGTTTTCTTGATAAAGCTTTATTTCCAGAACCCAGCCCATGATTCCGCCATGGGGGAGATGCCAACTCAGAGCGGTGACGATAGCATTCACACTCCTCAGAAATTGTGTCGCATCTGACAAACTAAACTAAAACTTATTCTCACGCCTGTACCAGAAAGTCACCGGAATCTCACCGGTTGTCAATCATCGGCCATAGTAACTGGACATCTGATTTTAATGAACTTTATTCAAAATATTCTAACTACAGGTATGTACATAAATCATAGGCTGATTATGATTATGTAACAATAAGAATTTCTTTCTTTTTTTTATTCTGGACTTGTTTCTATAAGTGATTATTGTAAAATTGAATGATAAAGAGAAGAGTGACTTGAGACAAGATTAAAGAGAACAGGCTGAGTTGATTGGTTGGCTGGTTGGTTGGTTGGATTTTAGAGGCATGTCAACCCTTGTAAATACAGCTTTACATTATGTCAAAGACGTTTTGTTATATTCATTTTTGATGGATACTCAATTTCTTATTAAAACTCAATCTTTTGCAAACATTTTGTTCTATTTAACCCATATATGGAACCCTAACAGGTACTACCACTCTGGGTCAGAGTGGACCTGGGAGTAATATTTTCTAGGTTCTCTTTGGCCTTTGCAAATTAATAGATAAATTGTCCAACCGTTTTAGTTCCTTCACATGGCAAATTTTCTTGGCAACCCCTCCACCTGAGCAGGATGTAACACAAGGTCAATATATTTAAAAACGAAGTCCGGATTATTTTAGCTCATCCACGTTGTGTATTATCAGGTGAGAAAGCAGTTAATTTCCATTATATTTTACATCAGACAGAAGCCATTCTAACTATTTTAAACACTTTAGGCAATTCTGCCCTACATATATGTAATAGTACCTACTAAAAGCACTATATTAATTGATGCGCAAGGCAAGGAAAATGATAAATTGATAGAATTTTTTCAAACATTCACCAAGAAGACAATTCCACTCAGAATATCTTTGCAAAAATAGGGTTAAACGAAACTGTTTCAGACAGATTGAATTGCAAGGAGAAAAAATTGTGTATCATTACTAACTTGGTCAGTATGTATACAGTGAGCAGGATGTAATCTGTGTAGGAATGGAAGCGCGTGGTGTAATGGTTAAAGTCATGGGAAATGGACTCGTCGCCCCAAGTTCAAATCCTGGATGTGATAATTGTATTTCACTTAGTGCTAATACCCTTGGGAAAGGTATGAATCCTACTATAGCTATGGATAAATAGTAGGGCAGACTGGGCTCTTTAACCTTGGTTAGGCATCCGGTCTAGGAGAAGGAAAACTGAATTCAAACCTATTTAACTTAAGAAATTGACCTCGTGTCACATCCTGCTCGTGTGGAGGGGTTGGTAAATAATTTTCTTGGCATAAACAAGGCTGACCAACCCCTCCACATGAGCAGGATGTGACACAAGGTCAATACATTTGGTGAAGAAAAAAGCTGAAATACTAGTCATACAAATTTATTGCCACCCGTATGTATATGAACATACCTCTTCAGGCCACTAATTTTATCATTATCTATATTCAAAATTTTAAAATATTTAAATTTTATCATTATTTATGTGTAAATAAATGGATAACTTAGTACAGATATAAATTTATTTTTGCATTTCTTTGCCTCCTCAGTCTGATTTTTACTAATTCAAAAACCTCACACCCAGGATTATCGGTATAATTTTCCTGTTGCACTGATTTTCGTTTTTTTAGACTTTTTTTTCAAATTTCTCCTCCTCCCACTTTTGTTGAATGTACATGTTTTTTAAAAAAAATATTTGTCTATTACAGAGTACAACACATTTAAGGTATGATTGTTACCATTGGTTTCAAAGCAGCATATTAGCCACTTATCTTCAAGACAATGTGCTTGTCTGATGATAAGTGGCTAGTATGCTGCTTTGACACCAATAGTAACAATTGCACCATAAGTGGTGGATGTATAACCTACTTCTAAAAAAAAACGAAAAATCTGGGAAAAGGCCAGCCAGTGTAATGGTTAGAGTCCCCGCCTGTCAGCTTGACAGTCAGGGTTCGAATCACACACAAAGCGATCTTCCTGTCTATAGCCTAATAGGCTGAAATGTACATACAGAGATTGATTTTTCTTGATTTGTTTAGCCTTACATTTGAATAGGTATGCTCACCTAATTCATTAATTATTAATTAATCAATTTTCAAAAATTAGGTACGACTTCAATTAAGCACATATTCTCCCAAAAATTGTCGGCTAAAAAAGCCATATCAAAACACATTGTTTGTTTGTTTACTTTTCATATATATGTATATATATATATATATGTTGAAGCCTAAACAAATGCAAGCACATCTGATTGTCTTTATTCTTGTCAGCATTAGTGATGTATTTATTTTCTTTTGACAATGGTTGGTATGTAAACAGAGTTAAAAAGTTGGAATTTCAAAGCAGGCGGGTCATCTCCACTCGGAACAACAAGGGCAACACACACACACACACAATGTTAATCTCATTGCTAAGCTAAGATTAGTAAAAATCCATAACCAGGTTGAGATTTGTACACTTTTCATTTGTAGAAACTTGCACTCATGTAAATAGTACTTATTTGTATCAAAAAGGTGATTTGTTTGTTTTGTTTTATGGCATGTCAACCTTGGTGGGTCATTTAATGCCAACAAAGTTTTGAAATAGATTCTTGATGGGTACTCAATTCTTTTTTAAAATTCAATTTTTTTCAAACTCATTTTTTCTATTCAACCCATAGATGGGACCCTAACAGGTACTACCACTCTGGGTCAGAGTGGACCTGGGAGTAATGGTGATGAAGGGGTACTCCACATTCCCCAGACACTCAGAACTGTAACTTCACTACTAGATGCTGTTTAACCCATAGATGGGACCCTAACAGGTACTACCACTCTGTGTCAGAGTGGACCTGGGAGTAATATTTTCTATTTTTTATTCATTTTTGATGGATACTCAATTTGTTTTTAAAACTCAATTTTTTAAACACATGTTGTAATGTTGTAATGGTGATGAAGGAGTACTCCACATTCCCCAGACACTCAGAACTGGAACCTCACCATCAGATAGAGTTTAACGTCATACCCAGGACAATAAGATCCCCAGCCACCGCATTCTAGCAACCCATATGATAAAAGGGGTTGAGAATTTGCCATAAAGGCAATAGGGTTGGGCCAATCATATAGGTGCTAGGGCTTGATGTGACTAGCCGATTTATTGGAGGGGGGCTCTCCGACCAAAAAGGTTGGGTTTCTATTTTAAATAGGGAAGTGTGCAGCAAAAAAACGAAACAAATATACCATGTGACCTGTATCTTTTTCTTTCTCGTGTTTTATGAAAACCTTTATAGGAACACAAAGTAACTATTTTAAATCAAAAACATTGCCGTGTTCTCTGCAAAGTTAGTTCATCAAAGCAAAAATCTAAAGTATAAAAAAAAAAACCAACAAAAAACAAATTATAAATGACAAAAGTTGAAGTGAATCCTTTTTATCTGACATTAACCAAATCAAATTTGGATATTTTTTGGGCTGTTCCGACTTTAGTAAAACTGAACTTACATCAAAGTTAATGGAATGTAACCCCCTTTGAATAAGGATTTTTGTCTTTCAAAACAGTTTTCTTTGTTGTTGTTGTGTTGTTGTTGTGCTTTTGTCAGATTGTTGTTCTGTCCTTGGATGGATCCAAAACAGAATTCTGTGGACAGATTCCTGGATTTGGAAAGAACACACAAATGCTATTGAGATTAATAAAAGGTATCTCAAAGAATGAAGAATTCTGTCATTGAACTGAGATCTTCTACATGGGAGTTAGACATTTCCAGGAATTAAACAAGTCACAGACATTTTCCATTTAATGTTAATGTATTCAAATCTTCTCTCTCATCTGAAGGTGAAGTATAGTTCAGGAACATTTTTTTGGGGGTATTAGCATCTTCCGACCATATGACCTTTAGGCACCCCTTTTGCGATCTCGATTCGTGGGGACATTTTTCTCATTCACACCATCAAAATCCGGTTGTTTGTTAGGGGTTAGGGTTAGGGTTAGGGGTTAGTTTTATAATTAAAAAAAAAAAACTCTAAAAATCGTCTGTTAACAATTAACCGGATTTTGACGAGGTAAGTGGAAAAAATACCCCCTCGAATCAAGATCGCAAAAGGGGTGCCTAAAGGTCATATGGTCCGCATCTTCTATTTGGAGAATACTTTTGAAAAAATCTATGATAATGCTTTTATATTTGAAACAAAACAGTATTGTATTTTATTATTTATCTATACATATATAAAGAGCAGTTGTGTGTATGTATGTCCGGAAAAAAACTATGAAAATAAAACAATTAACGACAAAGTAAATATAGGTACACATTCACTATCACCAGATCTTGCTTTTTGAGCAAAAATAATGAAGATTTGATTCATATTCGTGAAGATAATTAAAAAATGAAATTTAAATGATAACAGCATCTTTTTTTTTTAGTTTAATATTTTAAATAGTAACATTAATTTTTCTTTTCAGAGTAGCTGGATCAACCAAGGTTTTTTTTATGTAGGGATTTTAATGGGGCATCCTGCAATGATCCAACCCACGATTCAGTAATAATGGATCTGCAAGATTAAATTTTAAAAAACAAATCCCCCTCTACCCACGCCATGCCGATAGCCACTTCTAGTTGCCTATATAAATAGGGGTGGTGAAAAATTCTTGGCCCAACTAAAAAGAAATTATTTTCATTGATTTTTTTTGAGAAATGAAGTTCAAAGTGTATTAAACTACATGATGAATAGGTAGAATAATATGTACGTTTCATGGGAGTAGGCCATTACTTTATTGGTCTGGCTGAGGACTTTTCAGTACTGTTTATATGTTGTTTTTTTTTAATCACAAATAAAGGTATAATGCATTTATAGGGATTGTACTCAAACTTTGCTACTCATGTGTGTAGAATAAAAATCATATTCACCTTCACAGGAAGGCTGTGGCTAGCATCCAGTCACCTGACAAAAAAATGAGCATAACGAAATACACTCTGTACTAACTGCCAAGTGTTCAGTATATATGGATAAAAGTGTCCACATTAAAATCAGCAGCCAATGAGAATCCTCTATCAAACAACACCCCCTATACTATTTTGGTACAATATTGAAATGGGTTATTTTTTATCCAAAGACACTAGCAGAAGAGACAGCGCTTATTGTATTATTGCGATAATAAAATTTTGTGTTCTTGTGGGCTAAACATGTTCGTAGAATAAACATCATAGTCACCTTTACAGGAAGGCTGTGACTAGTGTCCAGTCAGCAGAAAAGAAAAAAAGAGAACAAATACACTCTGTACCAACTGGCAGAACACAGGCAAGTGTTCAGTATATATGGATAAAAGTCTCCACATTAAAACCAGCAGCCAATGAGAATCCTAGGAATGGACTTGGCCCTTATACACAACTGGAATAGCCCAACCTGCTATTTAAATCACCAACCAAATCTGGATTCTCAGAACAGACTCAACTTGCAACACTCTGGAGTTGGCAAGAGCTGGTATTAAACCTTGAACATTGTAGTTTCAAGGCAGGTGCTCTACCGGCTGGGCGATTTGTACTTGGCTAATATAAGTACAACAAACAATTGTGGTTTTAAGTTTTGAGTTAATTATATTAAAAGAAAAAAATGACAAACTATATCAGAAGTTGAAGAGAAAAATAAAAAGAAAAAGAAAGAGAAAGAGAAAGAAAAAAGAAAAAAAAAAGAAAAAGAAAAAGAAAGAAAGAGAAAAAGAAAAAGAAAAAGAAAAGAAAAAAAAGAGAAAAAGAAAAAGAAAGAGAAAAGAAAAAGAAAAAGAAAGAGAAAGAGAAAAGAAAAAGAAAGAGAAAAAGAAAAAAAGAAAGAAAAAGAAAGAGAGAAAAGAGAAAGAGAAAGAGAAAGAGAAAGAGAAAGAAAAGAGAGAGAAAGAGAAAAGAGAAAAAGAAAGAGAAAGAGAAAGAGAAAAGAAAAGAAAGAGAAAGAGAAAAGAAAAAAGAAAAAGAAAAAGAAAGAGAAAAAGATGGTGCAAACTAAATTATTTCTCGAGGAAATAAAACATTTTAAAATTGCAAGCAATGTTTTTTTTCTCTTTTCTAACTTTTAAAATATTTGTTGTTTTTTTAGTTATGAAAAGATTTTTTCAGTATTTTTTTTATTTTTTAAATTTATTTATTCTTCCTTTTTTTTAAGAGGAACAAATTGAAACCCATTATAATAAAATCTTGAAAACGTAAAGAACATTTTAGAATGAATTAACTTCAATTTATTGTTGTAAATATAAGAAATATTTAATCACAGAATCTTAACTGAAAAATCTAACATTGTTTCCATAGAAACTTGTCTTTTATCTTTTATTACCTTTTTACTGAATCATAAGAAAAAAGAAAGAAAACGAAACATGTTTTATTTCCCAACCTGGAAATGTTCAGATATTCATACATTCAGATTTCAATGTTTGGGGGTGAGAAATAACCCTGTTAGCTTGACGTTGAATATCCAATTGTGGAGGTACAGGTAGTAACGGTTATCCAAATAGGAAACTGAGTTCAAAACCTGAGTTCAAATCCTGGACGAGGCTATTTACATTTAACATAACACTAATACCCTTTGGAAAGGTATGGATCCAACTATTCTCCCTCCAGCTATAGGTAAATAGTAGGGTGGACTGGCCTAGTTAGGCAACCAGTCCAGGAGAAGGAAAACTCTGATGTCCAATTGTAGAAGTGCGTAGTGTAGTGTTTATTGTCGTATGAAGTGGACATAGCAAGGTGAGTTCAAATTCTGAACGAGGCTGTTTGCATTTCACATACCCTTTTAAAAGGTATGAATCCAACTATTCTCCTTCCAGCTGTGGGTAAATAGTAGGGCAGACTGGACTCTTTAACCTTGGTAGTACAACCGGTTTAGGAGAAGGAAAAGGGGTTCTCTTCTTAGTAGTCAAAACTACTTTCAGAGCTTTTCCTAAGCATGTAAACCATTGGTAGTGAGTTTGATCATTACTAAGTGCACTAAAAGTTTGCCTTGTGTCAAACTTAACTTTTAAAGAATATAAAACTCTGTAACTTAAAGCTCCCAATGTATATACAAATATTTTGGTTAATCAAAATATTTTCTTTTAATTTTCAAATACTGGACTAATAACACTAGAAAACATTCATTTAGCATTTCCAATGCATTTTCATTGTAAAATTATTTCCAATGCATTTTTATAGTAAAAATCATTTCCAATGCATTTTTATTGTAAAAATCATTTCCAATGCATTTTTATAGTAAACATCATTTCAATGCCTTTTTATAGTAAAAACCATTTCCAATGCATTTTTTATAGTAAAAATCATTTCCAATGCATTTTCATAGTAAAAATCATTTCCAATGCATTTGTATAGTAAAAATCATTTCCAGTGCATTTGTATAGTAAAAATCATTTCCAATGCATTTTTATAGTAAATATCATTTCCAATGAATTTTTATAGTTAAAACCATTTCCAATGCATTTGTATAGTAAAAATCATTTCCAATGCATTTTTTATAGTAAAAATCATTTTCAATGCTTTTTTATAGTAAAAATGATTATCCAATGAATTTTTATAGTAATAATCATTTCCAATGCTTTTTTTATAGTAAAAATCATTTCCAATGCATTTTTATAGTAAAAATCATTATCCAATGCATTTTTATAGTAATAATCATTTCCAATGCTTTTTTTATAGTAAAAATCATTATCCAATGCCTTTTATAGTAAAAATCATTTCCAATGCATTTTTATAGTAATAATCATTTCCAATACATTTTGGTATTTGGCTGTTGTAGGATTTTAAAGTTCTGAACTGTTTTATTATTTCCCTCTGCAATTGAGACAATTTTGGATTTCAAGTTTTAATCACATTTTTTTTAAAAAGTTGTTTTTGAATACAAGTGAATGAAATGCGGAAAAGTTAAACAAAGCCAAGAATTTTATTTTTACACTTGTGAAAAAGCATCAAGTGGAAATAAAAGGAAATTAGTCTTGTTGTAGTGGATGATGAGAACGTCACAGAATAGTGAACAATAAAAATTGAATAAAGCTTAAATTCATTTTCACTTCATTTTTAGATCGGCCTAAAGTGTTTTTTTTCCTATGTTTATACGTCTCTGTATTTATTTATAATCGTTTTACAAATTAAGAAGTTATTTCTCCAACCACAAGATACGAGACAAACATAAAAAAAATTCTGGCAGCATCTCTTCACCTCTTGAAACAGAAGGAACAAAACTTTTCAGACAAAACATAATTTTGTGTTGTAAAACTTGGCACTAGGGTGAGTCAAAAGTTTTTACATATTTTATTGGTTGGATTTTATGGCATGTCAACCCTTGTTGGGTTGTTTTATGCCAAAGACATTTTGTTTTATTCATTCTTGATGGGTATTGAAAATTCTTTTTTTTTTAACTCACATTTTTTTAAACACATTTTTTAAAAATTCATTTTTTCTATTTAACCCATAGAAGAGACCCTAACAGATACTACCACTGTAGGTCAAGGTGGACCTGGGAGTAATCTCAATAAAGGGGTACTCCACACTCCCCAGAGCTCTAAAACTGGAACTTCACTTAGATGCAGTTCAACATTATACCCAGTAGGGAGTCTGCCATAAGGGCAATAGGGTTGGGACAATCCTATAGGTGCTAGGGCTTGACGTGACCAGCCAATTGACTGGAGGGAGCCTCTCCGACTGCCTTTCTAGCCCAAGTAAGGGCCAAAGTGGAGTGTTATGAACTGCTCAGGCATGAGTATTCAATCCTTAAGCATCACTGGTCACCACCCATGGCTAACTGGTGGCCCCATAGGGGGGTGTGTCTTACCTCTCTGTAGAGGTGCAGTCCTTGATTCTAAAACTCCAGTTGACAGGGCTTACAATATTTTGGTGCATGCTAGTTTGAAGCATGTATATCACATGATTGAAGCAGTTTGAGCCATGGAAGGTAACCACTGTGGTTGGTAGTATTGTGATAGCTAGTGTGCTGACATGTTGTGCATTGCTTCACTTTGCATGTGATTTGAAAGCCACTCAGATGAATGTGCAATATAGTCTAATTTGAGAACTTATGTTTTATGATGTTTTTTGATGTTTGAATTGAGCCATGACACTGCAGACGCAACCCAAAATATTTGTTGTGCAAAAAGTGAAGACACTCTCGATCATAGCTTAGTAACCAGATTGTTCAGGCAATAGTTGGAAGTGCAATGGTGTAATAGTTATTGTCATAGGAAATGGACTTGGCATCCTGAGTTCAAATCCTGGACAAGGCTGTCTGCATTTAACATAGTGCTAATATCGAAATAGTGCTCAATATCGAGATTAACAGGGTTGCAGAGTGGTGACGTCTTTATCATCATGAAACACCAAATGCAGATGTGAATTTCCCTTGCAATGTGTGTGACTGCATCTGCAAGTCAAGAATTGAACTAACTAGCCACCAGAGGGTCCACAACTGTTGAAGACATGGAGTGACGTCATCGTCATCTGTGACGGACTTCTAAAAGGAAAGGAAGTGCTAATATCTTTGGGAAAGGTATGGAGCCAACTATTCTTTCTCCACCCCTGAGTAAATAGTAGGTCAGACTGGCCTCTTTAACATCGGTTAATCAACCAGTCTAGGAGAAGAAAAACTCTAAATTCAAACCTGTTAAACTCTGCATAAATAATTGACCTTGTGTCACATCCTAATCCTGTTGAGTGTTTGATAAATATGTAACCAGATAGTTCAGGAAATCTTGCTTCGGTTGCAAGAACCTTGATGATCAGTTAAGTTCAGTTGGGCCTAAAAACGTTGGATTCCATGAATGTAATCAATCAATCCACTCTTTGATTCTTCAGTCTCTTTATGGTTCAGCTAGATCCCCCCTCCCCACACGGTCAATTCATTGACCACCTAATTGACCCCTTGGTCTGTCTCTATCTCCCGGTCTGCAACTCCCCTAATTGACCAAACTTAAAAGCCTGTAAGTACATGAGTAGCCTTTATGTCACATCAGATTGGGTCAACGTCTCAATTCAAAACAACATAAAGATATTTATATTTCTCTTTAGAATATCAAGAGGTGACTGGCATAATGGTTAGAGTTGTAGGAAATGGACTCATCGATACGAGTTCAAATCCTAGGCAAGGCTGCATTTCATATAGTGTTGGATTATTTTGTGATATAAAAGGCATGTTGTAATCCACCACTTAAACTTATAGACTCAGATCACATGGTTTAAACCCCAGCCAATCAACAGTCCGAATATGTGGTTAGTTAACTTTTTAATTGCTGATATTGACAGACGTTTATTTGCATGTTATTTAACGTTGACGAACGGACCTGCAATGAGGGACTTTGCTGAATGCAAGGATTTTATCCAACACTTAGGGACACCAAGGAACAACCAAAGGATCATACCCAACACTAAGGGACACCAAGGGACAACCAAAGGATCATACCCAACACTAAGGGACACCAAGAGACAACCAAAGGATCATACCCAATACTAAGGGACACCAAGGAACAACCAAAGGATCATACCCAACACTGAGGAACACCAAGGAGCAACCAAAGGATCATACCCAATACTGAGGAACACCAAGGAGCAACCAAAGGTTTCTTCACTAAGGATCACACCCTGCTTAACACAAGGGATCTACGCTAGAGAGTGCTCTTGCTTGAAGCCTAAGAATGGCCTCACAAATTGTAACACATAGCACTAATACACGGTATGGATCCATATATTCTCCCTCCAGCTATGGGTTAAATAGTAGGGCAGACTGGGCTCTTTAACCTTGGATAGGTAACCAGTCTAGGAGAAGGAAACTCTGAATTTGAAAATCCTGAGGTCAGTCGTTGATTGGATTTGTGGCATTCCTTGTGCACCAATTCTTTCCTATCGACTGTACCAAAAAGTGCGGTGAGCCAACACAAGCCTTCACCATTATAAACAAATCACTGTGAAGGTTGTTCATTGGATGAACCCTCATATGTTGAAATCGATGAGAGAGTCCATGTTTTTTCTCATTCTGCATTAGTACTGAGTTTGAACTCCTGTTGTGCTATTATGTTCACTTTCAAACTAATACCCATGGGAAAGGTATGAAGCCCCTCACTTGTTAGCTATGGCTCAAATAGTACCATTGCTGTTAATTCTACAATGATGACTATGGCATTAAATAACCCATGAATGTTGATATGCCATTAAACAAAGAGACCAAACCAACCATCAAAAGAGATGAATAAATAATTACCATTTGCAATAGTAAAAATATCTGAGGTAGGGGTTATCATCCTTGTTCTACAAGCCTCACTATCAACCAACCTATCACAGGCCAGCATTCTTTGGTGGCAAAGCCAAAGAGGGAAATTCTTCCTCTTTTTGATTCATCAGCACTGGGAGTCGGATGACAAAAAGGGCGTCTCTTATATATATGCAACCAGATAGCCATAGCTAAGGGGCTCCGATAATTTACCCTACCTCAGGATTTCAGCTAAGTGGACTATTCTTCTATATACACCACACAATAGATGGTAAAGAGTTAATAGGAAGGAGATAAAAGATCTTAAAATAATAAAATGTAAAAGAAAAAATACAAAACATTAATGTAGATTTAACAGAGATTTATGTACAGAAAGATAAAGTAAAATCATTAAAATCCACTAAAAATATTAGAAATTCTACAGGCCAATTTTGAAAGAAGAAAAACACAAATTAATTTTAAATTTATATGAAATTAAAGTATACACACACACACACGCACACACACACTCATATGTATATACATTTTTTCTATTATTATTATTTCATTTCGTTTTGTTATTTAAAAATAATAATAGATAGAATAATGTACACATAGATAAACTCCTGACTGAAACACGTGTAAGTTAAATTAATTAAAATATTCTATTTTATACATTCAATACTTTCTTTCCTTTCCTTCTCTTTTCAACACACATATATATATCTATATATATTATACTAAAGCTGAGCAATCAGCTTTTAGTTCCCTAAGGCTTTTTTCCTATGTAGTTTAATGACATGAAAATTATAGTAAATTATTTCTTCCTTTTAGGATTGAATTATGTTTGAAAAAAAATTCCGTTTTAATTTGTTCTAATTAGTCATAATTTGCAATTGAGTCAAAAACTGACAAATCCCATACTAGTTCTATAATCTTAGTTTCTCTGGGGAGAGAGAGAGAGAGAGAGAGAGAGAGAGAGAGAGAGAGAGAGAGATGGGAGAATTTGAAATGTATTTCTATGTTAAATTTCACAACCAGCAACCAGTAGCTTAAGATGTATAAAACATTCCCTTTCTTAGAAATCTTAACGTACAAAATGATTTTAATGTTTTGTCCGGTTGTATTTAAAAAAAAAAATCTTATTCGATTTGCAAACTCACTTTTCCCTAATCTCAATTATCTATCCAGAGCTGAATGGGTGACCCAACAGGTCACGTTTTGTCTAGTAAATATATATATATATATGCATATATATATATATGTATTATGGAAAAGGTGACTTACAGGTGAATATGGTCACAATGGTTAGTTGGTGCAAAATTCAGGAAAGTAAGACAGCGATATAACAAACGAAAAGTGCTCAATACGTGAGTAGAGCAAATTTATTATAATATAGGTACAAGAGATAACCTACTCGAGTTTCACCATAAGGATCTTCAGGGTTAAATCCACTGAATTAATCAAGATATTGATTAATTGCAGTCGATTACACGTGTGTGTCTTTCGCGATAAATGGTTCGTTATGAAGAACGCTGGTTTCAAAGTTGCAAATTATCCTCTTCTTGGTATTTTTATTTTTATATTACTGTTTCTAAGAAAGAAAATGTCTATCTAAAATAAAAGTGTTGTGTATTTTTGTAATCATTTAAGCATGTAGTCATGTGTGAGATGTGGGTCTTCACCGAGGCAAATCATTAACTGTTTGTGTGGGGTGTGGGAGACAACAGAAATTGCTAGGTACACCCTAAGGGCCTATGACATGTCAGGAACGACCAACTCGTTAAAATTGCCTTTAAAGGCATTTAAGATCAAGAATCAAGAAAGGGCTGCTATTAAAAGTCCAAGAGAAAAACAGGTGAAGGACTGGCAGGGGGCAGGGGGGAACGGGGTTCATTATTATGGGTTGTATTCTGTTTTGCTTTGAAGGTTAAAGCATGCACGAATGCAGGAGGGGAGCCTGCAGATAATTAACCGTGTTGCGATCCAGAATCCAGCATCATCTCATCTACCTTGATTTGTGGATCCATTTACCCTCAGGATAGAAGTAGATAAGGCATCATCATACGGCCAGGGATTACAATTGGATTCATGTAAAGACATTGCATGCACTTAAATATTATGGATTGGCGGATGAAAGTGAAATAAGATTATTTAGAGTCAAAATTTGAATTTAAATTTAAAAAAAACAAACAAACAAACAAAAAACACAAAACAATGTAAAATTCCTCCACTCTATTTCGTTGCGTTTTTCTTTTTTGTTCCTCCTCCTTTTTAATTTTATCTTTCCTCATTACCTACATTTTCAAATTTGTAATTTGTAGATTCATTCTGATAAAGTCTAAGATAAAATAATAAGTTTTACTCATGAATTAAATCAAATATTTGTGTTGGTTTATCCACCTTTCCATTTATATCTTTCACATTTTGTTGGATTTTTTCCAAACTGTTTCTTCACATTTATTGTATTAATTATTATTGAATTAGTATAATGCAATAAATTTTGTACAGATAAATTTGTGTGACTAACTAGCTAAATATCATTTCATATGTCATCTGAACACATAGTATCCATTTCTAAATATTTTTATACACAGCATCCATCTGTAAACATATATACACACAATATGTCTAAACATATGTACACAGTAGCTATGTCTAAACATATATACACACATCTTCAATCTATAAACATATGTAGACACAGTAAGCCCTCTCTAAACATATGTACACACAATAGCCATGTCTAAACATATGTTCCCATCTATGGGTTAAATAGAAAAATGTATTTATAAAAAAATTGTATTATCCATTAAGAAACTTTATCGGCATTAAATGACCCACTGAGGTTGATATGCCGTAAAACAAAACAAACCAAACTAAACATATGTACACACAACATCCCTCTGTAAACATATGTATACACAATAGCCTTGTTTAAACATATGTACACATTATAGCCATGTCTAAACACATGTACACATATTAGCCATCCATAAACATATGTACACTCAATAGCCATCTGTGAACATATGCCCACACAGTAGCTATGTCTAAACATATGTACACACAGCATCAATCTGTAAACATATGTACATACAATAGTTATCTGTAAAGCTATATACACATATTATCCATCTGTGAACATATGTAAATACATGTACACACAATAGCCATCTCTAAACACTACACTCTGATCCTAGACAGACAGACGAGGAGCCCCACTTTGATCGTTAGCAAAGCATGCAGATATTCTAATCCATGACAGAAGTGCTGATCTGTGCAGGTATAATTCCAATATTTTTGACAGGTATGATGCTAGTATGTATTTATAATGTATTTATAATGATGTATCTATCTATCTATCTATCTATCTAATTATATACATACATCCACATACGTATATAATTTTAATATTTTTGACAGGTATGATGCTAGTATGTATTTATAATGTATTTATAATGATGTATCTATCTATCTATCTATATATATATATACATACATCCACATACATATATAATTCCAATATTTTTGACAGGTATGATGCTAGTATGTATTTATAATGTATTTATAATGATGTATCTATCTATCTATCTATCTATATATATATATATACATACATCCACATACATATATAATTTTAATATTTTTGACAGGTATGATGCTAGTATGTATTTATAATGTATTTATAATGATGTATCTATCTATCTATCTATCATATATATATATATATATACATACATCCACATACATATATAATTTTAATATTTTTGACAGGTATTATGCTAGTATGTATTTATAATGTATTTATAATGATGTATCTATCTATCTATCTATCTATATATATATATACATACATCCACATACATATATAATTTTAATATTTTGACAGGTATTATGCTAGTATGTATTTATAATGTATTTATAATGGTGTATATATATATACATACATACATACACATACATATATAATTCCAATATTTTTGACAGGCATAATGCTAGAATGTATCTATAATGTATTTATAATGGTATATATATATATATATATATATATATATATATATATATATATATATTTTATCATCTGACTCATCTGATTGATCTGAATCATCTCATTCAACGGGGAAGAAGTCTTTTCAATGTCATATTTGCGTCAAACTTTGTAGATCTGCAGCAGGTTAGATGAGTCATTTGAGGGCTCATGCAAGGAAGGGTTCTGATGGTGGAGTTGTGGGATTGTGAGGGATGGCAATGATCTGTAAAGATTATGCTATTGCCATATATATATATATATATATATATATATATATATATATATAATTGCAATATTTCTGACAGGTATTATTATGTTAATATGTATTTATAATGTATTTATAATGATGTATATATATATATATATATATATATATATATATATATATATATATATATATATATTTTAATGTTTTTTAAAAAAATGAATGAACTCGATGTTATGGAGTATTGGATTCACTTATTTTTTTATTATTTGTTATCATAAATTTTCATTAGATACCCTTTATCAAAGGAATGTTGCTTGTTCAACGGATCTTTTGTCTTTGTTGTTATTGACAGCGGCAGCGTCTGTAAAATATTTATAATATTGGTGTATTCCAATGTCAGTGTTCTGTTCCCTCACATGAGTTTGTAATTTTAGAATCCATTTAGTTTCTGCTTGTTTTTGAGATTGCGTTGTTGGAAATGCGTGTTCTATTAAAATGCATTTGAGGTGTGTAAGGTTGTGTGGTAGGGTGTTAAAGTGAAGTGCTATTGTACTATGTGGGGATTTGAGTTTTATTGTGGATATATATATATTTTATTGTGGATATATATATACCTACATACACGTACATATATAAATCCAATATTTTTGACAGGTATCATGCTAGTATGCATTTATAATGTTCCGATAGAAGTGAATATTCCATGAATGAAGATGATAATAAAAGGTTAAGTAAAGAACATCACAGAATCTGGTAGTGTCTTGTTTCACTTCAATTGTCCCTTCTTCTTCTGTACAAAGGTAACGATGCCTCGGACAATATCTAGGACACTCACCTATCCGACAGTTGTTGTCGAACATCAGACAGTTCAGATTATCCAGTTGTCAGCAAATGCAAGCAAAGAAAACAAGTAATCCAGAATTATCCCGCCCCCCGTCACTTGCAGTGGGATATCCATAATGACAAGAAATCAATTTTTTTCTGCAGATTCACTATTATCTTGGATGGCACTCTTCCCAGCATTCAAAGAAATATCTTCTTTTTTTTTTTTTGAAAAAAGAAAAGAAAAAGAAAAAAAAACCTGAAAGTTTGCCGAAATTCATTTTATTTCCTCAAAGGACAAGAAGTTTTTTTTCTTTACATGTAGATTTCTGGCAGACAAAGGAGACATGATATTTGCTCACCGTCCGCGCACAGTTGGATGATGTTTTAAAGGACTTGGCTTAAATGAAAATAGTTGGATGGCCAACACAAACAGAATAAGGCAGCTCCATTCAATACAGCCTCTGTGTAAATTAACTTAGAGATAATGAAGAATAGAATATGTAAGTATAGAAATATATATATATATATATATATATATATGTGTATATATATATATATACGTAAGTTGAAAATGGAAATGAATCCGATGATATGTTGAAAGGATAAATAGATAAAGGAAAGAAAATGTTGAATGGATAAAATTGATTTAATATGAGTTTACCAACACATGTTTCGGCTAGGAGTTTGTTCATGTACACCTGTATTCTATTTATTATTATTTTAAATATGAAATAAAATAATAATAATAGAAAATTATAAAATATTTAAGTATACAAAGAATAACGACCTTCATCAGGGTAAAATGTTTGATATTTGAAGTTAAAACGCTTAAGTGTTTGAAAAAAGAATTGTTTTGAAATTATTTGAGAACACTTTATAGTTGTATATATATATATATATATATATATATATATGTGTTGTGTGTGTGTGTGTGTGTGTGTGTAAATGTGTGTATGTATGTATGGGTGTGTGTGTGTGTATGTGTGTGTATGTATGCATGATTTAGTTTTTTCTAAGTATTAAGATGCAGAGATCAGCATCATATAACTCATCCTAATTTGTCTATCAATTTACCTCAGGGTATTTACAGCTCTTGGTGGTATTTTTCTAATGAGCAATATATATATATATACATATATATATATATATATGTGTGTGTGTGTGTGTGTGTGTGTATTGTTGTATATGTGTGTGTGTCTGTGTGTGTGTGTGTGTATTGTTGTATATGCATGTGTGTGTTTGTGTGTGTGTATTGTTGTATATGTGTGTGTCTGTGTGTGTGTATTGTTGTATATGTGTGTGTGTGTGTCTGTGTGTGTGTTTTATGTGTGTGTGTGTGTATTGTTGTATATGTGTGTGTCTGTGTGTGTCTGTGTCGGTGTGTGTATTGTTGTATATGTGTGTGTGAATTAAAATGAGCAATATATATATAT
>CM042148.1:47695638-47705638 GCA_023376005.1 Doryteuthis pealeii | reverse complement strand
AAACAAGAATTAAATTGATCAATTTAGTACAAAATAGATTTTCCCTTTGATTTCTTTAGATTATTAAAATCCTTGTGGCTAAATGTATGAACAACTTTTTTTTATAGAAAGAAAAGTGAATCTTTTTTAATTCAATGTTGAAGGTTTTAAATTGTTGATGAGAAGTTGAAAAATATTTGCCTGTTAACTTCAGAATAACTACAGTTGGCCAAAGGAAAACTAGCTGTGTTGGTGTATCAGTCGACAGGGTTTGTACCTACCAGGTGTTTTCTTTCTGGCAGCATTTCCAGTTCTATCAGTAGTTTCAAAGCATCTATATATTAATACTCAAACTCAGTAGGAAAGCGCATGGTGTAATGGTTAAAGTCATGGGAAATGAACTCGTCGCCCTGAGTTTAAATATAATAAATATAGTTGATATAAGATGTGCTCTAATTCCCCCCCAAAATTTATAGATTGGCCGAGGTCACGTGATTAACTCCTCCAGCCAATCACTGACCATACTGCGTGGCTGATACATTACTTAAACACTGATTCTTTCACAGCATACTTGCGACCATTGACAAAGGAACTAAGGACTCTTTACCAGAGGAACCAAAGGATTCATTAATGAAGGACTCATTACTAGGAACTAAGGACTCTTTACCAGAGGAACCAAAGGATTCATTATCGAAGGACTCTTTACTAGGAACTAAGGACTCTTTACCAGAGGAACCAAAGGATTCATTATTGAAGGACTCTTTACTAGGAACTAAGGACTCCTTACCAGAGGAACCAAAGGATTCATTATCGAAGGACTCTTTACTAGGAACTAAGGACTCACGAAGGACTCTTTACTAGGAACTAAGGACTCTTTACCAGAGGAACCAAAGGATTCATTATCGAAGGACTCTTTACTAGGAACTAAGGACTCTTTACCAGAGGAACCAAAGGATTCATTATCGAAGGACTCTTTACTAGGAACTAAGGACTCTTACCAGGAACCAAAGGATTCATTATCGAAGAACTCTTTACCAAGGATCCAATCCAATTCCATGTGACAAGCACTCTTGCTTGAGGGCTCCACGATGGCTCAAAAGATTCTAACAAATTATTCAACTGTTATCATCTTGCAACACCTTCTGGATAAAAATGAGACTGGTCAAATTGGCCAAGATGAAATGCAAAATGTAAATCCTGATTATCTAGTTTTGCTTATCTGCTGATTTCTTATTTCTTATTAGTGTCATCACCTCAGCTAAATTATGGACCATTCAGGTTTTTATTATAAAGAAAGAAAGAAAAATATAAGAAAGAAATAAAGAAAAAAGAAAGAAAGAAAGAAAGAAAGAGTAGGAGTAAGATAGAGAGAGGAGCTGAGCGTGTAGAAGCTAATCTGTTCAATTGAACATAATGATAAGATGAAAAGAAGGAAAGAAAGAAAAAGAGTGAGAAAGAGTTGAATCAAGGTTATTTTACATATTGAACTATTGTAATAGCTCTTAATTAAACATAACCCAAAAATTTTGTAATAATTAAATTATCATATTGTGATATATTCACAGGTCCTGCTAGTTTTTTAATATTCTCTAACACATAATTCTCTAGGCCAGTGGTTCCCAACCATTTTAGTACCATGCCCCACTTTTTATCACAAATTTCTTCATGTCCCCCACCCGTTAATTGTTTAGTATGATATAACAATATCAGTTCTGAAGAAGTATAACATAAAAAAATGGTATATTTCAAATAAAACTAAAGGGTTTAACTTCAAATTTAATAAAATAAAATCCATTTTATACTGTGTATAATTGCAGGGGAGGGCAACAGATAAAGAACTGCAAAGTTAAACAAGTCAGAAGCCACACATATAGCTGGTGTCAGATGCACAATAACATTAGTGGGTGAACACTTGACTAGATTGCACAAGCTGTTGTGCTCAGCTAGGTTATAATTACAATTTTACCCTATAAATTTATAATTTTTACCCATATAGGGTAAAATAAAAAAAATTTTGATATTACTATATTTTTCATGTTGTGACTTTATTATTATTGAATTGCTCCCTCCCCCCAGTGGGGCGTAGGCCCCACGTTGGGAATCACTGCTCTAGGTTCTTGTAAATTTCAGTAAATCTAACTAATGGCCAAATGAGACCTAGCTATGTGGCTTCTAACAGTAAACCTGCATCATATTTTGCCTTATCATGAGACTCATAACATTCTACATACTCTCCCTGATCTATCAATCTTTGTCCTTATGGCTCCAAAGGTGAATGTTCTACCAGCTTAGATAAACTATTTATCATTACACTGCAAACCTAGCAATAGCATAATCTTTACAGATCACTGCCATCCCTCACAATCCTATAACCTCACCACTAGAACCTTTCCTCTCATGAGTCCTCAAATGACTCAGCAAACCCGCTGCAGATCCACAAAGTTTGATGCAAATATGACATAACAAGGATGCCCTTCCCGTTGAATCAGATGATAAAATTTGATACTTATACACCACCATATGTCTCTTAAGACCAGAAGCCGACTTACAGACTTTGTTACAGATTGCACAAGACACATTGTTTGTTCCTGGTGTTTGCATGAATTGTCCCTGATGAGGTTTCCTATAATTGACACATCCAGCATTAAAAAGCAGAATCCGACAACATGTTTGACATTTCCAGCCCTCCATGTTCTCGTAATTGATGCTTAATGTTTTCATGCTCAATTCTTTCACTCTCAAAACTAGTACAGCCATCATCCACATGAATTTTCCAGTCACTTCTCTTCAATGTCATCTTTTCCCAGTTGTATTCTGAAAAACAAACCCAATGTTCCATTCATTCTTCATTTCAATCTTGATAAATACAGCTTCAATCTCGGCACTTCTATGACACACCTTGTATTCTGAAAAAAAATTACCATTACATTTATTGTTCATTTCTATCTTAGTAAATACAGCTTTAATCTTGATACTTTTATGACACACTTTGTATATATATATATATATATATATATATATATATATATATATATATATATATATATCTTATTGAATAATGCATGTATGTTTCATTGTGTTGCAGTCAAGTGGCCATTCTGATGAATAAAGTAATGTGGATGTCAATCTCTTCACTTTTATCAGCACCCCCCCCAAAAAAAAAACACCAAAAAAACTTTTATGCAGAAGATGATTTTTTGCAGGAAAATGTTTAAGTGCATATTACATGATGGGAACATAAGTTACATATATTCATTATTCCATTTTTTTTTTTTTTTTAAAAAAGGCGGATTTCTTCTTTGGAGTTAAACTGTGATGCTATAACACAAAGAGAAGATGAAAAAGGATGAAGAAAAAAGCAAGTGAACCAGAAATTTTTTAATGATTGGTTCCTTGAATGTTTTTAAAAAAAAGATTAGATAAAAGATCTTTGCTTTGAAATTTTGTGATTCTCAAGAATTCTCAAGAGGAAAAGAATGATCATCTTCAAAAAGGAAAAGGAAAACAAAAAATGAAAATCATATCATTTCATATGGCATTTGAATACATAGTATCCATTTCTAAACATATGTACATACAGCATTCATTTGTAAACACATGTACACACAATAGCCATTTCTAAACATATGTACATACAGCATTCATTTGTAAACACATGTACACACATATGTACACAAGCCATTTCTAAACATATGTACATACAGCATTCATTTGTAAACACATGTACACACAATAGCCATTTCTAAACATATGTACATACAGCATTCATTTGTAAACACATTACACACAATAGCCATTTCTAAACATATGTACATACAGCATTCATTTGTAAACACATGTACACACAATAGCCATTTCTAAACATATGTACATACAGCATTCATTTGTAAACACATGTACACACAATAGCCATGTCTAAACATATGTACATGCAGTATCTATTTCTAAACATATATACATACAGATATACATATATGGATCACAGAGTAAAAATGAATGGAAACAAAAACATAAATAAATACTTGGACTTTGTATTATTTGGATTATTCAGGCCATTACTGAGTGCTCTAAAAGAATTGTCTCATGCCAGACTAAACTTTAAAGAATATAAAACTCTGTAACTTAAAATTCCCAATGTACATGTTTTGGTTAAGTCAAATATTTTCCTTGAATTTTCAAAGACTCAACTAACAAACGCCTCATTTGGCATCACCAAACTCTGCGTTATTCTTCACCTTTTCTCTTGTAGCACCCAAAATTGTCAAAATGGACAAAATCGCAGTTGGTACTTGATTAACCTGACATTCTTTCCAAGCCAATAGGCTTGTCAGAAATGTTGCATTTGACATATCCCATGATGCTCTTGTACTGGGTTTTATCTAAGAGAGAAATTCATATTTCCCAAATCACCCATGGTCTGCCTCTTTGAATCATCAAAAGCCACAACATAGGAAAAGTGAATTGTATATGTCTCTTCTCTCTACTTCCTCCCTCGATTATTTCACAATGTATTCAATCATTTTTCAATCAAAAAGTAATTTTTCAAGGTTTGATCAAAAGATAAAACCTTTCTAAAATTCAACAAATTAAACATTTTCGTCTGTATTTGATAGATTGAAGCTTTTGATAAACAGGGACTATGTGCAATTACTTTCAAAAAGCAATTTGTCATTGGTGATGTGTGAAATTGTCTGTATTTTCTTTGTAGTTTTCATAATAACAATATAAAGTTTGTTTGTTTTTAAGCACACCATTTTGTAGCAGACAAAAAACAATAACTGACCAATCAGAGATCATTTAACTAAATGTATTAGGGATTTTTTAACTGATCAATCAGAGATCACTTACTTATAAATGTATTAGGGATTTTTTAACAGACCAATCAGAGATGACTTAACTAAATGTATTAGGGATTTTTAACTGACCAATCAGAGATCACTTAACTGAATGTATTAGGATTTTTTAACTGATCAATCAGAGATCACTTAACTAAATGTATTAGGATTTTTTAACTGATCAATCAGAGATCACTTAACTAAATGTATTAGGATTTTTTAACAGACCAATCAGATCACTTAACTGAATGTATTAGGTTTTTTTTAACTGACCAATCAGAGATGACTTAACTAAATGTATTAGGGATTTTTAACAGACCAATCAGATCACTTAACTGAATGTATTAGGTTTTTTTTTAACTGACCAATCAGAGATGACTTAACTAAATGTATTAGGGATTTTTTAACAGACCAATTAGAGATCATTTAACTGAATGAATTAGGGATTTGAAGCTACATTCACTTTTCATGCAAGATCCCAAAGTTTCGTTAATAATTATAAATTAACTATTAATATCTTAATGAACAGATTAAATTATAAATATTGATTCAAAGAATGACCAATACTTTTCATAAAGAAAGAAAATCTATTTTAACCGAGAGAACCAAATTTAAAACAAAAGAAAACAAAATAAAATGTCTAAGAGACAAAGACAATCAATTATACAAATAGACAATTTTTTAGGAAATATAAATCTCATCGCTGTTTTTTTCTTTTTTTACGCTTTAGATAACTATGATTTTGGTTGGTTAGTTGGTTGGCTGGATCTTATGGCATGTCAACCCTTGGGTTATTTTATGCTAAAGAATTTTTTTTTTCATTCATTCTTGAGGGTACTCAATTTTTTTTTTGTTATATACCCTACTTATGAACATTAAGGTATATGTCCCAATCCCCATAAATATGGAAGTATTATGCTGACTGAGTAGTCTTATACCACTTGCAGTGGTTTACCTTCTCCACTCTGATGGTGAGAATTGTATTTTATTAATGTTAAAAAGATTCCATTTCATTACCAACCACCATTTGGTTATTTCTCATTTAGTAATCTTGTTAGATAACATTTTTTTAAGCTCAATTTTTTAAAACACATTTTTAAAAAAATTCCTTTTTTCAATTTAATCCATAGATGGGACCCTAACAGGTACTACCACTCCGGGTCTGAGTGGACCTGGGAGTAATGGTGATAAAGGGGTACTCCACATTCCCCAGAGTACAGAATTGGAACCTCACCATCAGATAGAGTTTAACATCATACCCAGGACATTAAGACCCTCAACCACTGCTTTGTAGCACATATGATAAAAAAGTTGGGGTTTGCCATAATGGCAATAGGGTTGGGACAATCATATAGGTGCTAGGGCTTGATGTGACCAGCTGATTAATCAGAGGGGGCCTCTCTGACTGACCGTCTAGCCTAAGTAAGTTCTAAAGTGGAATGTCGCATGTCATGGACTGCTCAGCCACCAGGGTTCCATCCTTATGCATCATGGGTCACCACCAATGGCCAACACATGGCCCCATTGGTGGGGTCTTATCCCTCTGCAGAGGTGCAGTCGGTGTATTCTAAAGCCCAAGTTGACAGGGCTGATGGACCAAATTAAAGAAAGAAACACTTTTAAAATAAAATAAATTTATAGTAGTTCAGTGGTATATATTTACCCAACCCCTCAACACCAGCAGGATGTGATATAAGGTCAATTTCTTAAGTGAGGGATCTGAACTCTACTATCAGTTGCTGTATCAAGATTAAAGAGCCCTGTCTGCCCTACTATTTTTTTTCATAGATATAGAGAGAATAGTCAGATTCATACCTTTCCCAAAAGTATTAGCACTGTGTGAAATATAACCAGCCTACTCCAGGATTTAAACTCATGTTACCAGTTGCCATTCCAAAGTTAAAGAGCCCAGTCTAATCTACTATTTTTACTTATAGTAGTAGAGAGAATAGTTGGATTCTTACCTTTCCCAAGAGTATTAGCACTATGTGAAATGTAACCAGCCCATCCAGGATTTGCATAAATTCGATCCTAGCTTGATATCCCATACTTGCAGCATTGTATCACAATCTGTTGCATAATGGGCTTGATTGAAAAGAGTTAATAATAATAATAATAATAATAATAATAATAATAATAATTCTATACTTATCTTCTTACTGTTCAATTATTCAATTGGCATCTTTGGTGTTGGACTCTGCTGTTCTGATCTGGAGAAGCTGGTATTTTTTTTGATTGGTTGTTGGGTTGGCATTTTCTGCTGTTTGAGTCTGGAATAACTTGGGAATCTCTTGAGGATATCTCGTCTTGTGCAGTTCATAGTTTTTAATAAGAAACATAAGACGTTCTTCTTTTTTCTGAGCTCATATTCTATTTTACCTCGAAGAAAAAATGCCTTGGAGAACAGACACTCATCTTATGTCTATTCTCTTTGCAACCTTGGCCCAGACTGACAATTCATCACTCTCTCTTTCACCCAATCTCTTTCTTGATTTGTACTGAGCAATCAGAAATCAACAGGTAGCCATTCATACGTCATTCCAAAAATTCTAGTAACTTTCTACTCTTAATCTACAATTTTTGGTTTTTCCATCTCATATAAAATAAGAGGAGATTTCATCTATTAGTTGAGTAAGTACACATTAATCTGTATTATGGCATTTTTTGGGTGACCTCTCTATGTCACATTTACTTATCAAAATTCTACCATCCAAAATATGTACAATCATTACAATAATTATCTCTTAAACTTTTTCATTACCCTCCAGAAATATCAATATCTCTTATGAATCATCGTAAATATCAGTTATTCACTCTAATGCTAACATCTCCATGGCATTCTTGCTATATGAGTCTGGAACAACTTAGGAATCTCTTTAGGATATCTTGTCTTGTGCCGTACATAGTTTTTTTAATAACAAACACAAGACATTCTTGTTTTTTCTGAGCTCATATTTCATTTTATCCCTAGTAAAAATGCCTTGGAGAACAGACACTCATTCTGCATCTGTTCTTTCCAAACTCAGTCCAGATTCTCAACTCATTAATCTCTATTTCTCTCACTTTCTTCCTTGCCTTGTGCTGACCAATCAGAGATGGACAGGTAGCCTTTCATACATCATTCCAAAAATTCTAGTAACTTTCTACTCTTAATCTACAATTTTTGGTTTTTCCATCTCATATTAAAATAAGAGGAGATTCCATCTATTAGTTGAGTTAAGTACACATTAATCTGTATTATGGCATTTTTTTGGGGTGACCTCTCTATATCACATTTATTTATCAAAATTCTACCATCCAAAATATGTACAATTATTACAATAATTATCTCTTATATGTCCGTGTCTGTTGTTGGATCTATTATTGGGTTATATGGCATTTTTACTGTTCTTTGAATCTGGAACTTACTTGGGTTGTCTTGAGGATGTCTTGTCTTATGCCGTTATTAGTTTTTAATAACAAACACAAGACATTCTTGTTTTTTTTGAACTCATATTTTATTTTACCCTCAAGTAAAAATGCCTTGGAAAGCAGACACACATCTTGCATCTGTTTACTTCAACACCTCATCTCAGACTGACAACTCATCAATCACTTTTTCTCGTCTTGTGCTGATCAATCAGAAATTGACAGGTAGCCTTTCATATGTCATTCCAAAAATTATTGTAACCTTCTACTCTTGTCTGCAATTTTTAGTTTTTCCATCTCATTATATTACAAATCCTACCCATGACAAACGGTTTGGATAAATACCTACTCTTAAATAGCACCATACTCTTAGGAAAATGGCCTTGTGTCAGGCAGGTTTCCTTTGAGCAGATCAGTACCAACATTACTGCAATTCTTAGATCCTATTTTGATTAGTTTTATTTAAGGAAAGATTTTGCCAATTTGAGAAACAAGTTTCAAGAGAAATCTAATCTTTATCCAACCCTTTTTCAGAAATCTAAATAAAGGATGTCTTAATCCTAATCTTTGTTAATCATTAAACTTAATCTTTTTTCAAAGCAATAGATTTTTATTTAAAGATAAGCTTATGCTAAACTTAAACTATATTCCATTCTTTTTTCTTTCAAGTAAAATATTTTAATTAAATCTTTTGTGAACCTTTTCTTTTGATAATCTTAAAGTAAATCTAAAAACAAAATATTATTTTTAAACATTAATCTTTAGTTTACTATAATCATTTAAAATCTAAACAAAACTTTTTTCTTTTTAACCTTTTTTCAAGTTGATATTTAGACGACTCTGTTTTAAAAAAAAATTTCTTGAGATCCTGTTATTTTAGTTTCTCAGTAACGATGCTGGTTTCCATAGCAACGAGCTTCCTTCACACACTGATGATAATCTCTCTACCCAACAGCAGATAATTGAATATATTCCATGGAACAAATCTTTTTTGAATATTTTCTTTTATTAATTTTATACCAAATTTTTAAAACGCTACCCTATACTTAACTAAGTAAAGTAAGTAAAGTCGTCGGGGCAGCCTAAAGTTGGTATCAGCCAGTCAGCGAGGGAGTCTATCCCCTTTTCAATAGCACTAGACCAAGGAGATTGTTTTTGGTGTCTGAGGTGGAGCGCCACACCTACCATCAGCTCCTTACTTTACCACACAGATCCCTGTACTACTCATACGCTGAATTGGTGAGGACTGGTATCGAACTAGGAACCTTGTGTTTTCTAGCCAAACGCTCTACCGACTGATCTAACCCGGCCCCTTATACTTAACTAATTCGATGTAATTCCTTAGTTAAACTAATTCAACTAAGGAAATCCTATCAAATATAGGATAGGGCCCTGATGAAATCATTTGGATTGAAACCATGGTAGACCCTTAACTCTTTTCTTCTACTACTATTATTAATATTATCATCATTATTGGTCTATGTTTTTAATATATAGAGCACTTTTGGATAGTTTACTGATGCCACTGCAATGGAAAAGTTAAAGTGGCAATTGGATACTATATATATATATATATATATATATATATATATATATATATATATATTCATGAAGTTAAATGATACTGTAAACTATTGATCGTGCAAGTTGATGTTCATTTGAAATTGTTTTCATTTTCCGATTGTATCCTGACTAAATTTGGAATTGGAAATTGACGCTGATCTTGAAGAACATATAAATGTCCCAAGTTAAGGTAGCATTGACATGGAGTCAACTGC
>CM042148.1:47635638-47688138 GCA_023376005.1 Doryteuthis pealeii | reverse complement strand
GGTGGAGCGCTACACCAACCATCAGCTCCTTACTTTACTGCACAGATCCCTGTGCTGAGTTGGCGAGGGCCGGTATTGATATATATATCCACCCTCCACCAGGAAAATGATATGACACAAGATATTTTTTATATGTAGTACATCTAGTTTGAATTCAGATTTTTTCTTCACCTTGACTGGATGCTGTACAAAGGCCGAAATGCTCAGTCTGCCCAACTATTTACCTGTATATAAAAGTTAGGTAGGGTTTTGGTGTGTGTGAGTGTGTGTGTGTGGCGGGAGGAGAAACAGATACAACACATTGATCTTGGATGTGTGTTTTAAAGGAAGATATTTCTCCTACAAGAATGTTGGACTTGTCCAATGAAACTCATAAATAATATAGACTACACAAGAGTATTAGTGAGTTGTCGAGTTGTAGTTAGTCTTGCTACAGAGATTTAGTTACTGTTGTTAAAGAGCTGCCTGTTGCACTCTATCTCATTTATATCTTTTGTACCAAAAGGGTAATAAAAATATGTTATCTTTTCTTCCGGATTTTAATGTTGTTATTTGATAACTCAAACACAACAATATGCAATAAAACAAAAAAAATTTTCATCTATATATGTGTTGTGTAGGTACATGTGGTGTAATGGTTAGTGTAATAAGAAATAGAGAGTTACTTCCCCTATTTTATGATTGCCTCCCCTTTGGAGAACTCTCTTGTGAATACTAGACTATATAAACTCTCAATAAGTGTACCAATTATCCTAAGTAGAATAAAGCTTTCAAAAGTCTATCAGTGTGTCATCCATTGTTAGTTCGATTCTCACTGGGTGCCCCATACTATCTGTACAATGTTTCGGACGATGTGCCCTCGGGCCTACTTCAGGTATTTCTTGTTGAACTTGGGAACTCAGGAACGTTCTTTTCAAACTCGATAACCTTCTAGTTGTAATTGGGAGCCATCATAGAACCCAACCTTTATTCAGTCCATGGGGTTATCCTGCTCTCATTCCGCTAACCATAGCTGGGGTACAGGTGTTAAGCTATGTTAATTATCATTCTATGTTACTAATGCCCATGACCAGGATTGAACCTGCAGCTTAGAGCTAACTGTTACTAAGAACTGTCTTAAACCAATGTCTTTATCCACTAGGCTATGTGTCCAATTGAACACATAGATTATGACAAGAAGGTTCTCGATTACAACAAAAAGGTTCCCGAGTTTGAAAAGAATGTTCCCAAGTTCGAGAAGGTTCCCAAGTCTGACAAGAAATACTGGAAGAAGGCTGGAGAGGAACTTTGGCCAAAATATTGTAGAGATAACAATAAAGATGTGAACAATAGTCTGAATAATCCAAATAATATTAAAGTCTGCAGTGTATAAGAATATTAAGGAACAGAATGTTTCTTCTTCTCTGGGTGTATTTCCTCCTCCTCTCTCTGGGCATAAATGTAACATGACGCTCCCTGTTATGCTATAAAAATGGTAAAAGAATTCCTTAAGGCTGAAAACATCAAAATCATGGCATGGCTTTCCCAATGTCTCAATCCAATTAAGAATCTGAGGAAGATCCTTCCTGATAATGTTACGCCAAGGAAACCAACAACAGTTATTGATTTGTTGTAGAAATTGCAAATATGGAATGCAATAAATTCATACCTGAACAATATCACAAATTAGGGAAGTCACATGATTATAAATATACAGGAAGTAATTAAAAGTCACGTTCTGTAAATATCTTATTAATATTCTTTATTAATATTGAGTCAATAATGTTGTTAATTTAATTTACATTTTTATTTACAATTTTCTTATCTAATTTTGAATGTTACACTTTTTTATGACAGAAAAAAAGAGTCCTTTTTTACAATATCTTTTAAAATGCATACCCGTTTTAAAGCAATCCTTAAATTATGTATGTACCACAAACTTTTCATATATATATATATATACATATATATATGTATATATATTATCATAAAGGTACACGGTAATAACCTACTCGAGTTTCACCATAAGGATCTTCAGGGTTAAATCCACTGGATTAATCAATATATTGATTAATTGCAATCGATTTCACGTGTGTATTTTTTTTATGTGATAAATGGATGAGAATAGGTGCTATAATCAACCGTTTATCGCGAAAAATACACACGTGAAATCGACTGCAATTAATCAATATCTTGATTAATCCAGTGGATTTAACCCTGAAGATCCTATGGTGAAACTCGAGTAGGTTATTACTGTGTACCTTTATGATATTAAATTTGCTCTATTGAGCACTTTATATTTGTTATATCGCTGTCTTATCATTGTGAAACTTGCATCAAGTAACCATTGTGACCATTTTCACCGGTAAGTCACTTTTTCCACAAATACCATATAATAATATATATATATATATATATATATATATATATATACATACATTCAAAGACGTGTTATTGAATATGACAAGGGAATATATACAAGAATTAAGGGAGTGTTAGAACTTTTCATAGTTTCTTTGCCGGTCAATCTAAACAATTTCAACCATTCTCTGATCACTGTCAACAAGAAGAATAAAAGATGGGCGCTGTCTCCGAAATGACATGTTCTTCAAAGACACTGAGATTTTGAAATGTTTCAAAAATCAAGGAAATCTTTTGATCTAATAATTTACATCACAACATCTCCTATTATGGATGTCTTTATTAATTTTGAACAACTCGAAGTTCAGTTCAGATATGCCACAGCCACAGTATGATAATTCAATTATTACAGCGTTTTGATATGTTTACTTAAGAGCTATTGCAAATTCTTCAATATGTAAAAAGTATTATAATCTTGATTTAATTCTCTCTCACTCTTTTTTCCCCCTTCTTTTCATGTTTTTATTATGTTCGATTGAAACATATTAGTGTTATCGCTTTTGCATGCTCACCCCCTCTCTCTATATTTCCCCTACTTTCTTTCTTATATTTTTCTGTGTAACATGTCCTTTTTCTTCGCTTTCTTTCTTTATAATTAAAAAGGAATGGTCTATTATTTAGCCGAGGTGACAACACTCATAAGAAATAAGAATTTTACAGATAAGCAACACCAGATAATGAGGATTTATATTTTTGCATTTCATCTTGGAAAGATTTGAATGGTCTCATTTTTAACCAGAAGATGTTGCAGGATGATAACTGTTGTACAATTCAGGAACACGAGTATTAATGAATAGATATTTAAAACTGCACTTCCTAAGCTAAAAATAAAAAATTAAAATTAAAAAAAATTGAAACAGATCACTAAGTATGACTGAACCTATTCTAGTTGTGCCCACTCGAAGGGGAGATTTAAGAGGTTTGAATTCAGAGTTTTTCTGACTGGTTGCCTAACCAAGGTTAAAGAGCCCAGTCTCTCCAACTATTTACCCATAGCTGGATGGAGAATAGTTGGATTCATACTTTTCCCAAGGGTATTAGTGCTATATGAACTGTGGCTTCATCCAGGAATTGAACTCGGGTTGACAAGTTCATTTTCCTAAGACTCTAACCCCTACACCACACACCTCTCCTCAAAAAAAGTGTCTTTTTGTGGCTTGTATTGTATAGGTTATGTATCTTATTTTCAATTATAGAGGTAATATTTGTAGAAATATCTTAATTTTTAAAATGTGGGTTAATGTGAATTCAGATTGCACTTTGATCAAATGGTTTGTAATTATTTTGTGAGAAAATGTCATATAACCAATTTAAGAATTTTATATTCATGATAGAAACATTTTCCTAATTGGCATTAAAATTGATAAATAATGTTTATATATATATATATATATATATGTTGGTAATCTTCCGTCTATTTAAGATGATGGCGTAGTGTCCATTTAAAAAAAAATTTTTTTTTTTTACCTACAGATATGTGAGTGGCTGAACAGACCGATCTTTGAATGGCAGTCTCTGGTACAGTGATTGCAAACAAAAGGTGATGCTTTCTGTAGATGTTGGGGGTGCTGTTGTCTCTCCTTCCTTTTAGCTCTCTTTTCTATGGCGGCTTCTTTCCTCTCCTTTTCACTCTCTTTCGTTAATTGTTTGGCGAGGAGACGCCAGATCGCATGGTCTTCTACACAAGCCTCCCATGTGTTTATGTCGATGTGACATGTCTTCATGTCTCTCTTGCAGACATCTTTGAAGCATAGACGTGGTCTCCCTGCCGGTCGGGTGCCCTCCACTAATTCACCATACGTAGGTCTTTGGGGATACGTACTTTGTCCATCCTCCTCACATGGCCAAGCCAATGCAGGTGTCTCTCGCAGATGATGGCAAGCATGCTGTTTATGTTTGCTCATTCCAGCAGTTCTGTGTTGGGGACTTTGTCCTGCCAGCGAATGCGTAGGATGCGGCGTAATGAGTATTTAAAAATATCTGGAAAATCTCTTTTTTTTAAAAAGTGTTTTCCTTTTCAGTCGTCTTGGTCAAATCTCAGCAGGATTTTAGAAGGACATAAAATTGTTTCATTTTCCATAAAGTTATTATGAAATGGTAACAATTACTTTTTAATTGTATTGTAAACTCTAACAAATAAATATAGCTTTTACACGTGTAAGTGAGCACTTTATTTTCTTTTGACCAATACAAAATATGTACATATATATATATATGTGATGGTAGCAAACTCGTCTTTAAGTATTGCCATTGCTTGATATAAAAAAAAATGAAAAAAGTTCAACAGTTCAAATAATATAATAATGAGCTTCAAAAAAGTTCAACAATGAGCTGCACGAAAGTGGCTCTTTAGTCCTGCCAAAGTCTTGCACACCTTCCCACAATTACAGGTATTTCCAGGGAGCACAGGGTATTTTATTAGTCCATCCCACCGATGCACAGATTGGTGACTGATCAGGCCAGCCTCGCTCATACATAGTCTTATATATATATATATATATATATATATATATACACACACACACAAAAGTTAATATAAAATAATATAAATGTTCTCATTTATATTCATATAAAAATATACATGATATGTATATTATATACACACACAAATATATATATATATATGTGTATATATATATATGAATATATATATGTATATATATGTGTATATATGAGTATGAAATATGAGATGCCTCAAACATTGAGTAATGTTGTTTAGTAAACTAGACTATTCCAAATGTGTAGTGAATTCCTCACTGGTTTGACCCAGACTTTTGGCTTTTTGCCAAATTAAGCTATACACAAAAGGGCAGAGAAAAAAAAACAAAAAAAACAAAGCTAAAACACAATTCAAATATGGTGCACAAAAAAGCATATAGTTGCCACCAAGGGGGGATAAATAAGATCTATAATAAATTCTGAATTTCAGATCCATATGATATGGTTCTCGATTAAATCATATATTTCATGTGGTTCTTTTAAGCATTGTAGTTTCTTGTAGTTTTCATCATCATCATCATCATCATCATCATGTTGTGCTAGTAGCATGGATATTCATGACAATCTCTCGTCAACCGTCCATATCATTCATTGCCCTCCAAAGGTCATCTGTACAGCATCCAGTATCTGCACAGAGCTGGTCAATGTGGGTTTTTATCATCATCATCATCATCATCATCATCATCATCATCATCATCATGTTATGCTAATAGCAGGGATATCCATGAAGATCTCTCGCCAACCATCCCTATCATTCATTGCTCTCCGAAGGTCATCTGTACAGCATCCAGTATCCGCACAGAGCTGGTTAATGTGGGTTTTTATCATCATCATCATCATCATCATCATGTCATGCTAATAGCAGGGATATCGATGAAGATCTCTCGCCAACCGTCCCTATCATTCATTGCCCTCCGTAGGTCCTTTGTGTAGCATCCAGCATCTGTGCAGAGCTGGTCAATGTAGGTCTTTGCCAGATGGCCCACCCTGTGTGCTGGTTTCCATAGGAGAACGTTGCTTATAAATTTGGTTTCTGTTTCTCCAGCAATGTCCAAGTATTTTCTTTCATATTTTATAAGAAGTATTATCAATGATTATTATTCATTTAGACATTTTATTTCATCTTTTGGATGAAACTTTGTCATCCATTAATTTTGTTCACAATTTTATTTTATCTTTTAAATTAACCATTGAAAACTATAAAGAATAATAAAAATGTGAATTCACAAAAGAAATGTTGTGAGTTGTTAATTAAGAACAAACTAACAACACATGACATCTCAACCAACATCTTAAGAAGAAGACAATCAGAAAGTTAAGAAGACAAACCAGTCAGATAGCAGAGGATTGACTGATAGACAAAAAGCTACTCAGACAGACCAAGCTAAGAAAAAACTAGAGAAAAGATAAAACAAGAAATGAGATTAAGATGAGGATGAGAAATACAACCATTTTTACTCCAACATCAGAAGATTAAATTCTATTTTGTGTTAATAAGTCCAGTTAATGCATTGGCCTATTGTCATTATTAACCAGACAGCAAGAGAATTAAGATGGCTATATAATAACGATGTTTGCCAAATTTTCTGGTTGTGGTAATTCAAATTGATTAAACAAAAAATCTTTCGGTGTCCAAGTCAAATTTCGGCTTTAAGATGGGTGAAATGTTGACTTGAAGTCAAACCACAATTTAGCTCACATTCAACGAGCCAAAATAATAAAAAAAAATCTTGAAAATGTTTTGCAGACAATCAATGAAGATTTGTTGTCAGACCGTTTCATGGAGATTGTTTGAATTGGCATTCATCACAGGGAAGTTTAATAAAAAAGAGTTTGAAAATGAACCATGTTTCTTCAAACTTACATGCTTTGTTGGCTCACAGAAAATTAAAAAGAAATCACTTTCAAGTTTCAGGAAACAAATTTCACACACACACACACACACACATTTATATACAAGGTGTGTCAAAAAATATTGAGATTTTTGTACTTAGTGCCCCCCCCCTCAAAACAAAAATAGAAATTTTTATATGTATCTGTACAAATGGTTGAGCAGGCCAATGTTTGAATGGCAGTCTCTGGTGCACTGATTGCTCACAAAGAGTTTTGCTTTCTGTGGTTGCTGTTGTTTCTATTAAGTATTGATATCAATAATTAGATCTTAAACTTGTACCAATCTTTGGTTTTGCAATCATAGTGGGTGGGGGGGATATTTTTAATTAGAACTTTAGTTATAATTTCATCATTTAATTTAATTTTGATAAAATAAAATGACAACATTTCCTGGTTTAAATACTGAAATTGTTAGATTTTCTGATCAATTCATTGGCCAAATTTTGCTTAACAAGGATTTTTCAATGCATTTTTATCTACAATTTTTGATGCAATTTCCTTAAAAATTAGTACATGTTCAAAATCGAATTTTTGGTATCTGTACTTAATAGATCAATACACAACTTTTGCTGTTTCATGTAATTTAAAAAAGTGAAAAATCAACCTACCCTAGTGAGCACCCCTGGTTGCTGGAAACTCGGCTATAAAGCTATTACATTTGGTGTGTATATTTATTTTACCAAGAGGGATGTTTTAATTAGGGACGTACTGGGTATAGATTTTGATATCCAGCTGGATATCAACAGATATGAAATCTCTAGATATTTGGCCGAATATGAATACCATATATTTAGAATAATACTAACAAGTTTTTATATAAAAATCTTGACAAAATGGCATGAAAGATCATAGACAAAAATACACTGAAAATCCTCATTTTTTCAATAATGGGCAGAGGGGGCATATTTTTAATTAAAACTTTAGTTATAATTTCATCATTTAATTTCATTTTGATGAAATAAAATGACAACATTCCCTGGTTTAAATACTGAAATTGTTAGATTTTCTGATCAATTCTTTGGCCAAATTTTGCAAAACTGAGGATTTTTCAGTGCATTTTTATCTACAATTTTTATACCATTTCCTCAAAAATTGGTACAAGTTCAAAATCTAATTTTTGGTATCTGTACTTGATAGACTAATACACAACTTTTGGTGTTTCTTGTAATTTGATATTTAAAAAAAGTTAATAATAAACCTAACCTAATATATTAAATGAATTGAAATAATTATATCAACATCTACCCACACCTATGATATATCTGTATATATACACACATAATCATTTCGAAAGAACGTTTATCTTTTAAAATAGATTAAATTCCTATTTCATGAGAAAGAGAGAAGACAAGATGAAACCAAGTGAAACTTCCTATCAATTTAAACTATCAATTGATTGTGTGACTTGTCTACACTTCAAAGAACTGTTCACTATTGAGCAAGTTAAGCCAAGTAAAAAGCCTCACTTAGGCCAAACACTTAGGATAGAAGGAAACTTTCTATTGCACTATTTATGGAAGATCAGCAGTGGAAAAAATAATTGATTTCTGACTTCAAATTTCAGCTGCTGCTGCTGTTGCTGCTGGAGGAGGTGGTGTGATTGGGTGTGAGTTCAAATGGCTGTCTGATTTAAAGGGTCAATAACTGAGGTGAGAATATCTGAGGAATAAACATATTTGAAAAATGTTGGGAACACATTTTGGGTTGGATGAGGCCAAGTGGCTGGAAAATGATTAGAAAGGGAAAGTGAAAGTAAGATAGATAGATAGATAGATAGAGAGAGAGAGAGAGAGAGAGAGAGAGAGAGAGAAAGAGAGAGAGACACTGAGAGAGTGAAAACAGAGAGAGGAAGAGAGAGAGAAAGAGAAAAATAGGGAGGGAGAGAGAGAAAAAGAGAGAGAAAGTTATAAAGAGAAGGTTAGGGAGTGAGAGAAAGAAAGAAAGAAAGATAGATAGATAGATAGAGAGAGAGAGAGAGAGAGAGGGGGAGAGAGAGAGAGAGAGAGAGAGAGAGAGAAAGGGAGACACTGAGAGAGTGAAAACAGAGAGAAGAAGAGTGAGAGAAAGAGAAAAATAGGGAGGGAGAGAGAGAAAAAGAGAGAGAAAGTTAGGGAGAAAGTTAGAGAGAGAGAGACAGAGAGAGAGAGAGGGGGGAATAGTGAAAGAGAGGGTGGTGAAACTGAAAAAGAAGAAGAGATAAGTAAAGAGAGAGAGAGAGAGAGAGAGAGAGAGAGAGAGAGAGAGAGAGAGAGAGAGAGAGAGAATAAACTAAAATCCACAAGAGTTTCAAAGATTGACCTCACGTGGAAGAGCAAAAAAAACCAACAGAATATGACCAAATGACCCACTGACCATAACTATCAACTCAAGTCATCCAAAATACAAAGAGAGAGAGAGAGAGAGAGAGAGAGAGAGAGAGAGAGAGAGAGAGAGAGAGAGAGAGAGAGAGAGAGAGAGAGAAGTTTGTTTGCAGCAAGATAAGCTGAGTTGTTGGCAATAAGTTTTAAAAAGAGAGATGATACACGTGCAGATAAGAAGGTTTGCGCCGAAAAATAAAAGAGCAGATAACTCTGTCTGGGAGGGAAAATGAAGTTAAAAAAATTATTTTTTCTTTATTTATATAATCGAATATTGATTAACACCAATGGGTCTGAAGATCACATTTATTCTTTCATCTATGCAAAAACACACACTCACACACACACACACACACACACACACACACATATATATGTATAATATAAATATATGGTTTAAATATCTGATAGGCTGGAAGGAAAGACAACAAAAAAAAAACAATTTATTATGACGTTTCACCCTTTATGGACTTCATCAGATAATGTGTTTGGAAAAAAAAATGAATCCTAAAAAAAATATTGGAGAAATTTGCAACTATCTATAAAGTTATCATTGTTATATAATTCATAAGTAGCTTATGAATTATGTATGTACTGTAGTTAGATAAATTTTCAATCAGAGTTTATTAGATTCAAAATAACGAGGGTTGAGTGGAAAATTACCAGCCATTATTTTTTGTATTATTGACGGGTAAAAACCTTTTACAGTTTTAGTCCAGGTGTGGCCAGAAATTCAGATTAACTGTTATCTATATTTCTGACTTTTGATGAATCATGGGAACATCAAATTCTCTAATTCTCCCTTCTTCATCATGTTCCTCCAAAATTTCTGCTCTCTCTTTCTGATTGTTGAGTGGATGCAGAGGTCTGCTCACTTTGCGATGTCGCTCTCACTGCACAGTCCTGGGCTGGGGTTTGTTCTTAATAAAAGTATATAGAAAAACAACACAGTCTTGTTGATTGATTAAAATAAGAATGCACAGATACCTAGCCCAACCCAAAGAAAAGACAGCCGAGAAAAAACAGCCCAACAAGAGAAAAATGCCAGGAACATGCAAAAGAGTTAGCAAGTAAGAAACCCCCATATTCATATTCATCTGTTACTTGCCTTTGTATATTATGACCTACGGTTAAATTTGTATTTTTTTTTTTTTAATTCAGGCAACGAGTAACAACAAATGAATTAGTTCTATATTGACCATTTATCTAAAAAATAAATTTCAAAATTGTTTCCTTTATCGAATATTCTTCTGCTTAGTTTGTGATAATGAGTTGTGCTGACTTTGCTGTTAACGTGGAACCCTTAATCTCAACACCTCCGATCAGCTGCAGTCATCTGTCATATTCTGATCATCGACATTAAAACTATGCTGAATAGGGTGATCTATTATTGAAAAAAATAACAAATAAAAAAATACAAGCAGAGATTGTTTAAAGAAATTGATAAATGAAATATCTGGACTATAATAATAAATTTGAAACCTGTTACAGATGCCTCAGCAGGACAATTGATGAGAAAATTGTATAAAACAAATGCATTTTTAAAAATAATTACAATTATATACCTGATATTAAGGGGTATATAACAACCATGACATTTCAAATAGGAGTGCTGATCATTGTAAAAAAAGTGGGAAAAAACAGTGTAAAACATATCAAACACCTTGCACTGTCAAACACTTCCTCATAGAATATGCGATTTTTGCTTACATCAGAAACTGCTTTTTTTAATGCAAACAATATGAAAGATCTATTTGAAAAAGTTAACACAAATGACATTCTGTCCTTTTTGAGGGAAATAAAATTATACCAAAAAATATAAACATTAACCTGATTAATAGAATACAAAAATAATTCCTCAACATGATCCCCAACAATATTGTTAAAACCGTTAACAACAAAAGTGTAAATATAGATATACAACATATATTATTTGCTTACCTCTTGGCATGAAATAACCCCAGATGGGTTGATATGCCATTAAAATCCACCAATCCTGTTCTACAAGGATGGCTTTGGCATTAAATAACCAACAAGGGCTGATATGCCATTAAACAAAGAAACCAAACAAAGCTAATATATATAAGCCTTCAGTTGCCGAGGTTGTACGGTTAAGTCTTAAACCCTGTAAATCTTGAACCTAACATAAAAAGTAAAATACCAAATAATCTAAGAAGCAGTTTACATCCTCCTCAAGTTATTAGGTTCCGTGAATGATGGGCCTGTACCGATTCAACAATGCTGTACCTTGTGAACCTGCCTATAAACCCGGAGCAACTTAACCAAAGCACATATGAGTACAAATACACCGGCATTTAGAAGGTTAATTTTATATTTGGCTTAGGCAATTCAGTAAGAGAATATTCAGTAGCCCAAAATCTTGGATGAAAATCCTATTGAGGAGAAAGCTATAAAGGTCAGAGAAATTCTGGGATTTTTTTTTTTCTAAATATTCCTTGCAAAATTATAGGTGTGTCATATACACCAATCTGTTTCATATTGTATGAAACACACACACACATATATATATATATATATATATATATATATATATATATATATAAGATAAATCTAATGAGTCAGACGAACCTACTATTAGTTTCGCTTAATGCTCTTCAGGGCTAAGATCTTAGCCTGAAGAGCATTAAGCGAAACTAATAGTAGGTTTGTCTGACTCATTAGATTTATCTTTATTATTTGCTCTACTTAGGTATTGAGCACTTTTTACTTATTAGCTATTCTCCTAGCGGTTATATGAATATATATATATCTTATATACATATATATACATATAAATTGTTTTTTCTTTTGGCCAAATACTGTACCAATAGATTATTTTTTGTTGGTACGACTATCTTGGTCTTTTTTTTTCAAAAATTTTTTCTCCCCGGTTGATGTTTGGTAGTATATTTTTACAATCAAATATTTGCTGTTTTTTTCTCACGGTGAGGATTTACCAACACGCTTGGTATATTATATATATATACATATATATATATTGGGTCAGGTGTGACCTGAGGGGGTTTTGAAAATTTTACTTTATTCTATTTTATATTTTTTTAATTTTTCGTCCCCCCTCTTGTCTAACCTAATTTCATATCATTTTCTCCAATTTAATTTAATTTACTATTGTGACTTTTAATCATTCTCCGGTTGTAAAACTTGAAAAAGCACCGGATGAAAGGGCCCTAGCTTAATAAAACAACTTTCCCTACTTTATCTCTCCTTTCTGTCGCTTATTCATTATCTATTAGTGTAGATTACTATACATGATATCCTTCATAAATATGTTAGATAAATTTGCCAGTAACAAAAATTTATATATATAATTATGGGGAGAATGATGTATCTATTTAGATAGTTGTTGGTGGGTGTATTGTTTGTTGGATTCGAGGGGAGGTTTTTACACACACACACACACACACACACACACACACACACACCTTGAGGTTTGTTTCGATGTCGTTTATCGCAAAAGATTTATACACACACGCGCAACCACACACACAAAACACCTAAAAATGCACAATGCCTTTTTTCGATACACACACTCTCATACTCACACTGTAAAAGAGAATATTTAACGTCATATTTCAAACCATCCACTTTTTTCAACGTCCTTTCTTCAGATTTCAAATTTTGAACAGACTGATAAACAAGGACTATCACTTGCTTATCTCGTTATTCTGTGATAAAATTGCCCTGAAGATGATCTAATTAATAGATCGAAACACTGCAACGTTGGCCAATAAACTTACCACTCAACTTATTTAAACCTGTGTTTTTTCAATTTTCTTAATATGCTACATATATATATATATATATATATATATATACATATATATATATGATGAGAAAAATGATGTTGTTTCAATAAATGCCAGAACAGAAGTATTATGTCAAAATTTTTTTGTCAAGTGTTTAAAAAACCACATAATCATCAAAATAGGAAAAAGATAAACAACAAAAAGGAAAAACAAAAATCAACCTCCTGTCTGATGATTGTGTTTTTTTATAAATCACAGAAACTACCACTCACAGAAGACAAAGGGACTGTAAGGTAACAATAATTTATATATATATATATATATATATATATATATATATATATATATATATATATATATATAGAGAAAAGGGGGTTGGAATGAATCCAACAGAATGAGATAAAATATAAGGAATGAAAGAACAAAACTCAGACAAAAATGTGTAGTATATTTTGCTGGACCCGGTTTCATCAGCTTTTATTGAATTATTCAGATCATACAAGTGTTTTATAGAAGGGGAAGTAGGTTGGTGGGTAAGTTTTGTGGTGAGGGAAAGATTTGATTGGTTATAGGGGACATCTTTGGAGAAGATGAGAAGGAAATCAGATGAGAAGAGAGTTGAGTGAGATAGGTAGAAAACATGAATGGTGAGAAATACCGGATAGCTGATCAAGCCGGGTTCAAAACCCCAGCGTAATATGCTACACATTTTTGTCTGAGTTTTGTTCTTTCATTCATATTTTATCTCTCATATATATATATATATATATATATATATATATATATATATATATAAATGCTCTCTCAGTGATATTGAGCACTGTCTACCTACAAATATAGCACCCATATTATCTACAATATATACATATATATATATATATATATATATATATATATATATATATATATATGAATAGACCACTTGCATTAGAGTGAAAACTAACTAGTGACTTTTGGAGATGAGCCATTGATATAGTGAGATTGATAAATTTCCCACTGTCACAAGACTCTGTTGCTTTTCTTATCAGCAAGTGTAAGAATTCTAGCAACAGATGCAGTATCTTGCTGATATTGAAGTCTGTATAAAAGATTTCCACTTTTCTTATGTCTTCATTCCAAGTTTGGTCAGCAATGCCAATGTTGATTTGGCAATAAAAGACTCAATTTGATTCCACTTTGATAGGAAATATTTGCTTATTCTGTATTCTTCTAGCAGATCTTCATATTTTGACAAGATTTTGTTTGTCCTCAAACAGAACGATTAATTCAATGATGTGAAAGAACTAAATCAAAGAAGTGCATAGTGTAATGATTAGAGTCGTAAGAAATTGATTTGTCAATCCAAGTTCAAATCCTGGACAAAGCTACAGTTCACATAGTAGTAATCTTTGGGAAAGGTATGAATCTAACTACTCTCCCTCCAGCTATGGGTAAATAGTAGGGCAGACTGGACTCTTTAACCTTGGTTAGGCAACCAGTCTAGGAGAAGGAAATTCTGAATTCAAACCTGTTAAATCTGCTTGGGGTAACTACTAGAATAGGCTCAGTCCTAATTAGTGATCTATTTTACTGGGCTCTTTAACCTTGGTTAGGCGACCAGTCTAGGAGAAGGAAAATTCTGAATTCAAATATGTTAAATCCACTTAGGGTGGTAACTACTAGAATAGGCTCAGTCCTAATTAGTGATCTATTTACAAAAAAAAAAAAAAAAGAAAAAGATCTTTGTTGTTGTAATAAGTAATTGAGAGTCACCTCCCCTTTATGTAACTCTTTAGCTTTGTAAAACTATATAAACTCCCAAGAGAACTGCTAATGTATTCAAAGTAGAATAAAGCTTATTCAAGTCCGTGTATGTTCTTATTACTAGAGTTGTGTTATTTTTAAATAAGAAAATATACACTGTATTGTATAAAAACATAAATTTAATAGAAAGTTTTTAAAATAATTTATAAAATTTGTATAATTATTAAATTGGTACCATTATGGTATGTGGCCTAACTTTTGACTCTCTTATAGTATGTGGCCTACCTTTTGAATGTGGCCTACAAAATCATGTCTCTCTTATAGTATGTGGCCTACCATAGTATGTGGCCTACCTTTTGAATACATCATGTGAATGTGGTCTACAAAATCATGTCTCTCTATAGTATGTGGCCTACCTTTTGAATGTGGTGTCTCCCTAAATGTGTCTCTCTTATAGTATGTGGCCTACCTCCCTACATCATGTCTCTCTTATAGTATGTGCCTACAAAATCATGTCTGTATGTGGCCTACCTTTTGAATGTGGCCTACAAATCATGTCTCTCTTATAGTATGTGGCCTACCTTTGAATGTGGTCTACAAAATCATGTCTCTCTATAGTATGTGGCCATGTCTCTCTTATAGTATGTGGCCTACCTTTTGAATGTGCTACAAAATCATGTCTCTCTTATAGTCCTACCTTTTGAATGTGGCCTACAAAATCATGTCTCTCTTATAGTATGTGGCCTACCTTTTGAATGTGGTCTACAAAATCATGTCTCTCTTATAGTATGTGGCCTACCTTTTGAATGTGGCCTACAAAATCATGTCTCTCTTATAGTATGTGGCCTACCTTTTGAATGTGTCTACAAAATCATGTCTCTCTTATAGTATGTGGCCTACCTTTTGAATGTGGCTACAAATCATGTGTAACCTTTTGAATGTGGTCTCTCTTATAGTATGTGGCCCTACAAAATCATGTCTCTATAGTATGTGCCTACCTTTTGAATGTGGCCTACAAAATTATGTCTCTCTTATAGTATGTGGCCTACCATAAAAAGCATATTATAAGGTTATAATAATAACTGCTACCCCTAACCCTATTTCAGAATTTTAGAATTAAATAATCTGATTCATGTAAATTATGGATAAATTCTTTTTTAATTATTCTTAATTACTATATACAGCTTATGACTGAATTGCATTTCTTGAAATTGAATTCATCTAAAAAATAATAAGTTTCAATAAATTGCCTACTACTTATATCTATAAATATACTCTTACTGAGGTAGGACACATTCAAACCGGGTAGACCACATACTATAACAGAATCAAAAAGGTAGGCAACATACTATAACGGCACCATTAAATTCTTATGTTATATACAAACTGAAACTTTTCTGATTCTTGTTGCCCAGATCTTAAATCAGCTAAAATAATTTCACAATTTTATAAATATTTATGAAGCTGAGTTTAATCCGCCAGAGAAGCCAAATCAGATGGATTAGGAAGATTATGTTAATCTTCCACTAATCCACAAGAGTGACTCAAACTTTGACCCCTGGTTTTGAATTCAGAGTTTTTCCTTCTCCAAGACTGATTTACCCGTTCACTAGGGTAGAGAGCCTAATGTACTCAACTATTTACCCATAACTAGCAGGGGGGGGGGTAGTTACATACTTTTCCCTAGGGCATTAGTATGAAGTGAAATATAAGCTGCCTTCTCCAGGATTTGAACTCATCTCACTGACTCCATTTCCTATGTTAAACTGTATCTAATGGTGAAGTTCTAATTTTGGAACTCTTGGGAGTGTGAAGTATTCCTTTATTGCCATTACTCCCAGGTCAACTCTGACCTGGAGTGGTGGTACCTGTTAGGGTCTCATCAATGGGTGAGATAGAAAAAAATGAGTTAAAAAAAATTGAATACTCATCAAGAATGAATAAACAAAATATATTTGGCATAAAATAACCCAACAAGTGTTGAAATACCATAAAAATCCAACCAACCCTTTTCTATGATGATAACTGTTTCATAAACTGGGTCTATTTTTTAAAGTTTGACAACATTTGTACATTTCAGGTCTAAAAAGATATTTAAAAAATCAAAACTGACAAAATAAAATCTTATTATAATGGAGATTGTGTGTTTGTCTGTCTGTAACCGAATCTATATTACTACTCAAGTTACAATTTCCTTAGTTATTTATGTCATATTCTCCATGGTTTTATTTTTATTTAAACCTCAATTGTTAATAAAAATTATTTTACATTATTAATACTGTTGGCCTTATCTACATATTAATAACATGCAATTGTTTTTATATATACAATGAAATAGTGGTTTACAGTGTGATTGGGAAGGCTAATTAGCATATTGATATCAAAAATTTGATTTTAATAAATATATACTTGGTATCATTGATTTCTGATTTTTTGGTTTTATCTTAATGAATACGATCAAAAATCTCAGGGATATATCTTAAAAGAAATCCATCAACAAGAAGAAATAACTGTAATTTTATTCTTTACTTCCTATTTTAACTAAATAGTTAAATTAGGAAAATTTAGCAATGAAAGACGGGAGTGATGGAAGAGTAAGTTTCAGTTGTTCTATTTTTCGATTAAACCCTTCTCTGTTTCAAATCTTTTTATCTGCATTCTTATTTAGTTTCATTAGCCTTTCTAATTTAATATAATATTTTATTACATTAAAACTTAAATACTTACACCCAGTGGAGGGTGCATAAATTTGCTAGTATGATTAATCCTGATTCAACCAACAATTTTATTCTTAAATCCGTGTATATATCTGTGTAGTGGTTGGAATGTGATTTAATTTGGTTTGCTTTCTTTGTTTAATGGCATATCAGCCTTTGAGAGGACACTAGTGGTACTATTTAACCCATAGCTGGGGGTCGGATAAGGGGGTTCATACCTTTCCTAAATTTCTTAAGTTTGAAAGTGAACAAAATAGCACGACCTATGATGTTGCAGTCCAACATGATACCTACTACACCATTGGGACTCCCCCCAAAACAATAACACACTCAATTTTAATTATATCTTTTAAAACAATTTAGTTGGGAGGATGAGGAGCTTCATACCTTTCCCAAGGGTATTAGTCCAAAAGTAAACGTAATAGCAAGACTGGAGTTCAAACTCACTTAATACAATGTTGCAGTCCAACATGATACCTACTACACCATGAGGACCCCCCCCCTTGATAATGGTGGTGTGTACATAATTTTGTATATAGAAGATATTATGCTTCCAGGTTAGCTCAGTCGGTAGAGCGGTCGGCTAGAAACCGCAAGGTTCTCAGTTCAATACCGGCCCTCGCCAACTCAGTGTATGAGTAGCACAGAGATCTGTGCGGTAAAGTAAGGAGCTGATGGTAGGTGTGGCGCTCCACTCAGACGCAAAAACAATCTCCTTGGTCTAGTGAAAAGGGGATAGACTCCCTCGCTGATTGGCTGGTACCGACACTAGGCTGCCCCGACGACTTTACTTTACTTACTTATAATTTACGGGGAACCAGTTTTTGACATTGCTTGCCAAATTCTTAACCACTATACCCCTCATATATTCTCTTCTTTCATAATTGCTTAATAAACTACTATTTTTTTTTCAGCGTATATAGCCAAGCAAGTGTGTGTGTGTATGTGGGAGGGGGATAATGTGGTTTGTTGTCAATATTTTCTTTGTCCAGACTTTAACCATTTTTGACATTCTTAATTGGCTTTTTGGTAATGTCAAAACAAATACTTAAAAGTTGAATAAGAGAAAACTTATTCACTCATCCACCCTCGAACATTATTTCTATTTAATTATATTCAATTGGTGTGTGTGTGTGCACGCGTGTGCGCGCGTGTGTGTGCGTCTCTATCATTTGTACATACGTTTATGCAAAAATAATGAGCCTTCAGACAGGACGAACCCTTTGAGCATGTGCAGAAAAAAGAACCCACTTCCTACCACCAAGATAATCTCTTGGACATTCGGACTCAGGCCTCAACTAGGATCAGACACTATTACTGGACAGGAAGAAATTTCCTCTCCACAAGGTAGCTATGACCCATGAATATAACCTGAATGCTAAAACTACCTTTTGTCTTTGTCTCTTCCTTTTTCTTCCTTTAATTCATTCTCAGCTCGACCACCAAACAGGATGGGGTTGAAAAAGCAAACCTAGGAACATGCACCAGAAATAACAGCAACTTTTAAACCAAACATTAAAATCCTTAAAACCCCGCAAATGTCTATGCGATGAGATGGTATATGTTGTACCGGCCGTTCCTACAGTGGAGAATATACACCGGTTCTCACTATAAATAGCGAGACACCGAGTGAAAAGGTTGTACTGTTACCGTTTAGCGGCAAGCTAGCCGTTCTTGTACCTTATTGTAAATACACTTGTCTCATTTTACCCTACCTCGACTTGACTTCTTTTTTTACTGTTGAATTAACATCACAACAGTATACAACACTGCTTTATGGTTAGTCAGATTTTTACATAATAGTTTTTACAGAAATTATAAATCACCAATGTACTACTACTAGTATCCTCATCTTGGTTGTTAATATAGTGTGGCGAAATTGAAGGGAGGGCTGTGGACGAGCGGATTCCCAGCCTCCACAGACAAAGTGCGTCAGGATATGTTTGGCCTGTGCGAAGGGGAGGAGTGTGGCGAGTGGCCACGGATATTTGAACTCGCTACCTTCTCGTAGCTGAAGTGCTGTTGGCAAAGACCCGGATGAGACAAGTCGGAATTTGCATAAAGTGTGACCAAGTGACGATAAAAAAACGGAGAGTGGCTGAGACTGCGACAGAGATAAAAAAACAAGTTTGTTAGACCAGAAGTGAAATTCGACGACTGCTGTGTTTGGGGTGTCAGGAAGTGAGAGTAATGTGCTCAGTTGGTAGAGACTGTGCTGACGACGAAAGGAATTACATTTCGTTTGCTAGATATAGATATAACGTTTCAGCCACTGTACCTTCTTCAGGACTCAAATGGAACTATCATTATAATCAAGATAAGGACATTATGTTATATACTCATTTGACTTGGATATATAAATGACGAGAGGATAGAGAGGAGAGAAAATGGGTTTTTACTTGTTCTGCTTTGTCGGTGGCCATCTTTCTTCTAGGTTGATTCCTTCTTTCTTCTGTGCTGGGTTGTCTGTGCTAATTTATTTGGGTTGTAATAATTAAGCAAGACTTCATTATTTAAATAGACGTCTTTATTAGCCCAAAAGGGTTTTATAACCGTGCAGTGAGAACTTGCATCTTGGGACAGACCATATCACGTCTAGTCCCTTTGACTAATGGCCAAAATCTAAGTCAGTTCCATTCTCACACTTGCCTTCAGCCAGTTAGTAATCAGCATCTAGGTTAGAGAAGGTGAACTGTCTGTCAATCACTTTTACAACTTCCTAGAACTGTCAATGGTAGATTTCCATTTACCATACCGTTATTTGAATTTTACAACACTTACAGACATAATTTATAGGTTGAATATTTTGTAATACAAGGTGTCTTGCAATACACCACCTAAATTTATAGACTGGGTGAGGTCAAGTTGTATATTCCTCCGCCAAGCAACAGCCAATCAACAGTCAATGCATGGCCGATTCACTACTTAAACACTGATACTTGCTGTTGAAGTGAGTTAGCGTACTGTTGGTTTGAGCAACAAGCTAAGGACAACTGAATCAGTGTCAAGACAACTGGTACTTATGGGAATCCAGATTAGTCCACTCATGCATTTGGGTGATTCCATTCCTTGAGTCCTGATTCGCTGCTTGGTTTCTATGATGTTATGAGGCTTCATAAATAACTGGCATTTTGCAGTAGTCTTTGCAGCAAAACAGTTTTGTATTAAGTTACGACTGCTTGCTGCCTTGTCTTATCAATTCAACGGTAATTGGAACTAGTATGATTATTCTACACTTGCCATAGTTTATTTGCAACCATCGAGGAGGAACTTACAATACCAAGGAGAACCAAAGGAATCTTTATCAAGGATTCCACTGGACAAGCGCTCTTGCTTAAAGCCTAAAGGATGGTCCATTAAATTGTAACAGCCCACGAATTATGTAACTATTAACCTGAGTTAATAAATTGAAATGTGACTATAATAACTGATGTAATGAATATGTAAATACCTTGGTACCCCTCACTATAATCTGATTGGACAGTGTCCTCTATAAATATTCAACACTGTGGTGGTATGCCTAAGCCTACTAGCCTACTAGCCTGACTACCACCACGACTGCTCGTAAGAGGTACTGCTACTCGACGTACCAGCTACTACTGTGATAATATACCTTACTCATCATCATCATCATGGCGCGCTGTTTGCACGGATATCCATAACAATCTCTCGCCAACCCTCCCTATCATTCATCGACTCTGGGAGCCCCTCCACGCAGCAGCCAGCATCCTTACATAGTTGGTCAATGTAGGTTCTGGCTGGGCGGCCCACATTAGTGTGCCCATGTGCCGGCTTCCACAGTAGTACGTCGCTTACGAGCTCATCCTTGCTTCTCCAGCAGTGTCCCGCATGCCTAGTCCGCTTTACTCGTATGGTTTGTGAAATGGGGGGGGTGCAAGTGGCCATACAGTTGCTTCTTTGTGGGGTGCTGCATCCACGACTTATTCAGGACTGCTCGCAGCATTCTTGTGCAGCTTCCATCTAGCTTATTCTCAAGGCGCTTTGTTAGGGTCCAGGTTGTACAGCCATACAGCAGTACCGACACAACCACAGCCTGGAAGAATCGTCTCTTTAGCTTGTCAGGGAGATTGGATTTCCATATGACTGATAATTTGTTGGTGGCCAACCATGCCTTTCCTATTCGAGTGTTAAGCGATGTTAACACTCGAATAGGAAAGGCATGGTTGGCCACCAACAAATACCTTACTACCAACCATCATAATATATCCCTTAACCCGGATATATCAATAACAATGAAGATAAGGAGGAAACTAACCGGAGTAAATAATATTGATAATTCCACATCTCGCAGGTTCAGAGCAAACTTTAGAAATCTTCTCTTAACCCAACAGACAAGTTTTAAAAAAAATCTCCAGTATGAGGTCATAAAAAATCAGCCATGTTTATCATTTTATGTTGTAAAAAGAAGACAATAAAAGATGAGGAACGTAAAACTGAATTTGTTCAAAGAGAGATGAGATCAATGCAAATTTGGTATTATATGTCAAACCTTTTATTTCTCAGATGTCAACTTAAATCATCCAATGAGATGAACGCATCTAATAACAACAGTCTCTCTCTCTCTCTCTCTCTCTTTTTTTTCTCTCTCTCTCTCTCTCATAAACATCATCTGTCAGAGAATTTTCAGCTACAAACGAGGAAGGTAAACGCACCCCCCTCCAAAAAATGTTCTCGTGGGTAATCAATGTTTGATTAACAAAAAAGAAAAAGTTCTCTTAATTTTTGTTGATATTTAGATATTTATTTTCCCTCAGAAACGAAAAAAACCCCCAAAAAACGTCAAAATTTATTTTTTTAGTCATTACAAAGCACAAATGTTAATAGCAGTTGAGCTGCAAGCCCCCCCCCCAATAAAAAACCCCATTGTTGGTAATCAATATCTTATTATAATGGAGATTCAGTGTCTGTCTGTAATCAAAACTACAACAATGCTTACTTAACAATACCCTCAGGAATTGCGTGAGTTTATCAATGAGTATTTAATTTATAGTCAAAATCATTAATATAATACATAGAATAAATCTTATTTATTAACAATGTCTCTACGAAAATCTGAGTTAGATTTACCTCAAAACAGCCCATGTTATTAGTGCATTTAAAATCCTGCAACGTGTCTTATATTTCATTAATAAATAAAGGTTTACATAATATATAGTTTTGTTAATTTGCATACTGGTTTTAACAAAACCAGTTTTAATAAATAATTACTTGGTGTACTAATATTATTGTTTTATTCTCAAATGTATTAAAATTAATCCTATGTATAATTTTTATATACACACTAATCAAAATATAAAATAAGTTTAATCTTTTTATATGCATTCTTATTTAATTTTGTTAGTCTTTCTAATTTGATATATTTCATTACATTAAAACTTAATACTTACATCTGTAGGCGCACATTCTTGCAATCTTTATAAAAAAACAAAATTATTTGATCTGATTTTGTTAATATTTCAATGCTTATTTGCATCATCTTCAGAATATATACAAATTAGCTCAGTTTGTAGAGCACCTTCCTAGGAATTGCAAAGTTCTGGCTCAATACCAGATCCTGCCAACACAGCGCATGAGTAGTACAGCTTGGGTAATCTGATGAGTGGTAAAGCATCTGGAAGCTGACGGTAGGTGTGGCACTCCACGTCAGCAAAAACAATCTCTTGGTCTAGTGTGAGCAAAAAGGGAATAGACTCCTTCGCTGGTGATAGTGATTTTCAAACCAAGGATTTGGCTTAAAAATTACATAGGCAAGAAACTATCAATTATCAAGTGCCATTGACTTAATGTCTTACTTAGATATACATGTTCTATCAATGATATTGAGTACACTTTACTTATAAATATAGCTGTCTATATTATTAATATATATATATATATATATATATATATATATATATATATATATATATATATATATATGTCAGTCGTTAGAGAATCTGTTTAGGGATTACAAGGTTCCTGGTTCGATAGCAGTCCCCGAAATCTCATCGCATGTGTAGCACAGATTGGGTAATCTGATCTGTGTGGTGGGGAGCTGACGGTAGGTGTGACACTCCATCTCAGCAGAAAAAACAATCTTCCTGGTCTAGCACTAGTGAAAAGGGAATAGGCTCCCTTGGTATCCCACTGATACCAACAATTTATTTAAATAAAAGCTGTTCCTTATAATTTAACGTTTGACTCCTTTCCATTGTAATAAATAAACTATATAAAATATGAAAATAATCAAAGAATTCTATTACTTTAGATGGGAAAAATCATTTGCGAAATTTATAATCATTTAAAAATTATTTTTTACTCTCAATCTTTTTTCAGTAACAAGAAATTAAATAAAAGTTTACAAATAAATAAATAATTATGATTTTGTATAAAATTCATGCGTAAACTATTCAAAATAATTATTTAATTAATAATTAATAGATGCACGCAACATTTTATTTGAGGGAGACAGGATTAAGTTTCCATTTCAAATGGTTTTATTTTTTTACTCTTTTAATACATTTGATAATTTGATTACTTAATTATGGTCCAAACTCTCTGACATTGAATCTTTAACTCCCACTCCTCTCAGACAATATCTTTCAAAAATTAACTTTTACACCACCCGAAGGGCGTTTTTTAATTTTACTAGTATATATAATGTACATGCGTGCGTGTGTGTGTGTGGTGTGGGGGGGGTTTAGTTCCTTTATGGTCATCTCAAAAGATTGAAACAAGTTAAGGAATTGAGTTGATAGCTGAAAAAGAAAAGAATAAATATCAATCTCTATTTTTTTATTATTTGGATTGTTTTTGTTTCCTTCTTATAAACTCTAATAACTAAATCGTAAAAAAAGCAAACAGTTAAAGCTTCCATGTATGTCTTCTAAATGCTTAAAACCTATCAGCTTGAATGTATTATTTGGATTATCCGGACTATTATCCTCATCTTCATTGTTATCTGTACAACATTTCGGCCGATGTGCCCTCCGGCTTTCTTCAGGTATTTCTTGTTAGGCTCGGGAACATTCTTTTTGAACTCGGGAGCCTTCTTTTCTGACTTGGGAACCTTCTTTTGAACTTGGGAACTTTCTTGTCATAATCGGGAGCCATCATGGAACTTTGAACCTAACCCTTAATTCAGTCCACGGGGTAGGTTCCCGAGTTCCAAAAGAAGGTTCCTGAGTCCAACAAGAAATACCTGAAGAAGGCCAGAGGGCACATCGGCCAAAACGTTGTACAGATAACAATGAAGAGGAGGACAATAGTCCAAATAATCTAAATAATACTAATTATCAAGCCTAATCTCAAACATGCTGAGAAATAGCTTGAATGTAGTTAATGAAAACAACAAAGATGAGGATACCTACCAAAATAACCAGAAAACAGAATGAAGTAATAATTTTTAAAACCTGTAGATGGAACCCCCAACATACTATTTAGATCAGAGTGGACCTGGGAATAATGGTAATGAAAACTTCCAGAACTGGAGCCTCACCACCAGATGCATTTTAGAGTCATACCCAGGACACTCCCTAAAATCCAACCAACCAACCAACCAACCAGTCAATCATAATGCATTAAAAAAAATTATTTTTCATGATATTTTCTGATGTACATATAGTTAGCAGATTGTAATTTGGTGCCCAATTGTGCCAAGGAAGTAAATATTTTTACAAAGTATGGTAGCTCAATAATGACAAAAGATTTATTTTTGCTATGAAAAGGTTTTTCGGTTAACGAAATGAGTGACAGTAAAAGATTCATACAAATGTTGATGCTGATGGCAGAAGTTGTTTCTTCAATAAATGATGGTCATATTTTGTGAAAGTCTTTAAGAATTTTACATTCATTTCTAGTTTATTTGTCCATGTCTGGGTGTCAGTGTGGATTTATTAGTGTCAAAGGTCAAGACGGCTGGTTGATTGCCCAAGAAACTTATTCATACGTACACAGATTTTTAACCTTCACACTTAACATCTGAGAGTGAAGACGTTTTTGACAAAGCAGAATGGGAGGAGGAGGGGGAGGTGGGGAGGAGAGGAAGGAGGGGGGAGGAGAGGGGGAGGAGGCAATTGCTGACTTGTTTAAACTGAAAGGGAAAAACAATGGAGGGATAACTTTTCAATCTTGGTATAAAATAAGTTTATCTATCTTTCTACTTTGTAATCTTGAAATTGAAGTTTGTAATATTTCACACACACACACAGAACTTAAATTAAAGCTGAAACGAGGCTGTCAATGAAAAAGTACTTTATAGCCATCTATTCATAGTCTTGACTGATGTCTATAAACATTTCAATGATATTCTGGTATCATATCACTTATGACACATAGTTCAAAGAGTGTTGGAGGCACATGGTCTAATGGTTAGAGTTATAGGAAATGGACTCGTCGATCCAAGTTCAAATCCTGGACGAAGCTACAGTTCACATAGCACTAATGCCATTAGGAAAGATATGAATCTAACTGCTCTACCTCCAGCTATGGATAAATAGTAGGGCAGACAGGGCTCTTTAACCTTGGCTATGTAACCAGTCTAGGAAAAGGAAAACTCTGAATCCAAACCTCTTAAATTTCTGCTTGGGGAGGTCACTACTAGAATAGACTCAGTTTTAATTAGTGATCTATTTCACTAATTCTTGCCAAAAATTTTGTATATACTTATTTACCAACCACTCCACTGGAGTTGGATGTGACACAAGGTCAATTTTTTCCTTCTCCTAGGCTGGTTGCCTAGCCAAAGTTAAAGACCTCAGTCTTCCTTACTATTTACCCATAATTGAAGGGAGAATAGTTGGATGCATACGTTCCCAAGGGTATTATTGCAATGTAAAATGTAAACATCCTTGTCCAGGATTTGAACCTACATCGCCTAAGACACAAACCATCCAAATAAGAAGAACAAGACATTGATACTACTGGAGAAACAAGGACAACCTCATAAGTGACGTTCTCCTGTGAACATTACACTACGATGAAATAAGAAGATAATCAAATCTATAAACAATTTGTAGCAAAATGACCAGCATGGTGAACAGTCAGCTATCTTCGATGAGTCAGCCCATCTTCATTGTTCAAAAAGACAACGAGTGGTGTGCAGCATATGTAGTCCGACGTAAACTCTAATCCATGTGACTATGAAGATGGGCTGTCACGACACAACCTCCTGATCATGAGTGGTAGGATTGCTGTCACACCTTGTGGGCTGAAATGGTTCGGCCAAAGAGAAGAATAAATGCTGAGGCAATTCTGTTGAAAAGAAGGTTTTTTTTTTAACAGTAGTGAGAAATGGTTGGACTTAAGTTTTCGAGTTGACTGACGATCGAGTGTTACTTTTTAAGTGGAATGATTCGCCTGAAAGACCGAAACACGGTTTTGTGCTTATACAATTCTATTTTTTAAAAAAAAGTTAATTTTCTTCTAAGCCAGAATTTGATTATTTCCCATCATCATCATCATCATCATCATCATGACAGAACAGATTCCCTTTATTTTATTTTCTTTTTCCTTTGGCAGATTATTTACCTTGTCTATGTTGTTCTATATTCATAACTAGAACTGGTTACCTGGCGTTGCCTGGGTAGAGGGGGGGGAGGGTAAAGAAGGTAGTCTCGCAGATTCATTATTGATGAATCGTGAGTTGGATCCTCACAGGATGCTCCATTAAAACCCCTATGCAACCCACCCCCGCAAAAAAAAAAAACAACCTTGCATTAATCCAGCCACTCTGAAAAGAAAAGAATTAAAGTTTCCTATTTGAAATACTAAATGCAACAACAAAAAAATGAAGCTGTTATTTAGATTTTTTTTCGAGTCCCAATGTTTGGCCTCCGAACTTCCCAGATCTTAATCCTGTAGCGTTAGTTGTATTCGCCTGGTGGAGTTGTCTGCCCCTTTTAGTTCGTTGGTGCCCGCTAGGGCACCATAGTATTTAAGCGCCGGGTTCAAACCCTTTCACCCTCTTTTCCTGTTTCAGCAACTACGAGCCACATGGGGTAGATTTTATCTAACCCCTCTCGTTGGGGCTCCGCTCCCCTTACATTACTGTAAGTCTTCACAGCATGGACTATTCCTAGTCTCATGTCGTACTCATATATGTATATCTGTATCATTCATGAATGTGTCTTCATCTTTATTTGTGTACCCCTTTTTATATGTACTCTTTTACTATGTACGTTGTATCTACTGTTATCCATGTGCTGTATATATTAAATGTTTTGTCCGTTAACCTTCGTCGGAGTTATTTGTATCCAAAGTATGTATAACTTTGAATCATCCTTATAATCCCATGGATTATCATGTATGGGGCGCTGTTGAGAAGGACACCAATCGCTGAACCAGTACTACAAAAGCCCAGTTAATCGACAGAATTAAGGTAGATTTTGAGACCCTTCCCAGGGAAACTGTAACATCAGCTTCCTCCAGGTTCCGGAGCAGGATTGAGGTTGTGATCGATGCTAAGGCGGTTATTTTGAATGAAACTTGTTGACAGTAGTGTAATTTCTGTGCCTGTTGAATTTCTTTACAATCCATAAATTTTGTAGTTACTAAGCACTTTTTCTTTTTCCTTATGAAACTGTCAAATGTCTTCTGAACAACCTATATATATATATATATATATATATATATTATATATATATAATAAATAAGGAACTTATATCATGTTATATATATGTACATATAAATTGTGCTTGTGAGGTTGTTTTTTTTGTTTGTTTTTGTTTTGGTTAGCTTTTACCTATTATTCTTAACTAGCACCAGTTTTGGATTTTATGCTGAAGTACAAAGTCTGCAAATCAGTAAATCTGTGTTCCTCGCCAGTTTATAGCAAAGGCTTCTGAGGGATTATCCAGGAGATTAACTGCAGAATTCTTGATTGCAATCTTAAATTCCTTGAAGCACTGGGATTTGGAATCCAGGATTCAAGCAGTTTGGATTGCAAAATGGAGGCCATTGTATTTATGAATCAAGTCAGCATGAAAACTGCATTAAGAAAATAAACTGAAAAGAAATGCAATAATAGAAATTTCAATATAAAAACAGGGATAAACTTGCACGTCGGTGCACAAGGGATAGGAGATGCATATTTTAAATCAGAAAGTAGAAATATTTGTTTAACACCCAATTTTATGTTCGTTGGTTGGTTTGTTTTATGGCATATCAACCCTTTTGGGTCATTTAATGCAGAATCAAGTTATTTTGATAAACAAAAGTCTCGGTTGATTGGTTGGTTGTTTTGGGTCAGTTAATGTGGCTGAAATCTACAATTAAATTTTGTGTCAATGAAATTTTGGCTAAATTGATATGTGGCAGAAGAATAATCTCTTTAAAAAAATTAGTGAAAATAGATCAGTAATTAGGACTGAGCCTATTCTAACAGTGACCACCCCAAGTGGAATTTAACAGGTTTGAATTCAGAGATTTCCTTCTCCTAGACTGGTTGCCTAACCAACGTTAAAGATCCCAGTGAAATAGATCACTAATTAGGACTGAGCCTATTCTAGTAGTGACCACCCTAAGCGGAGTTTAACAGGTTTGAATTCAGAGTTTTCTTTCTCCTAGACTGGTTGCCTAACCAACGTTAAAGAGCCCAGTCTGCCCTACTATTTACCCCTAGCTGGAGGGAGAGTAGCTGGGTTTATACCTTTCCCAAGGGTATTAGCACTATGTGAACTGTAGCTTCATCTAAGATTTGACCTCTGGTTCCAAGTTGAATAAATCATGTTTATCAGAACAATTCAATGCCTGGACTTATTTTATTTAATTTTTTTCTCAGAAATGTTTAAAATAGATTTCTTAAATCTTATATGTAAAGGTAAAAGTTTTGGTAGGCTGATGTTTTATAGGATCATGTATAGCACTCCTACACATGGACACACCAGTGTTACCTTAGTAGCAAAAATTTACATTCATCAACTCTGTATGGACATTGGATGCCGCTTAGAGGACTTTCTAAAAGCGATGGCCTTTGGGGATGGATATATATATATATATATATATATATATACATGTTTCATTGAATTGAACAGACAATTCCTGTCTGACAAGTCTTTCGTCGATCCGTTCTAATCTTCGGGCCATCCTTCTGGTGTCAGGGTGGAACTGGTATACCAGTCCACCGAATGTTTCGTCACTAGCGCTTTCGGCAATGCACTTTGCCATCCTCAGGTGGGAAAACGATGGGAAATACACACACACTATATAGAGAAAAAAACAAACAAAAACTTCAAATAATTGAAGCTTTATATATAAAACAAAAAAAAACTTACCCTAAACAAAATAAACTTTGAAGTAAGTCAACATATCCTAAAATGCTTATAATTTTCTGCCTACATTACTTCCATTATTCTCCCCCCTTATCACAACCTGTGCCCCCCCTCCAAAACAAATCACCACTGCTTTGTTCAAACTACTACCATTCCAAAAACCTCCCACTACCAATTGATATTACCTCCCACTAATTCCTTGCTTCTACTCTTCTCGTTAAAAACGAGACATGAAAACTATTCCATCGTTTTCCCACCTGGGATGGCAAAGTGTATTGCCGAAAGCGCTAGTGACGAAACATTCGGTGGACTGGTATACCAGTTCCACCCTGACACCAGAAGGATGGCCCGAAGATTAGAACGGATCGGCGAAAGACTTGTCAGACAGGAATTGTCTGTTCAATTTGTTGGCAAAGGCCAGTATGTAAAGTTTTTAAATGCCATCCTTGGCCAGTTGAAAAGGGCTTAAAGAAAGTCCTGAGTTATGGAATCCTTTGGTAAGTGAATAAGTCCTATCCTGTGTATTGTTAAAGGTCCAGTGATTTAATCCTATGTCCGTCGTCCACGAAGGTCAGAAGTAATTATGTCCAGTAGGGTTGGTTTAAGTATTGTATCAGCTTCAGAGTACTGCCAGTGATTGGCTAAGAGATGGGTCATATGATTATGGCCGAGTCTATAAGTAGGAGCGGGGCGTCTAGCAACACCTTATATATCCAAAATAGTCAACACAGTATCGAACCAGGAACCTTGTGATTTCTAGGCGGACGCTCTACCAGCTAAACAGGCCCTTTATATTAATATAAAATGTAAATGGGTAGAAGGAGGATGTGTTGTCAAGTGTCGTCATTTCTCACTTTCTCTGCAAAGAATAAAATGGATTTATGGATATTTGCCTTGATTTTTTGATTCCTTTTTTTTTGTTGTTGTAAAAATGATTATATGAAGGAAAGATAATAAATATAAATGGGCAAACAGAAACGTTTTTATTTGATTGGATTTGGTATAGAGAAAGTCTCTATAAGACAACGTCGGGTTGTGAGCTCCCCATGTGTAATGGTTAACAAGCTTCTCTTGGGGGAGGGGAGATGTCCTCATGGCATGGTGGCTAACACACTGAAATCTGCGACATCATTGCAAATGAGTTCAAACTCCACTCACGCTATTATGTTCACTTCAGATTAATACCCTTGGGGGAAATAGGAACACCTTATCATCCCCAGCTATGGGTTAGATAGTTCTACTATTCTTCTGTGAGGAGGCAAGTCCTCATGGCATAATGAACTTCGACATCGTAGTAAGTGAGTTCAAAGTCCAGTCACGCTATTACATTCAATTTCAGACAAATATTCTTAGGAAAGGCATGAACCCCCTCTCAAACTATGGGTTAAATAGAACCACTACTGTTCTTCTAAAAGATGCTTTGGTATTAAATAACCCATTGATACACCCTTAACCAAACATAGTCTTTGATGAGTATTTTTTTTAATTATTCACAACCACTTCGAATAAACATTTTATTACTAGTTTAATTTCATCTTATGATTGTTGCTTCTAGCCTCAAACACTCTGACTCGATACACTCTTCATTATAACTATTAAGAGTCTATCCAGCCAGAGTTTTAGGATAAGAAGCAACAATAATAAGATAGAATCAAACTAGTAATAAAATAATAGTAATAATGAAGAGTGTAGTGTCTTCAATTGTAAATTATTGGTCAGGTTATATAAATTTTGTAAATATTAACACGCGATTTGTTTGGAAACCAAACCTCATCTGAAAAATCCTTAATAGGATAACCTAAACAATTTTGCATAATCTACGTGGTAGCATAGATTATTGGCAACACACTGTAATCCTGTGGGTCCAGTTTTTTAATGTCATGGGACGGAAAACTACTGGACAATTGAAATCCCACACGTCATGTGATTTAGTTAGTTAAGTTAGTTGCAGCCTAGATGTGAAGTAAGATAGATGTATCTTACTTCAGCTGTCAGCTCCGCACGTTGTGTACTTAGACAAAAGGCAAATAAAGCTTTAAAAAACAACAACAAGCGTTGTTATTTAATTAAGTATGACTTCGTTAGAAGATTGGCCAAGCAAGAAGAAAGATGAAACAGCAAGTACGTAGATGAAGTAGAAGAGAAGACTAGATGAAGTAGAATCCAACATGGCGATTAGACGAAAAACGGCAAGTAAGTAATATGTATCTGTCAATATCACTCTCTGTCTACCTCTCTCTTTATCTCTCTATCAAAAGAAGTCCTTGTTTATATACCCGTAACAAACAATATATATATATATATATATATATATATATATATATATATATAACAAACGCGATTTCATTGGAAACCAAACCTCATGTGAAAAATCCTTAATAGGATAACCAGAACAATTATTCATCAATGGAATATACTTTGTCTTTGTATCCTAAACAGATCTTGTTCACCTTTGGGCCTTAGTCAAGAGCACCTGTTGAGGTAAGCATAAATATTACAGAGGAAGTTTGTTATCCAGCCAGTGCTCTATGAATGTACTTTTGGTGTGATCTTCAAAACACATGCATAATACATAGATACCAAAGTTGGCGCGGCCTTCTGACATTAACGAAAGACCTTTACCTAAAACCCATAAAACTGCCAGATATAAATGAACACTTACGAAGAAAGAAATTGATGGAGGAGAAGATGATTAATTTGATCTGATAGAAGAACCAGAGAAAAAGGAAAATAAGAAAAACGCAGGTGTAAGGTTTGGGATGTTAGGGTGGGAATTCCTTTGAAGATAAGTTTGATATATGTATTTACTGATCCCTCTGGCACAGGCAGGATGTGACACAAGGACAATTTTTAAGTGGAGTAAATTTGGTTTGAATTCAGAGTTTTCCTTTCCCCTAGACTAACCAAGGCTAAAGAACCCAGTCTGCCCTACTATTTACCCATAGTTGGGGGGGGGAATGGTTGGATTCATACATTAGGGCACAGTGAAACAAACCACCTTGTGAGAGTTTTTCACACCTGCCTTAGCTGGTGGTTCACTGGAGGATGGGTGACAACAAGTCTCGTCAGGTTTCCAGGACTCTTTGAGCATTCTAGCTGATCTTACAGTGCTGTTGTTTGGAGGGTCTCGATTCTTCCTCTGATTTCCAATTCATCCAAACTCTTTTCCAAACCCTTGGGGACTGTACCAAGGCACCAATTACAATTGTCTATCTTTTCATTTTCTTTCATTTTTACTCTGTGATCTGCTAGTATGGTAAAATCCACGAAATGACTTTTTTCTTTAAGAAAAGAAAAGAAATCATTAATCATCATCATCATCATTATTTCACTCCTTGTGAGTTTTTCACATCAACATTAACTGATGGTCTTTCACTGAAGTCTGAGTGACAACAACTCTCCTCGGTCTCCAGGACTCTTCTGAGTATTCTAGCTGATTTCAACAATGCTGTTGTCTGGATGGCCTCAATTCTTCATCTGATTTCCAAATCCCCAGTCTGTTTTCTAAAGTTTTGAGACAGTTCCAAGTGCACCAACTACAATTGGTATCACTTTCACTCTCATATTGCACAGCTTTTTCAATTCTCTAGCAAGGTCCAGGTATTTGTCTATCTTTTCATTTTTCTTCATCTTCACCCTGTGATATGCTGGAACTGTAAAATCTACCAGTTGACGAGTTCTCTTTTTCTTGTTAATCAATACAGGGTCTGGTTTCCTGGCTGGAATAAGGTGATCTGTCTTTATCTTGAAGTCTCAGAGAATTTTATGGGTTTCATTTTCAAGAACAATTTCTGGTTTATGCATACCATTTTGTTGTATGATCAAAATTTAATTTTTTGAAAGTGAAAACTATATTTCTTGTTTTAATATTGCAGTCAATATTTTCCACATCATGGGTAGACAAGTTATTGGTCTATAATTGCTAGGTATGTTTCCTGATTAGGGTAGTTATGTCATCCATTTGGGTACATTTGTTTCCTGTAGGCATCTGTTCAGTTGTTGGTCCACTTATTATTATTTACTCCTTTTGAGTTTTCACATCAGTGTTAGCTGATGGTCTTACACTGGAGTCTGAGTGACAGCAAGTCTCTCAGGTCTCCAGGACTCTTCTGAGTATTCTGGCAGATTGCAGCAGGGCAGTGTTCTGGATAGTATCAATTCTTCCTCTGATTTCCAAAACTTCCATACCCTTTTCCAATCCTTTTGGGACCGTTCCAAGTGCACCAACTACAATTGGTATCACTTTGACTTCATATTCCATAACTTTTTCAGTTCTCTGGCAAGGTTCAGAGATTTGTCCATTTTTTCATTTTCCTTAAGCTTCACCCTGTGATCTGCTGGAACTGCAAAATCCACCAGTTGACAAGTTCTTTTTTTTGTTTATCAGCATCTGGTCTTCTTGCTGGAATAAGGTGATCCGTTTTTATCTCAAAGTCCCAGAACCTTTCTGAGTATTCTAGCTGATCTCAATAATACTATTGTTTGAGTGGTCTTGATTCTTCCTCCAATTTCCAATTCCTTTAGTCTCTTTTCCAAACCCTTTTGGGACCATTCCAAAGGCACCAACCATGATCAATACCACCTTTACCCTCATTTTTCATAGTTTTTGTCAGTTTTCTGCCAAGCTTCAACTATTTGTTTATTATTTTGTTTTCTTTCATTTTCACTTTGTGGTCCACTGGGACAGACAAAATCAACCAGATGACAACAATGGTATAAAACAGATTTTCTTGATGTCTATATTTGATTTGATTTTTGCCTTTTGTTGCCAAAGAAACCAGAAGAAAACTTTCTTTTCTTATGTGTATTACACCTGAAGAAAACTAGAAAATATAACAGTTGAAACATCATAGGGAAAAAAAGAATGAAACCCTACCCCCAAAAAGGAGTTCAAATTCAAATTCTGATTTGGGAAGTGGCATATTGGAGGAAGAGGAGGAAGAGGAGCTTTGACTAACGAGATGGTTTGAAATCAGAGTATCCTTCTCCTAGACCGGTTGCCATCATGACCAAGTAACATGGATTGGAGGAGGAGGAGTTCTCAAAGTAGTTTTGACTAATGAGAAGAGAGCCTCTTTGGTTTGAATTCAGAGATTTCATTTTCCTAGACAAGTTGCTATACCAAGGTTAAAGACCCCAGTCTGCCCTACTATTTACCCATAGCTGGAGGAAGAATACTTAGGATGACCAAGTCACATGGATTGGAAGAAGGGGAGCTATCAAAGTAGTTTCGACTAACAAGAGTGCCTCTTTGGCTAGAATTCAGAGATTTCCTTCTCCTAGACCAGTTGCCGTACCAAGGTTAAAGATCCCTGTCTGCCCTACTATTTACCCATACATCGAGGAAGAATACGTAGCATGACCAAGTCACATGGATTGGAGGAGGAGTAGTAGTTTTGACTAACGAGAAGAGAGCCCCTTTGGTTTGAAATCAGAGTTATCCTTCTCCTAGACCGGTTGCCATACCAAGGTTAAAGAGTCCAGCCTGTCTTACTATCTACCATAACTGGGAGAGAATAGTTGGATTCATACCTTCCCAAAGGGCATTAGTGCAGTGTGAAATGAAAACTGCCTCGTCCAAGATTTGAACTTCTCTTGCATGTCCATTTCCTACGATGATAACCATTACACCATATGCCTCCATTTCCATTGTATGAAGAATTCTTTGAATATTAAATACCATTTTCAAACACATCAATCCCGAGCACTTATATGATTGCCCCAACCCTATTACCCCAACCCCATTGCCCTTATGGCAAGCTCCAACCCTTTTTCATCATATAATTGCTAGAAGGGGTCTTATTGGGTATGATGTTAAACTGTATCTAATAGTGAAGTCCAGTTCTGGAACTCTGGGGAATGTGGAGTAACCCTTCATCACAATTACTCCCAGGTCCACTCTGACCGGAGTGGTAGTATATGTTAGGGTCCCATATATGGATTAAATAGAAAAATGGTTTTTTAAAGAAAATGTGTTTAAAAAAATGAGCTAAAAAAAATTTGAATACCCATTAAGAATGAATAAAACGAAGTCTTCAGCATAAAATAACCCAACATGTGTTGACGTGTCGTAAAATCCAACCAACCTATCAACGATTTTCAAAACTATAGATATTCTAAAAATATAACAAACACAGGATATTATGATTAGGGGAAACAATTTTATGCGTCAATACTTAAGCATTTCGGTATATTGTACCATCTTCAGGACACTGTTAAGTAATGTTTATGTGAGGGACAAAATGAAAGATGTTAAGTGTACAGTGAATGTGTGACTATGATGTTATTAACCGTTAATTTTTATATGCGCGTTTGTTTACGAAAGTCAATGATGTGATCAATGCATGTGCAAAAATATATTGTTTTAATCTTCTTATTTTTCTAACATTAATATTCCATATGAAATACGTCATATCTTTGTTAACTTTTCGTTCTCCGCCTATTCCCGTTCATGCATACGTCATCATATGATCGTCCCCTTCCATTTTTGCACATGCATTGATCACGTCATTGACTTTCGTAAACAAACGCGCATATAAAAATTAACAACTGGATATTTTCTTGTTACTCATTCAAATACCATTTTAACGTTTTTTTATTTTAATTTTTTAATTTTTAAAATATAACCCGTTTTATATCACATTCTTCTTTTCCCATATGGCTTTGAAAAACAATGTTTACCCATAGCTGGAGGGATAATAGTTGGATATACCTTTCTCCAGGGTAATTCTGTAAAACAAAACAACCACCCAACAGTCACCACCGGTTCAACTAGATCACCAAAGTTAAGCATCAATGAGCCTGTTCAGTACTTAATTGGGTGACCACTTAAGCAATAACAGGTACTGAAAGCAACCAGAGTCCTTTCTCTTTATCAAAATTGGTACTAAAGAGGGTTGATATGCTGTAAAACAAAGCAACCGTAACCATTTGTGTTTGTGGATATAAAATGAGGGATCATTTTGGTATAATAACCATGTTGTAAACTGATCTCCTATTTCGTACATTCCATTCATTTTTATCTCTATTAATAATGGAGATTCGCTTCCGGTTTTTGTCTGTAACAAAAACAGCGTCACTGCTTACGTCACTATACCCGAAATCGTCATAACATAGAATAAACACACTCAAAATTTGAACATGCAACATTAGACAGTCCTCATTGTTTTTTAAAACAAGTTTTAATAGATACATCCCCAGTATCATATATTTATATATAGTTTGTTTTATTTTAATAGATATTCAAATTTAATAGAACTTAGTTTCGATTTCAAATTGTTTTTTTTTTTTTTTTACTCTTTAATAAATTTGATGATTTCATGATTTATAGTTTAAACTCTCCGACATTTAATTTTTAACTTCCACCTCCTCAAGCAATATCTTTCAAAAATGTATTTTTACATCGCCCGGAGGGAGTTTTTTTTATTTTGCTAGTAATTATAATTGAACTTCTTTTTCGTGTTCATTTCCTCTCATGCTAACCATGACACCACGTGCTTCCATTTCAATTGTATGAATAATTCTTTGAACTAGCAAGAATATGCCCCTCCGGTCGTAAGTATTTAAATTTTAATGTAATGATTTATATTAAGTTAAAATGATATATATTAATTTAGAAAGACTAATGAAATTAGATAAGAATGTACATAAAAAGATTACACTTATTCTAATTATATTCAATTGGTTTCTATATAAAATTATTCATAGGATTGATTTTATTATGTTGGAGAATAAAACAATAATATTAGAGATCAATAACATTAAGTAATTATTCATTAAACCCAGTTTTGTTAAAACCAGTATGTAAATTAACTTCACCATATATTACGTAAACCCTTATTTCTTAGTGATATATAAAACACATTGTAGGATTTTAAATGCACTTATAACATGGGCTGTTTTGAGGCAAATCTAACTCTAATTTTCATAGAGACATCGTTAATAAGTAATGTATTAATGATTTTGACTATAAATTAAATACTCATTGATAAACTTACACAATTGTTGAGGGTATTGTGACATAAGCAATGACGTAGTTTCAGTTATAGACAATCAGACAGACAGACACCGAATCTCCATTATAATAAGATATTAAATACCATTTTCAAAACTATAGACAGAATGGTAATATCCTGTTAAACAACCGGATATTTTCTCGTTACACATTCAAATGCCATTTTAACTTTTTTTTTCGATATAAACTTTTTTTTATTTTCTTCTTTTCTCCGTCTGGAATGGTTTTAAAAGAACAATTCTTTGAAAAACAATGTTTACGGAATTTTTTGAAGAACATTAAAAAGAATTTATCCTGGAACTGTTCCAAGAGAGAGAGAGAGAGAGAGAGAGAGAGAGAGAGAGAGAGAGAGAGAGAGAGAGAGAGAGAGAGAGAGAGAGAGAGAGATTGTATTGTTTTTTTTTTATTTAAAAAATTCTTTTTTCCTGGTACCAACATTGGATGTTCCTCTGCAAACCTGGAATTCCCAAAGAGGTTAATGGAATTGGTGAAAGGATTGATAAATGTCTGGTGATTGACAGGTCATCAATAAAATTCTTGCAGTCAAAAAAGTTTCCATTGAAAAGATAATATCTTTCTTTTGAGAATCGGGATGTGTGTAGATATATGTGTGTGCATATGTGTACATGTGTTTGATTATTTGTAAAGATATTATGTGTATGTGTATACACATGTGATCATCTAGGTAATGCTATACACATGTATATGTGTGTGTGTGTGCGGGCATATGTGAATGCATTCAACTATTTATGAATATACATATAAAGCTATATATATTTAAACATATAGATATCTGTACATATATATATATATATATATATATATATATATATATATATATATATATATAATATATATATGGTATTGGTGGAAAAATGACTTACCGTTGAAAATGGTCACAGTGGTTAGTTGATTCAAGTTTCACAATGATAAGGCAGCGATATAACAAATATAAAGTGCTCAATACATTAGTAGAGCAAATTTATTAAAGAGAGAGAGAGAGAGAGAGAGAGAGAGAGAGAGAGAGAGAGAGAGAGAGAGAGAGAGAGAGAGAGAGTATTTGCATATGTATTTATATGTATAGAGTTATCTGTATATATTGTTAGATGTATAAATGCATAAATATATTTCTATGTTTTCATATACACACATACATGTAATTATATATATATATATATATATATATATATATATATATATATATATGAGGAAAAGGGGGTTGAATCCGACAGAATGAGGTAAAATATGAGGAATGAAAGAACAAAACTCAACAAAAATGTGTAGTATATTTCGCTGGAGTTTTGAACTCGGCGTCTTCAGCTTTTATTGAATTATCAGGATCATACGTGTTTTTATAGAAGGGGGAAGTAGGTAGGTGGGTAAGCTTTGTGGTGAGGGAAAGATCGGGATATCTCGCTCTGTATCTTGTTTATAGATTATTAGAAAGGGAGCATTATAAGAGAACTATAAAAATTGAAGTGTTTTTGTGGGTTTACATGCTATTAAAATCCGGGTAGACGAGTTTTAGTAGTAGCATGTCTATTTGTTCCGTGAAGAACCTCTATTGGGTTATTATATATATATATATATATATATATATATATAATATATATATATATAAGGCTGCGTAAAAGTGTAAACATCTTAAAAGAGGAAGATTTCTAAAAAAGAAAATTAGGGAACCCTTATAATTAGATATTTAGTCTAAGTTAATATTTATTCTTTTTTTTCGACCAATCTCATCAGAAAATTCATTGATAGATGTTTTGGACTTAAAATCAGGATTGTTGAAAAAAAATTTTCTTTTTTCATCAGGAAAGAGAACGAGAAACTACGAACCATGCAGGGGGGTTCACAAATTTCTAGTTCCACCACACGAAAGGTTAAAATATATATATATATATATATATATATACACACACACACACCACACACACACACACACACACACATATATATATATATATATATATATATATATATATATATATATATATGCTGTAATAGAAGGAAAGTGGTCAAGAAATGATCAACTCAAAACAAGTCACAGGGTGGTACGTTTCGTCTGTATGCACAGACTTTCTCAGCCGATCTGAGACTTTATTGAGGCAAAGCATACGTTTAAATACATGTGATGGTGGCGGTGTCAGGGAGGTCAAGGGGGTGAGTGTGTAGTGATGTGGGCTAAGGAGGAGCGGGGAGTTTTGGGTAGGATCAGTTGAGATGGAGGGGTAGAGGATGTTTGTTACACCTCCATCTCAACTGATCCTAACCCATCCACCCTTCCTTCATATATATATATATATATATATATATATATATATATATATATATATATATTATAAATAAATTTTATTTATAAGTTCTGTATATAATGCTGTTAAAGATTCTGCCACCCTCAAAATGTTAAAACATCTCTCTTGTTGCTTGGTAAAATTGAAGTATTGGTAGACTATCAGTATTTGTATCTAACTCTATAATATTTTAATATTAAATGTAAATAGGAAAAAACGGATATCATATATCAAATTCTCCTCATGGGGTTTTCACGTGATGACAGTTGCACTCTGTCATGCATGTCACAAAATGTGGAAAACAAAGAATATTAAATATGTGATGTGTTTATATATTGTTATATGGCTTGGTATATTTATAAAGAAAGAGTGTTCAATGTTAATGATAGAGTATGTAGATCTAAGTTTGAATTGTGTAGAATTACACAAATATACATATATAAAGGGCAGTTGGTGCATGTGTATGTATGTATGTATGTATGTCCGGAGGAAAATACAAAAATAATACAATTAATGACTAAATAAATATAGATACACATTCACTATCACCATATCTTGCATTTTGTGCAAAAATGATGAAGATTTGATTTATATTCGTGAATGTAATTAAAATATAAATTATTTATTTATATTTAGTAACAGCATGGATTAAATTTTTTTTGCATTTGATATTCTAAATAGGAGACATTAATTTTTATTTGTTAGAGTGTATATGCGCTTTTTTCTGGCGTCTCAACAGGCCGGGTCAACTTAAGGTCTTTTTTTTACGTAGGGAGTTTAATGGGGCATCCTGCGAGGATCCAACTCACGATTCAGTAATAATGGATCTGCGAAACTAACTTTCCACCTCCTTCTACCCAGTCGACGCCGGGTAACAGCTTCTAGCCCTACATAAAGCCACTCCAGCCCCATAGGTATACAAATTTACGGAACAACACTCAACCCCCCCCCGCAAAAAAATGAAGTCAAACAGTCAAGAAAGTTCAAGAATGTCCCTTCTTCTGTGGAAAATATATAGGACCATATGACCTTTAGGCACCCCTTTTTGATCTCGATTAAGAAAGGACATGTTTTTCATTTACACCGTCAATATCCGGTTGTTTTAACAGACGATTTTTAGATTTTTTTTAATGAAACTAACTAACCCCTAACCCCTAACAAACAGCCGGATATTGACGGTGTAAATGAAAAACATGTCCTTTCTTAATCGAGATCAAAAAGGGGTGCCTAAAGGTAATATATATATTTACCAACCCCTCCGCACGAGCAGGATGTGATACAAGGTCAATTTCTTAAGCGGAGTTCAACAGGTTTGAATTCAGATTTTTCCTTCTAAACCGGTTGCCTAACCAAGGTTAAAGAGCCCAGTCTGCCCTACTATTTATCCATAGCTGGAGGGAGAGTAGATTCATACCTTTCCCAAGGGTATTAGCGCTAAGCGAAATGCAATTACCACATCCAGGATTTGAACTCGGGGCGACGAGTCCATTTCCCATGACTTTAACCATTACACCACGCGCTTCCTAAAGGTAATATGGTCCAATAGTTTGAATGATTAAAAAAATCTTTTTTTTTATTTTAGATAATTCAGTGAATAAATAGATAAAACGTTGATAAGAAGATGTGAAATGGAATGGGAATCTGTTGAAAGTGATGCAGATTCTGGAAGGCGTTCAACTCTTGAAGATGTTCAATGCATGTGAATTGGAATCAGAAGAAATTGCTGATTGACAGTGTGCACTGAAAAATCCACAGACTGTCTTGAAATTATCCGACCATTTGTAATATCTCCACTTGCCATTCCTCACTTCTTCAAGTGTGGTGGTGGGTTTTTTGGGGGTTCTTTTTTGGCAAAACATTGTATCTCCTCTCAATCAAATTTTGGCGATCTGTAGCTTCTGGCTTTACTCAAAACTGAAATTGCCATTGAAAGGAAATATCGGATGAAGGTGAATGGACAGGCCAGATTAAGGTTGATCCGGAAATAGAACCGTTCAAAACTGTTTTGAAAACGGAAAGGAATTCTGGGATAAGGTTCCAACAGGAGCATTTTGAAGTGGACTAAGGTGATATTAAAAAAAGACTATTTTTAAAATTATTGATATCAAATATCTATATATTAATACTCATTGCACGACCGTTATCATCTTGCAACACCCTCTGGTTAAAAATGAGAGCGTCCAAATCGTCAAAGATGAAATGCAAAAATGTTAATCCTGGTTATCTAGTGCTGTTTATCTGCTAAATTCTTATTTCTTATGAATGTTGTCCCCTCAACTAAATAATGGATTCTTCCGTTTTTATTATAAGGGAAGAAAAAGGACATGTTACACAGAAAAGATATAATTAGAAAGAAAGAAAGAAAGAAGGAAAGAGTATAGGGGAAATATACAGAGAGGGGGTGAGCGCGCGGAACCGATAACGCTAATGTTTCAATCGAGCATAATCAAAAGATGAAAAGAAGGAAAGAAAGAAAAAAAGAGTGAGAGAGAGTTGAATCAAGATTATTATATCTTTGCATATTGAACTATTTAGCAATAGCTCTTAAGTAAACATATCAAATGTTGTAATAAGTAAATTATCATACTGTGTATCCACAGGTCCTGCTAGTATTGAACTATTTAGCAATACAGTTATTGGCAATAGGTACTTTTTAGCAATAAAGTAAAGTCAAGCTAGTATGAACTTTTTAGCAATAGAAGTAAATATCAAATGTTGTAATAATCAAATTATCATACTGTGGTATATCCACAGGTCCTGCTAGTATTGAACTTTTAGCAATAGCTCTTAAGTAAACATATCAAATGTTGTAATAATCAAATTATCATACTGTGGTATATCCACAGGTCTGGTAGTGTACCTATAATTTCGTCAAGAAATATTTAAGAAAAATATAATCGACTTTATTTAGCCCAGTCGTTAGAGCATCCACCCAGGATGATACCGGGCCTCGCCAACTCAGCGCATGAGTAATACGACTTGGATCTGTGCGGTTAAATGGGGAGCTGATGGTAGGTATAGCACTCCACCTCAGATGCAGAAAAACAATCTCCCTGGTCTAGTGCTAGTGAAAAGGGGATAGACTCCTTCGCTGTCAGGCTGATACCGACAATAGGCCACTCTACCTACTTTACTTTTTACAAAAGTTTTAATAAGATCTTGTAGGGCCGAAGTAGTTTACTACTATGTGGTTTAGAATAAAATTCTAAAGAGTATTCAAACTGGAGCATAGAATACGCAAACTGCATCCCCTATAGAGGGTCAAGAATCCCTCTACCCTCAGAGTGTCCAGGGTATGACACTAAACTGCATCTGATGGTGAGGTTACAGTTCTGGAGATCTGCTTGCTTACTTGCTTATAGAAGTCCGTTGCAGACGAAAATGGCCTCACTCGACATTGAGTGAAACTTGTAAGTGGAAAGAGGGTACACAGACCTCAGTCCACTGTCTTGGCAGTCCGGCAGTTGGTCCAGTTAAAGGGGAAGTCCGAGACGACTGGCCTGCCGAGCTGCTGTCTCAGGTGGTATTGAGTCACTTCCCGAGAGGCAAGCCTCCATGGAAGCCCCAGCGCGTGTACTCTAGTTCCAGGTTGTATTGGAGATCTACAGAATGTGGAGTACTGCTTCATTGTATTACTCCCAGGTCCACTCTGACCCGAAGTGGTAGTACCTGTTAGGGTCCCATCTATGGGTCAAATAGATCTGTTCAAAATTTATTTCTATTTGATAGGACTGTGTGCAAAAAAAACCTGTTAAGAAACAATTACATAAAAATGCAAACATGAATGTGCAATGTTTGTAATTCTCAAACATTTAGGCTTAAAATGACCCTAGACGGGTTAACATGCCATTAAAATCAATCAATTAATCTATCATATATATTATCTAAGCACAAAATTATTATTTGAACAGTAGTATTGGGGTTGAGGTGAACATCCAAAGGGAGCCTCCATCATCATCAAGTATCATGGCTTTTGGCATACTTGTCACTGCGTCTGTGGAAAATCTGTGACAAACAAGGGCATCTCCTTCCCCCGATCGGGATATGAATGCGGGGTTTGGGGACCACTTGTGAATATCATATTCCCTTGTTACTTTTTCTATGAATTTACCACAGGCGAATTCGTTGATTGGAACCAGCTCAATACCATCACAGAGAGAGAGAGAGAGAGAGAGAGAGAGAGAGAGAGAGAGAGAGAGAAGGAGAGAGAGAGAGAGAGAGAGAGGAGAGGGGAATTTGAAATGTATTTCTATGTTAAAATTCACAACCAGCAACCAGTAGCTTAAGATATATAAAACATTCCCTTTCTTAGAAATCTTAACGTACAAAATGATTTTGATGTTTTGTCCGGTTGTATTTTTTAAATTTCTAATCTTATTCGCTTTGCAAACTCACTTTTCCCTAATCTCAATTATCTACCCAGAGAGAGAGAGAGAGAGAGAGAGAGAGAGAGAGAGAGAGAGAGAGAGAGAGAGAGAGTATTAGGGTACCAGTCCCCTTATTCCTGACATTATAGATAGCGTAATTTTTAAAAACAAGGTAGGTCTTTAATGGGAAAGTATTTTGTATTATATGTGGGAAATATGATAGGCTTATATATTCATTGTCAGTCCTGACAGCTAAAAAAACAAAAACAAATATAATAATTGTTAGAATCACATCTATAATAATAGAAGAAAAAAATAGTTTAAAAAAATGTATTTAGAAAAATTCTGAATACATAACAAACATAAATAGAACAAAATGTCTTTAGCATAAAATAACCCAACAAGGGATGGCATGCTGTAAAATCTACCAAACCAAACCATCTATTCTTCAACGTGCCTAAAAGTGTCTCAATATAATGTTGAAAAATACATTTTCATTATGGCCAGAAATTTAAACATTTCAACATTAAACAAGAAGAATTTGTTGTTATATAAATTTTTGAAAAAAGAAACCATTCAATGTTTATGTTTAAATGCCACTTGATTTGCAATTTTAAAAAATATTCACGAAAAAAGAGGCGACAAAATTATCTGTTTCAAGAGCGCTTTGTATATTTTTAAAGAATTGTGAATTTTTTCTCCGATTACATTTACATTTTATAACTAAATTAATTCATATATTTATATATTTTTTGAAAATGCCTCGTTCATTGGGAAACTTTAAAAAGTGTTCAATTCGTTCAGAAAAAGACACCATACAAACTTATAATAAATTAGACAGACATTTTTGTGCTTATATTTTCATGTCAATTGAATTATCTATCACTCAATTTCAAGAGCTGTGTTTGCTAAGACAGAAACCGGCAGAAAAAGAAAAGAAAAAGAAAAAGAAAAAAGAAAAAGAAAAAAGAAAAAAGAAAAAGAAAAAAGAAAAAGAAAAAACACAGATCGACCGGGTAATAAAAAGAAAGAAAGAGAGAAAGAAATGTAATATGAATAAAACAAGAGAAACAGAGTGAGAAATAAGATTTTATATTTGTCAGAAAGAATTCTTCTTTTTCGTCGGGAGAAACAGTTCGTTTTTATTAGTTTTCTTCATTTTGAGAAAGCCAAAGTTGTTCTCCCTTTGTTTAACTTAAGTCTTCCGTTCCTTGGGGCACCACCAGGTGGCGTTGAGGAAGTAATGATTGGAGGATTATTGTCAAAGCCAAGTGTGATGCCTCACTGTTTTAAACTTTTACACTCAAGCAGGTGTGTGTAGAGATAATTAACTTCGATAAAGAACACTGTTATTATTAACTAAGTTTTGCTTAGTCTTGTACACAGGGCTTCTGGGCAGGATTGAACACATGACTTCTGGGCAGGATTGAACACAGGGATTCTGGGCAGGATTGAACTTAAATCATTAAACAAATAAAGTGAAAAGAAGAGGTTGGTTGGTTGGATTTTACGGCACGTCTACCCGTTGGGTTATTTTATGCCAAATACTTTTTGTTTTATTGATTCGTTATGGGTACTCAATTATTTTTTTAAACTCAATTTTTTGTACACATTTTTTCTATTTAACCCATTGATGGAATCCAAACAGGTACTGCCACAACGAGTCAGAATGGACCTGGGAGTAATGGTGATGAAGAGGTACTACACATTCCCCAGACCTCCAGAATTGGAACTTCACAATTAGATAGAGTTTAACGTCATACCCAGGACATTAAGATTCTTAGTGGGGAATATAATAATCATCATCATCATCATGTCACGCATGCAGCACGGGTATCCATGACAATCTTTCGCCAACCTACCCTATCATTCATTACACCTGGAAGCTCCTCTGCGGAGCAGCCAGCATCTTCACATAACTGGTCAATATAGGTCCTTGTGCCCCCCCCCCTACACTTGGATGTCCATGTGTTGGCTTCCACAGGAGAACGTCGCTTATGAGTTCATCCTTGCTTCTCCAGCAGTGTCCTGCATGCCTTTTTCGTCTCACTCGGATAGTTTTTGAGATGGGGGCAGGTGACCGTACAGCTGTTTCCTTGTGGGGTGCTGTTTCCACGACTTATTCAAGACTGCACGCAGCATTCTTGTGCAGCTCTCATCTAGCTTATTCTCAAGACGCTTTGTTAGGGTAAAAAAAAAAAATTATAATATTTGTCATATACTTATACTGATCTACTTATCTTTTAACTGGATCTGGTTGGGTATCTGTTATTCTGGATCGGAGTAGCTGGATCTGTCCGTGTCTGGTATTCTGGATTGTAGTACCTGGGTCTATCTGTGTCCGGTAGCCTGGATCGGTTGTTGGGCTGACATATTCTCTGTTCTTTGAGTTTGGAAATTACTTGGGATCTTTTTGGGATGTACTTGTCTTGTGCCGTTGATAGTTCTTAATAGCGAGCTCGAAACGTTCTTGTCTTTTTTTCCAGAGCTCATATATTTTATTTTACACCCAAGTAAAAATGCCTTGGAAAACAGACACTCACTTGCGTCTGTTATCTTCAAACACCCAGCCCAAATTGCACCAACTTTTCAGCCTCTCTTTCACTCTTGTCACTGTTGATACTCTTTGACCAATCAGAAGCCAACAGGCCACCCCCACTATTACATAACGTATAACTAAAATTTTGGGTCTCTCCACATCTCTTTATCTTACAAAACCAAAGATATCTAGATTTCCTTTCCAGTGGAGCATTATACGATCAAAATGGTTATTATTAGGTATTATTTAGTACCTAGAGTATTGAATCTCTGAAAACACAAAATAATTTTCATAACTATATACGAGAAGTGTACACATTTTTTGACTGCTATATATCCATATTTATGATTACAGAAAAAACAAAACATTTTATAAAAAAAATTGTTTACGAGCAATGCTGTATTTTTAGGATTAGACATAAGTTATGGATCCGACATTAGGAAGAATTTTTCAAAAATAAATCCAAACAATCGAATGAAAACCAAAACCCCAGGCAGTTACATAATGGGTTGACAACATCATGAAGAGACATTATAATAATGGCTTTTATGGGTTCCTTTATCATGTTCATATATGTTGAAGTTGGGAGCTCAACATTATCATCAGAGGAACATTATCCGGTGTAAGATTCCCGCTGTTTCTTTTTTTGTAAGAGGAAACAAACAAATAGAATATACAGTGACAGTGATTGTCGGTGGATTGGTTGGTTGGTTGGATTTTATGGCATGTCAATCTTTGTTGGGTTATTTTATGCCAAAGACATTTTGTTTTATTCATTCTTGTTGGGTAATCAATTTAAAAAAAAACTCAATTTATTTTTAAAAAATATATTTTTTTTCAGCTATTTAACCCATAGATTGGACCCTAATAGGTACTACCTCTACGGTTCGCAGTGGACCTGGGAGTAATTGTGATAAAGGTACCCTCATACCCCAGAGCTCCAGAATTGGAACTTCACCATTAGATAGAGTTTAACGTCATACCCAGGACATTAAGACTCTTAGTCACCGCCTTCTAGCACATATATGATAAAAAGGGTTGGGGGTTGCCATAAGGACAATTAGGTTGGGAAAATCATATAGGGCTTGTCGTGACCAACCGATTGATCAGAGTGACCCTCTCCGACCATCTGTCTTGTCCAAATAAGGGCCAAAGTGGAAGTGTTGCACAAACGTATTAAAAGCAATCCTATGCATAATTTTAATTAGAATAGAATAAAGTAAAAACAAGTGTAATCTTCTTTGTGTTCTTATTTAATTTCATTAGTCTTTCTAATTCAATATGATAATTATATCAAAACTTAAATACCTGTACCTGGAGGGTGCATTCTTTGCTAGATTTTATAAACAATAACACTAACTTTCAAAACTATTTTTTAAAAGTGAACGAGTATAAAAAAAATAAACATAACTCCAAACAATATATTTCTTTTGTATTATCTGCATTATTCGGACTATTGTCCACATTGTTATTTTATCTGTGTTGAAATTCACTTTAGTCAGTACTAATTATTACTAACTGACTCTAATAATAATAGGGTCAGAAATTATCTGTTTTTAAATAAATTAAACACCTCGTGTTATGAAAAGCAGTCCTAATGTGTTGCCTCGTTAATCCAATGGAAGGTATCTCAATTGGAATATGTTCAATGAATAACTGCGCTTGCCAGAGAGAAAAAGGTATGTCTCTTTTTCTGTGGGATTAAGTTAATAAATTCCAGACAATTGTACTATATGTGTTATATTGTATAGATAACAATGAAGATGAGGACAATAGTCCGAATAATGTAGATAATATTAATCATCAAGCCTCATCTAAAAAATTCTGAGAAATAATATATTTTTTTTATCTGGCTGCTTATTTACCATTTCATTTGTCTATTAAGGGGGTTACACATTTAGATATTTCTGCTTGTAAAAGTAGAAAAAGAATAGATAAATAAAGAAGAGAAGTTTGTTTGCCTGTCTTTTACGCACATACTGACCTCTTGACCTCTTGCTGACTGAAGATAAGTAAAAACGAAATCAGGACTCAGTGAAATGTTTGACAGTTTCCATTTCATTTTTATTTATAAACATTGACAGTTTACGACCAGAAGTGGCATGAAGCCCCCATCTCACGAGGAATGAAAAAGTTATCAATTTCGAGAGGTTAGCCCCCAATATTTGCCAGTTTTTAGGCCACTTCTATTTTTAGGACATTTCTATTGGCTCAAAGCTATCAAACTGGGCACTGGACCAGCCAACGAACAAGACACACACACACACACACACCTCCTCTCTTAGCCAATCAGTTGTCAGTTACATTGTATTTCTTACGACTAAACATGCAGAGATACTGTTACACTCTATCTGATAGTGAGGTTCCAGTTTTGGAGGTTTGGGGAATGTTGAGCACCCCTTCATCACCATTGCTCCCTGGTCCACTCTGACCGGAGTGGTAGTACCTGTTAGGGTCCCATCTATGGGTTAAATAGAAAAACATGAGTTGATAAACAAAATTGTATTATCCATTCAGAATTGATTTATTTCAAAACTTTATCGGCATTAAATGACCCACTGAGATTGATATGCCGTAAAACAAAACAAACCAAACCAAACCATACTTTTACAATCTATCTATTGGTATATATGTATATAGTTATTTACTAAGCGTAAGTTAGATGCGGCACAAGGCCAGATGTATGGGACACCCAGTGAGAATCAAACTCACTACCAATGGTTTGCTAAGCTAGCTTGCTAACCATTAAGCTCTATATGTGCATATGTGTATGCATATGTATATGTATATGCATGTACATATGTATGCATATATATTTATATGTACCGCCCTGTCGGTTGGGCGTTAGAATGCACCGACTGTAGCTCTGCAGAGGGGTAAGACTCCCCCAATGGGGCCACCTGTTGGTCGTTGGTGGCGAACCGTGATGCTTAAGGATAGAACCTAGGTGGCTGAGCAGTCCATGACATGCAGTATTCCACTTTGGTTTTACATGGATGCTTGAAGGCGGTGGCTGAGGGTCTTCGTGTCCTGGGAATGACGTTAAACTCTATCTGATGGTGAGGTTCCAGTTTTGGAGGTTTAGAGAATGTGGAGCACCCCTTCATCACCATTGCTCCCAGGTTCAATTTGACCGGGAGTGGTATTACCTGTTAGGATCCCATCTATGGGTTGAATAGAAGAACATGAGTTTATAAATAAATTTGATTATCCATTAAAAATTAATTATTTCAAAACTTTATCAGCATTAAATGACCACTGAGGTTGATATGACGTAAAACAAAACAAATTTATGTGCGTATATATATATATATGCTGTATATATATATATATATATATATATATATATATATATATATATATATGCATGCATGTGTATTTATGTGTTTATATCTATATATGTACGCATTTGTATTTATGTGCGTATGTTTATATGTATGCATATCTATAAATGTATACATGTGTATTTATGTGTGTATACGTATGCATATGTATGAAAATAAAACAACGACAAAGTAAATATATATACACATTCACTATCACCAGATCTTGCTTTTTGAGCAAAAATAATGAAGATTTCATTTAAATTCGTGAATATAATTAAAATATAAATAAATAGTAACAACATTAATTTTTTTTTTTTTGCATTTGATATTCCAATAGAGACATTAATTTTTCTTTTCAAAATGTCTGTGAAGATAATTAAAGAAATAAAATTTAAATACTAAGAGCATGGACTTTTTTTTATTTGTGCATTTAAAATTCTAAATAACTTTTCAGAGTGGCTTTGCACTTTTTTTTTCTGACGCCCCACCAGGCCATATTCAGTAATAATGGACGCACACAACAGACACGCACACGCACACAACAGACACGCACAGACACACACCAATAGACACGCACATGCACAACACACAATAGACAGATACACAGACACACACATAACCGACAGACAAGTTCTTTTTTACATGGGGATTTTAATGGGGTATCCTGTGAGAACCCAACTCCTGATTGAGTAATAATGGATTTGCGAGAGTGATTTTTTTGCCCTCTACCCAGGCAATGCTGGCTAGCCACTTCTAGTGGATAAATAGTTGGGTAGACTTTGTTTAAACAAGTTGAGAAGGAAAAGCTCTGAATTCAAAACACTTAAAAATTGACCTTGTGTCACACATGCATGTGGGGAAGGGGTTGATTAAATACATAAAAATGCATATATGTGTGTATTATTGTTTGAAGGCTTGTCTAAAATCTAAGAATACTATATTAACCTTAAAAACAAAACAAAAAAAAGCAAAGTAAAAAAGACCCGCAAAAAACATGGTTACACGTTCATTCTTTCTCTATCTCATTATTTTATACACACACACTCATTCATAGACTCACACACAATAACAAAACACACACACACGCGCATTCACACACACACACACACACACACACACATACACTCTCACACAGTCCCTATCATTCATTGCCTCCGACATAGGGAAACATATTCATCCAACTACTCTCCCTCCAGCTATGGGTAAATAATAAGACAGACTGGGCTCTGTAGCCTTGGCTAGGTAACCAGTCTAGTTGAAGGAAAATTCTGAATTCAAACTTGTTAAACTCAAATTGACCATGTATCCCATCCTGCTCGTGAGGAGGGGTTGGTATATATCTATATGCATATGAATTTCCCAATCACATTGTTGACGAACATAATAGCCTTGGGAAATGTATGCATCCAACTATTCTCCCTGTAGCTATGGGTAAATAGTAGGGAAAACCTGGCTCTTTAATCTTGGTTAGGAAACCAGTCTAGAAGAAGGAAAAAAACTCTGAATTCAAACCTGTTAAACTCTGCTTAATAAATTGACCATATATCACGTTCTACTCGTGCGGAGGGGTTGGTATATACATATATTATATGGAATAGTTATAATCATAATGACAATCAAATTTAAAGACACAAGAGAATTTATTTTCTTTATAAACCTGATGAATTTATTATTTCTTATTCTTAAATTATCTGAACATTTCGATTCAGAAATTAGTTTTATTGACTTTTCAAATGGTAAAACAGTTTCCGTACAATGGCAGACATTCGACTCGAACACAACATAGAGACGATTTAGCGAGGCCGGTTTGAACTTGTATGTTCTCAGCTATTTTGACTTTCAAATTCAACTTGACATTCAAGATTTTACTATTTGTTTATGCTTATACATTAAATGTATCGGGTTTTCTCCCTAAAATGATTAGCACTTTTCTGCATAATTCATAATGAAAAGGGCGCGTAGAACTTTACGTGTCCATGTGAGGGTATAAAGCCATGAGGATACAATGTCGGATACAATGTCGGAATATGTATAATTCTCTCTCTCTCTCTTTCTCTCTCTCTCTCCACACACACACACACACACATATATATATATATATATGGAGAGAGAGAGAGAGAGAGAGAGAGAGAGAGAGAGAGAGAGAGAGAGAGAGAGAGAGAGATTTATACATATTCTGACGTAGTATCAGACATAGCCCTCATGGCTATATAAACACACAGACACACACAGACACAGACACAGACACAGACACACACACACACACACACATATATATATATATATATATATATATATATATAGAGAGAGAGAGA
>CM042148.1:47625638-47633138 GCA_023376005.1 Doryteuthis pealeii | reverse complement strand
CTTGGCATCAGATCTTGCCATGAGGCTGTCAACTTTCAATGGTAAACTTTCCTTTGCACCTTGAAAATAGACCACTCATTAATCATTTTGTCAAGACTAAAGTGGGCCATTTAAGAGTCACCGATATAGTCCCATAATATTTTGAAGGAAATGGTAACTTTAAGGAAGTTGTTGTTGTTGTTGGGGGGGATAGTGAAACAAACTAAAATATATAAGTAAAATAAAATAAAATATAAAAATACACCAAATACATGATTGATTTTCGATGTAGGAACTTTTCCAACCTTTTTAGTTTTGAGATGTGACAGAGAAGAATGACGTTCTTTCTCTTGATTGGCTGTAGAATGTAACTGATGCCGATTTCGCTAGGACTTCTTACCATGTTTCAAAGAAGACAAAATATGAAAACACAATTGACTCTCAAGCAAATACAAAGTTTTTTCTCTCCCTTTTACTTAACTTGACAAATCCTCATCCAACATTACTAAAAGATCTAAAGTGCAAAAGTTTTACTTTAGAAACGAATATCATACCCAACAATACCGAAAACATAAATTATAAACACTAGTAAGAATATGCACCACCCGGACGTAAGTATTTCAGTTTTAATGTTGTTATAGGTGATATAACCTATGTACATAAATGGAATGCGCCGACTACTACTATAAGTAGCAGGGACAATTGTGGTTCGAGGACAAGCAACGCGAGTTGCGACTAAGCCTACTCGCGTAGGCTTGCTGGTCCAGTGTGCTTCGGCCACTGGACCAGTTGCGTTTGGTAAATAGCGTCGATCCCAGGCGTCCCCTTGAGGAGGAATGCCAATGGGATCGACGCAATTTTTCTACCTGCCACCCATGAGTCTCGGCTTGTGGGTGGTGCCCACGTAAAACGGCCTTGTGCCATATCGTGTAAAAGTGGGAAACATGTAAATACCACAAGGAACGCGAGTCAGTTCGCAACTGGATGATCGGACGCAACTCTACTTTCTTTTCTGTAATTTCTACTCATTTTTGTTAATACATTTGTATCCATTTTCACCAGTCGTTTGTCTTATTTTTTGTCCTTAAAAACCCCACAACAAATTTAATAAAATATATTAAATTAGAAAGTCTAACGAAATTAAATAAAAACGCATATAAAAAGATTACACTTATCTTAATTATATTTCAATTGGTTTCTATATAAAAATCATTCATATGATTGATTTTAATACGTTGAAGAATAAAACAATATTAAAGATCAATAAGACCAAGTAATTATTTATTGTCCCAACCCTCTTGCCCTTATGGTAAACTCCAACCCTTTTTATCATATGTGCTAGAAGGCGGTGGCTGAGGGTCTTAATATCTTGGGAATGACGTTAAAATCTATTTGATGGGGAAGTTCTAATTCTGGAGCTCTGGGGAATGTGGAATACCCCATCATCACTATTACTATGGATTATGTTTTGCTGAAGATGTTTTGTTCTATTCATTCTTAATGTGATACTCAATTTTCTTAAAACCTCAATTTTTTCTTAAACACATTTAAAACGTCATACCCAGGACACGTCTGATATTTTAACTCCGGTTTCGACCGGGGGGGTCAGTGCTTTGGCCCTAGACCTTACAAGTTAACATCGTTGATCCCAGGGAGCCATCCCCTCAGACAACACCTGCCTCCTTGATTTAAACGGTCAGGGATGGGTTTATTGCCCAGTGCCTGAGGCGTCCTCCTTGAGGGTGAATGCCGACAGGATCAACGCATTTTTTTGCACCTGCCAAATATGAGTCTCGGCTTGTGGGTAGTCCCACATTAATAGGGCCTTGTGCCTAACCCGTACACGTGGGGTACGTGGTAAATATCTAGTTTGATTGTTACACTTGAGAGTTCTGTTTTTGATTGTGAGATTTGGTTGATGATATTCTACTTTAATTGTTTCGTTTGTGCTTTGTATATTTTTAAATAATAATAATCTTTTTCTCTCTGATGATTACTTTTAGATTTTAGCTGAAAATGTTTTATATATCTTTGTCTATAAAAAAAATTGTTTGTCAGGCATTCTTTAAAAAAATATTGAAAATATTCAGAAAAAAGTGTTATAAAATTATAATCTGATAAACTATGTGGATATTTTTTATATATTTTTTATATTTTTTATTTTTGTCAGTTTAAATCAATTTGTTAGTTGATGTTTATCATAATATTATTATTTTTTATTCAAAATGTGTGAAATTAATTTTCTGATAAAAAACATATCTGCTTGATGGGAACAAAGTGTGTATCCATTTTGTCGTAAAACTGCAGAGATAAGTATAAAGAAATATACAAATATTGGAATAAACATCAATAATGTTTGAATACTTAAAAATGCATCAGTTGTATATGAATATTAAATGCAATTCTCTCGAAACTTTATTCTGATATTTATTCTTAAAAAAAAAAAAAAAAATTCTCTTCTTTTCATTTTAGCCTTTTCTCTCTCTTTCGTCCTATTTTTATCTTTTTTTATCTTTAATTTTTTCTGCACTTCCCGTTTGTTTGTTTTTTATTTTCTTTCTTTTTTCTTCTTCGTTCTCTTTCATTGATTTTTTCAATTTAGTTATTCTTTTATAATTTTTCATTCTTGGTCTTTTCGTCTCCTATTTCTTCCTTTAATTCTTTGAGCCTGTTCAATACTCAGATGGGTGACCATTTGAGCCTTCCCTATACATGCATTAACATCGCTTTCTGTGGATGAGATATTACTACCTTGGTACGTGAATTATTCCGCTGATTTTAGAGACTTATCTTTGAATGTGAAGATGTCTCCTTCATTTTTAAAACACATGAACTCAGTTTTATTGGAGTTCATATAGTGGTCAATGTTCTGCGCTGCCTTCTCCAAGCATATGTAGCAAGGGTTTGGCTTGTGCATGTGTATCTGCAAGAAGTGCCAGATCATCTGCGTAGTCCACATCCGTAATATCGCCTGCTTCTTGCTTTTTTGTGTGAGTCTTTTCTTTCATGGATCTAGTGATTAAAAAAATTTTTCACTTTGTAGTAATCAAAAAAAAAAAAAAAAAAAAAAAAAGAAAAAAGAAAAAAGAAAAAGAAAAAAAACATTATTTGACGCACTTTTTTCCAAAATTTTGGCTCAAAAATTGCCCTGTGTCTTATACATCATAGATGAGTTTGAGACCTTCCGTAGGTCTAGGCTAATCTTCTTATGATGCTCACTAACCCAGCTTACAATCAGTACTTTTACCTACCCTAAACTCCATGCATCCTTATTTTATTGCTGGTATTGTTATAATCAAGGTTAACAGGAGACAGTTTTCAACAATATAAGGTTAGATACACTAAAAACTTTTTTTCTCCTGAATCTGACCTGCTGAAATGGGGATGCGTCTTATATGCCCGTGCGTATTATATGCCGTCAAATACGGTATGTAATTTAAACATTAATAAAGAAATTTTTGCTTAATGTTTAGTTGTATTCATTTTGGCAATGACGTCTATTTGCAAACATTTCGTGCGCCTGTTAGCAGGTGCTTTTTCAAATCTTTCTTTGCAATTTGTTCTAGCTCTTGAATTTTTCTTGGATTCTTTTCCCCAGTGGCCGATTTTCAGCTCTTTTCAAAGAATTTCAATGGAAATCAGGAATCATTGCTGGTCAGTTTTAAATAGTCCATTATTTCCTTTCTAACCATTCCACTGCTGCGCTTTTCAATGTGTGTGTGTGTGCTTAAAGGCTTTGTCCTGTCGACGAACCAATGGACTCTGACCCATGCATAGTTTTCAAATACCGGGTTGTACATTTCCTCCTAAATGTTTTTGGCAATCATTTCATTAAATGTCCACAGTGCCAATGGCAACAAAGCAGCTCTATAAACTGAAAGTACCGCTTCCTGCGAGACCAGTGAAGTTAAGCAGTGGTGAGCCTGTTTAATACTTATTTGGGTGATCACTTAAGCAACAGCAGGTATTGTTAAAATTGATTTTAAGATAGGTTAGAGCGGGTAGTGGCGTAGATACTCTGGGCCAGTAGTAGACTCGCCCTTCCTATAACTCTTCTCACCAATAGGCATAAAAAGGAGATATTTTGTTGGGACGTTGGTGGAAAAAGAGTTTGTAAATCGTTACTACTGTGTAGTGAAATCTTTGTTCGGGCTAACATTTCTTTTGCGGAAAGAGTTTGTAACTCATAACTACAGTGTGGTAAAATTTCGGTTCCCGAGGTTGCTCGGTTGCAGGCCGTGCCAGTGGAGTTTGTTGCAATCTACTGCTACCTTTCTGTAGTCGATCGACCGCGGATAAACCCCTGTTAACAGTTATTGCAAGAGTTTACAATAGTAGAGTAAGCAACCCGAATCCTTTGTTTATGAAAATAAGTTTTTTTTATCAACAATTGATTGGGCATTAAGTATCCCGAAAAGGGTTGATATGCCGTAAAAACAACAAACTTATATTCTTCAATCTCCTTTCAACCATCTTTTTGAGTGGGCAATTCAATCTTATACCAAGATAGAGGACCTGTTGGACTAATTTGGTATAAGATGTAAATAAAATTCACACTCATATTTATAGACTTTCCCAAATAGCAGCAGCAGCAGCAGGCATTTCCGGTAAAATGTGCCAATCAGAAACGAGTATAGAAAAACATTTGAGCATTTAAGATATTTTTTTGCAACTGTCCTCAAATCAGTTGCTAACTGGATTCCATGATACAAGGAGGTACACTCTTGTTCTACCAAGGGTTTCAAGGAATGCAACTCGATTCTCTGCTTCAAGTATACCTAAGATTTCAAGGAATACAACAGGACTTTCTTCTACTGAGACTACACCCTTTTCTACCATTGGATTTATTAATAGGAGACCTAAAAGCCTAAAATGGCAACCAGAATCCTAACACCAACACTCTTTGGAAAAGTATGAACCCTCTCGCCCCCCCCCCACGCTAGCGGTTAAATAGTGCCACTTTTGTTCTTCTACAAGTAAACTCTTGTTATACCTCGGATTACAAGGAATATAACAGGACTTTCTTCTACTGAGACTACACCCTTTTTCTACCATTGGATTTATTAATAGGAGACCTAAAAGCCTAAAATGGCAACCAGAATCCTAACACTAACACCCTTTGGAAAAGTATTAACCCTTCGCCCCCCCCCCAGCTAGCGGTTAAATAGTGCCACTTTTGTTCTTCTACAAGTAAACTGTTGTTCTACCTTGGATTACAAGGAATACAACAGGACTTTCTTCTAATGAGACTACACCCTTTTTCTACCATTGGATTTATTAATAGGAGACCTAAAAGCCTAAAATGGCAACCAGAATCCTAACACTAACACCCTTTGGAAAAGTATTAACCCTCTCGTCTCCCCCCCCCAGCTAGCGGTTAAATAGTGCCACTTTTGTTCTTCTACAAGTAAACTCTTGTTCTACCTCGGATTACAAGGAATACAACAGGATTTTCTACTATTGAGACTATACCCTTTTCTACCATTGGATTTACCAATAGGAGACCTAATCGCTGAAAATGTCAACCAGTATCGAACTCAGTTGATATGTTGTAAAACAAAAACAACCAAACAACCAACTGACCAAACTTTGTAAACATTACAGATCTTAATTTATGCTTAAGTGATCACCCAATTAAGTATTAAACAGGCTCACCATTGCTTAACTTCAGTGGTCTCGGATGAACCGATACTTTGCTGGCATTGGTACTGTAGACAATAATGTCAAAAACATTTAAGAGGAAATGTGGAAGTATTTGAAAACTATGCATGGGTCAGAGTAGGATATTTGTTTGCTTTGTAATAATGAGCTTCATTTCATTATCTATAAATAAATCACAAGTTTTCTTTGGCAAAAAGTTCCATTTTGTTTCTACCTACATTCGCCCAGGAGGATTGTAATTCATTTTTGACAAAGATTATTTGTTTTTCTGTTCGTTTTTTTTTCTTCCAATGGTTGAGTTTTTCTTTATAGGTTCAGTACACAGTACAAGTTACATGAAAACCAGATTATTCAAGGTCTTCAGTTCTTTGCATGTTAAAAATGGCGTTTTTTATACAATTTACACCAATTTTGAAAGATTTTCAATTTATATCATAATCTTTCATACATCATTTTCAAGAAAGTGTTTTGGTTTTTCAATTATTTTTTTCAATAACATTATGAATACTTTATGAATGAATATAAGAAAATGAGAATCCTTATGAAATATTTCTAATCGAAGATATTCACTCCATTTATTTAATTCTAGTTAATATTGACAAAAATGTATCAAACACTTAATAATTGTAAAACAGGATTCAAATTTTTAAGTATTTTTATTTTCTTATAACAAACTTTTTTTTTGAGGTCGAGTTATCGTTTATTAGTTCAATACGCAGCATCGTAGCGTTGTGGCTACTTCTGATTTGAAAGTGATTATGTGTTAATCGAAATCGTGAAATACTTATCTTCTTTTTTCCTTCTCGGAGCTGGAATCTAGTCGCTGGATCTGATGTTGGGTTGGCTGGCATTCTTGCTCTTTTGATTCTGAAACAATTTGAGATTCACTTGAGGATATCTTGCTTTGTGCCATTTATAGTTTCTAATAATAACACAAAACATTCTTGATTTTTTTCTCATGAGCTGTTTTATTTTATCCCAAGTCAAAATGCCTTGAGGAACAGACATGCATTTTGCGTCTTCCCCTGGCCACTGCTTAGTTACAAACTGATCTTTCCCCCTCTCTATCTTTCTCTCACTCTCTTCACTGCCAATCAGAATTTGACAAGTGACCTAATGCTTCGTCATCAAAAGATTTCCTCATTAACTACACGCAATATCTTGGATTCCAGGCCTTTTCCATCCTATTATGTTACATGGAACCCGGATTGTTCAAGGTCAGTTTTAAGTTCTTTGAATGTTTAATATGGTGTCTTCTTAAAAGAAAATACAATTTGCACCAACTTTGAAAGATTTCTCTCATCGATTTTGCAAATTTTTCCTTATCTATAAAAGAGGGATAACTAAATCCCTGGAAATGTCCTTGAAATCTTTCGGGGTTTTGAGTATAATTGTACTTTGGATTTTCTCTGAGAGAATTCCCTTGTTTTTACCATTTTGAAAAAGGAACAAGAATAACAAGTGTCCTTTTTTTAATACATTAGTAATCGTTCGTTTCGTAATCCAATTATCAGAGGTAAGTCTAATTTATAATTTATCTCAAGGGAATCAAATCCAATTATTTTTCTAAACTGACTTAACAGGTGTTAATACCAATATTGTAGTAAGGTTTCACTTTTTCTCATTTCTCTGTGTGTGCGTGTGTGTATTTATGTGTATGAGTATATATGTGTATGTGTGTGGGTGTGCATATATAGTTAAGCATTTGTATAATAAACACATGTGAACATATATCTCTCTTTCCCTCTGTCTGTCTGTCTCTCTCTATATATATATGTGTGTGTGTATATATACGTGCATATATGTATTTGTGGGAACGTCACGTGGTGTAATGGTTAGCGAGTTCGATTCTAACTGGGT
>CM042148.1:47563138-47623138 GCA_023376005.1 Doryteuthis pealeii | reverse complement strand
TATTCTTCTTCCTGCTATGAGTAAATAGTAGGGCAGACTGGGGTCTTTAACCTTGGTATGGCAACCAGTATAGGAGAAGGAAATCTCTGAATTCAAACCAAAGGGCCTCTCTTCTCCTCCTCCTCTAAAATTTGACCTTGCATCGAATCCTGTGGAGAGGTTGGTAAATACAAAACTTTAATGATATATTTTCCTCACCATCTATGGGTAAAATAACAGATTAGTATCTATAGCAACCAGTCTAGATGAAGAACAATTCTGAATTCAAATTAAGAGTGGATCTCCCAGTTATGGTTGAATATCAAAATGTTGGGTATGAGTCTATTAAACCCGCCCTTAAATACCACTCTCTAATCACTCTCTTTAATCACACTCTTCAACTCTTCTTCAGCTCTGCTCTCTAATCCCTCTTCAATCTCTCTCTTCAATCTCACTCTCTTATCTCTCTCTTTAATTTCACTCTTCAATCGTTCTCTCTTCTACCTCTCTTTAATTCCTCACATCAGCCTTGCTCTTCAATCCCACCCTTTAACCCCCCCTCTTTAATACCACTCTTCAATCCTGCTCTCTTATCCCACCCTTTAATCCATATATATTTAATCCTTCTCTTTAATCCCTCTCTTTAATCCCATTATTTAATCCAGCTCTTTTATTGAGAAGATCAGAACACAGAAGAGCAGAACAAACTGATGAAATGATGAATGAACAATTTTATTTCACAGTCGAAAATTCTGAAATTATTTAATGAATTTTGTTTTTCAACTTTTCCCAATAAGTCTATGTTGTATCTGATGATGATAATGTTTTGTCTGGTGTTCTTTCATGCTTTCTAAATCTTTAAAATTGAACAATTTACAAATGTGAATTTCAAAAAGTTTTACCGGGGTCAAAAAAAAAAAAAAAGAAAAAAAAGAAAAGCAAAACAACAAAAATATATTTCTTTAATGAATCCTAAAATAAACGTTTTTGAATTTTTTTACCTCATTTTATTATAAACGTTTGGTAAACTTTTTTCTTTGGACTGTCGTGAGAGTATCTGTACCTCAGCCATGTTCTTGTCTTTAGGCTGGACACTGGGTGTTCTGACATTGCAACAATATCTCCAAAGAGAAGTGTTGGAATAGTCTGATACCCTTGTGACATTGATTGTGGGGACGGTAATTTCTGTTCTTACCCACACATATACATCTAGGGACCCTTTTGTTAAACTGATTATAACTTGCATACTACAATCCTTCCCAGTTAAATATCAAATTGAAATATGGCGGCAAATGTGAGGATTTGTGTCTATTTTATTCTCTGCAATTGATGAACAGCCTTTTGAAGTGGGGGTGGGGGTGCGGAAAGAGAGAGAGAGAGAGAGAGAGAGAGAGAGAGAGAGAGAGAGAGAGAGAGAGAGAGAGAGAGAGATATTGGTTGAATTGTTGGATTTTATCAATCCTTGATGGGCTATGAATATATATATATATATATATATATATATATATATATATAGAGAGAGAGAGAGAGAGAGAGAGAATGAATATATATATATATATATATATATATATATATATATATAGAGAGAGAGAGAGAGAGAGAGAGAGAGAGAAAAGAGAGAGAGAGAGAGAGAGAGAGAGAGAGAGAGATTGGTTGAATGGTTGGATTTTACGGCATGTCAATCCTTGATGGACTATTTTATGCCGAGGACATTTTGTTTAATTCATTCTTGTTGGGTATTCTATTTTTTTAAAACTCAATTTTTTAAACATATTCTTAATACGCATTTTCTAAACGCATTTAACCCATAGATGGGACCCTAATAAGTTCTACCACTCCAGATTAGAGTGGAACTGAGAGTAATGTGGATAAATAGATACTCCCCATTCCACAGGGCTCCACAATTGGAACTTCACCACTAGATGCAGTTTAACATCCAACCCAGGACACTAAGACCCTCCGCCACCGCCTTCAAGCACATATATGATAAAAAGGGTTGGGGGTTGCCATAAGGGCAATAGGGTTGGAAAATTATATAGGTACTAGTGCTTGATGTGACCAGCTGATTGATCGGAATGTTGCATGTCATGGAAGAAAAAGAGAGGGAAAAGTTTATGCCTGAGTGTGAACATTGAAGTCAAAAACTTCTAAAAATATATTTTTGGGGCCCATGTGTTTAAGAGTCATCGTCATAGAGAAATGGAGATGGCGAGCTGAGTTCAATTCCTGGACGAGGCTGTTTGCAATCCGCATAGTACAAATATCATTGAGAAAGTTATGAATTCAACTATTATTCCTACTGATATTGGTAAATAGTAGGGCAGCCTGGATTATTTAACCTTTATAAAGAAACTGGTCAAAGAGAAGGGAAACCAAATTCAAATCTGTTACACCCCTTAAAAATTGACCTTGTGTCACATCCTGCCCGTGTTGGGTAAATACATACATGTAAAGAATGTAAAAGTGAAAAAAATGTTTGGTTTGGTTTCTTTGTTTAATGGCATAACAACCTTTGCAGGTTATCTAATGCCAGCCAGTTAGTGGTATTATTTAACTTATAGCTGGAGGTGAGGAGGTTCATACCTTGCCTATTCCTGTACTAGCAGGACATATGGATATATCACTATTTGATAATTCAATAATTGCAACGTTTTATATATTCATAAAGAATTAGACTTTTAACAAAAGTCTGCAAAAATATGAAGGATTAACCACGAATGTGGTGACAGACAGGTTAAGAGTTAAAGAATAAACCAAACAACTAGAATAGGAATAAAGAGACCTGTATTACATACATAAAACAATAGGGTTGCAGACTTTTTGGTTTGTCTGCGGAAAAATGTTTACAATTTGTCCACTTAGCTGAAATCCTGAGGTTGGGTTAGTTATCGAAGTCCGTTAGCTACGGACATCTGATAGTTCTGCTGGATATGAGAGAGACCCTTTTTTTCGAGGTCTGTCTCCATTGCTGGTCAATCAGAAAAAAGGGGGAAAGAATTTGCCTCTTTGGCTTTGCCGCCAAAGTATGCTGGCTCGTGATTGGTTGGTTCGATAGAGAGGCTCGTAGACAAGGACGATAACCCATACCTCAGATTTCTTAATGTATTTGCTTAAGAGCTATTGCTAAAATAGTTCAATATGTAAAAAGTATAATAATCTTAATTTAACTCTCTCTCACTCTTTTTTTCTTTTTTCCCTTATTTTTATCTTTTCATTATGTTCAATTGAAACAGATTTTCCTTATCGCTTCCGTGCACTTGCTTCCTCTCTGTATTTTCCCCTACTCTCTTTCTTTCTCTCTTTCTTTCTTTCTTATTATATTTTTTCTGTGTGGCATGTCTTTTTTCTTCCCTTTTTATTTCTTTATAATAAGAATGGAACAGTCCATTATTTAGCTGGTGTGATGACACTCATAAGAAATAATAATTTGGCAGATAAGCAACACCAAATAATCAGGATTCACATTTTTGCATTTCATCTTGGAAGATTTGGACGGTCACATTTTAAGCAGAGGGTGTTACAAGATGATAACGGTTGAAAGATTAAGGAAAACTGGTATTAATATATAGATTAGTAAATTTAATAGCATGACTAGAGTTTAAACTCACATACTGCGATGTGTCAGATCAGCATATTAGTCACTATGTCACGGGGATCCCCTCCCCTTGAAAAAAAATGTAGATGGATATTGTAGTGTTTCTCATAGAAAACAACAACACAGGTGTTAATTAAAGACTTTATTCCCTTTTTCCCAGGGACACATTGCCTAAGTTCCCAGGCCGGAAGTGTCCGGTGAATCGGGAGATTTTGTACTCTGTGATGATACATACATTACATCTCCCCCTTTCAAGATTCTTTTGGGGGGAATGGTCTGGGTAGACTGCCCTTATGACCATTTTATATGGCCGAGGATTATTCTGCCTCTATTTGGCCCATGTGTAAAAGAAAAAGCTTTAAAAAAAATTGTTTTTAGTTATATATATATATATATATATATATATATATATATATATATATATATATATATAAGTAAAGAAATAACAAAAGACTTAGAGATTGAGTTATAGTCTATTTCAGGGAGCTTAAGCTCCCTGAAATAGACTATAATGCTCAATCTCTAAGTCTTTTGTTATTTCTTTACTTATATATTTGCTCTGTGACTCTAACATTAAGAGCACACATTGAGCTCTCAAACACCGACAGTTTTTTTAGATAAAACTATTGTGTCGTAAGGAAGATTTCTTCTCTGGACTTTTGGATTATATATATATATATATATATATATATATATATATATATATATATTAATCAGGACTAAACCAATTAGGAGGTTTTATTGTCCGTCCAGTTTGTCGTGGAAGGGCTGATGTCAATGCCGTGGCGGGCTGTTTACTATCAGGTGAACTTTCTCTTGTTACCTCTAGGGGTGCTGCCTTTGAGGGCATGCTTAGTTCCACGTCTTCGCGATGTAAGTTGTCTTCCACTTGGGGTTGAGTTGTTATAGTGGTGCAGGGACGAGCTGATTTGATCCTGGTGACGGCCATCTTCCAGTTTGATTAGGAAGGATAAAGGGGATATCTCATCCTCGTCGCCATGTAGTGTTTCTCATAGAAAACAACAACGCAGGTGTTAATTAAAGCCTTTATTCCCTTTTCCCCAGGTACACATTGCCTAAGTTCCCAGGCCGGAAGTGTCCGGTGAACCGGGAGATGTACCCTGTGATGATACATACATTACAGATATTTTATATTGATAAAAGTCAAATTAATTTTGTCGTAAATCTTTCTGTCAGTTTATTTACACAAAAATTTCTTAAATTCAAAAACAATAAAGAAAAACGGACGAAGTCTCCAATAGGCACCCCAAATCATCAACTTAATGAAAGGTTCATATTTTAACTCATCCCCGGTAAGTTTCGCTTTCAAATATTTGAAAATAAACGAACAGACAGTCAATTATATTGTATCTGAGAAAAACAAATTTTACAAATTGTGTGATACTATTTCTGAACGACATCCTTTTATTTAAATAAGCATAAAAATATTTTGTAAATAAAAACCGTGTTTTTATCTAAATAAACACAATTGCATTTCTCTTCTGATTAAGTAAAAACTATTTTAGTATAAAAACGTCTTTCGTCTTTTTTAAAAATCATCGTAAGGGTATTTGCCTCATACCCCACTTGTATGGACTGGGCACAAGGCCTCGTTTTAACGTGGGCCCACCAACAAGTCGAAGCTTATGGGTGGGAAAGAACAAAAATTGCGTCGATCCCTTCGGCATTCCCCCTCAAGGGGGGCGCCTCAGGCGCTGGGCAATAAACCCAGCCCTGCCCCCAAGGGGGCAGGTATTGCCTGGGGGTATGGCCCCCTGGGATCGACGCTATTAATTGTACTTTACCGGGCGGACAGGGAAGAATCCGAGCATAGTAACTGGAACAGATACTACACTTTGATCCTCCCTTCTAGTCCAGGGAACTGATTAAAAAGTATTTATTTAAAAAAGATTTTGCTTTTGAATTTTAATTTGATTACGTGTACCAATCATCTATTTATCTAATTTATTGTGAGTTCAACATCTCCATAGACTTCTGATTAGAATCATTTGTTTACAAAAATTTGGAAGTCAACTAGACAAGATGGTGGCCAGACAAGATAGAAGAAGAAGCAAGTAACCAGCAGGGTACCAAGTAAGACCACCATCACTACCTCTCTCTCTCCCTCTCTCTCTCTCTCTCTCTCTCTCTCTCTCTCTCTCTTATATACCCGAGTATGGCACCAGGGTATATATACGGTATATAACAAGATGAGGACAACAGTCTGAAAAATCAAAATAAAGTAGTAACATTATCTTAATTAGCACCCCCCCCCCCGGGCGGTGTAAAAATACATTTTTGAAAGATATTGTCCGAGGAGGGTGTAAAAATCTAATAAATAAAATTAAGCGTTTAATATTTAAAAAAATAATGACTTACTTAAAAAGCATCGTATTCACTAAACTCCACTGAGATATATGTTTTGTTTTACGACAGTAAGGACCACCAAAACGTTTTTAAAAATGTCTTATATAGTTATTCAGACTCTTATCTTTATAGAAAAATCTTAAAATCGTGCGAATAAAATATATTTTGTTCGGATTTCATAAAATTAAATAAGGAGGGAGGCGACCTAGTAAAAAGATATTTCCCCTAATAGGAAAAAAAACTATTTTAAACCTAAATTCATGTAAAGGCGAATAAGTAAAGGTGAATTATTGAGACGTAAGTAGTGACATAGTTTTGGTTACAGACAAAAAGTGACAGAATCTCCATCATTAATTGATTTTGTTATTGTATGAAACAATGATGACCATTATTAATTTTTTTCTTTCATCTTAATTTTATTTGCTTTTCATTACAACTACTCAGAACATCAGTCTACAGCAATGAGTAAATAGATAAGAACTAAATAATAAAATCAATGCAAGATAATATCTAATTATTTGATAAAGTATTGTCAACCATTATTAATTTTTGATGAATAATTTTTTTTCTTAATTTTAGTTGTTTTTCATTGTAACTACTCAGACCATTAGTCTACAGCAATGAGTAAATAGAGCAGATAAGAACTAAATAATAAAATCAATGTAAGATAATATCACTGCTGTTAAGAGTTGATTTATTCGAATTCTTGTTAGCCATTTAAAGTCAAGATTTTTGCCTCAGTGAAAAATGTACGGCTAACTCAACTATGAAACAGGATTCACACACACACACACACACACACATACACACACACACACACACAACACATATATAATATATATATATATATATATATATATATATATATATATATATATGCGTGTGTGTGTGTATATATAACATTAAAGTGCTGAACATAATTATAAAACACTTCACACATATAACTTGCAATTTTTTTATTTTGGAAAATAATGTATTACTCATTTTATTATGAATGAACAAAAAAATTAATTTAATTTTAGTCTTGATTTTCATCTCTGTTCTTTGTGTATGCAAATTATGTTTATATGCAAATTTTGACATAATCTGAAATTCCAAAGATGGAAATCTTATTATAATGGAGATTGTACGTTTGTCTGTCTGTAACGAAAACTACACCACCACTGACTTCACAGTTTCCTTAGTTATTTTATATCCATTATTCACTCTTAATTAGCATATGATTTATCAACGACTAGAAGCGGCTACCTAGTGTCGCCTGGGTAGATGGGTTGGGGGGCAAAAATGTTAGTCTTGCAGATCCATTATTACTGAATCACGAATTAAATTCTCGCAGAATGTCCCGTTAAAATCCCTATGTAAAAACAACAACTTTGCTTTGATCCGGCCTGGTGGGTTTCAGAAAAAAAAAAAAAAAAAACAAACAAAAAAACAAAAACAAAAACAAAAAAACAAGCACTATGAAAAGAAAAAGTAATATCTCCTATTTAAAATATTAAATGCAAAATGAAAACATCCATGCTATTACTATCTAAATTTTTTGGTTTAATTATTTTCATAAATACCAATCAAGTCTTCATTATTTTTTTACTAAAAAAGCAAGATCTGGTGATAGTGAATGTGTATATATATTTACTTTGTCGTTAATTGTTTTATTTTTGTCGTTTCCTCCGGACATACATACATACACACCAACTGCCCTTTATATATGTATAGATAGATGTCTCTCCTAAAGGTGAGTTTGATTTGCCTTAAAACAGCTCATGTTATCCAAAATCCTGCAATGTGTGTTATATATCATTAAGAAATAATCGTTTATATATTATATTATAGTAGTGGGATTAATTTGCATATTGATTTTTAACAAAATTAGGTTTAATAAATAATTACTCGGTGTTATTGGTTTCTAATATTATTGTTTTATTCTCAAACATATCAAAAGCAATCTTATGCATAATTTTATTTTAATCAGTTAAAATATAATTGAAATAATTTTAATCTTTTTTATATGCGTTCTTATTTACTTACGTTAGTCTTTCTAATTTCATATGATATTTAATTAAATTAAAACAAAAAGATTTTATAATTTGCTTGAATCATTGTGTTTATATTGGTTTGGTGGTTGGTTTTGAAGGCTGTCACAATATAAGTGTAAAGAAAAATAAGGTAACTAAGGTGTTGTTTTTTAACCTTTGATTTATTCTTAATATTTCGAGATAAAGGTCTCTTCGTCAGAAAATTTCTGAAAATCTAAAGTTGTTGCTAGTAATCGTTCATTTTGCTTTGTGGCTTATATCTTCCAAATTCTCTGCGTGTCTATATGTGTGAGTCTGTGTGTGAGTATGTTTTTATATATATATGTGTGTGTGTGTGTGTTTATGTGTGTGTGTCTGTTGAACTATGTCTTATTATCATTCCAGGTTTGGCCTACCTCTTTTTTTTTGTTTTATTTGTACCCGGCGGAGGGGGCATATTTTTCTAGTAAGTATAAGTCATGACGGACTTGAAAAAATCAAACATGAAAAGAATCGTAATTAATAATTACAAAGCTTTCTTTTTTTTTTAAATTCTGAATTCGCCTATTTTGCATTGATATTCAAAGATTTCAAGCAAATTCTTCTCCCCTCAATATTTTATGGAAGAGATTAAGTTGTTCCTCTTTTTAAAACTGCCTTCCTTATTCGCAGACATGTCTTGAAATGATGCCACACAAATTCTAAAACGAGATTGCTATTCCATAGAGTTTGCAAGCCATTCTATAACCATAATGTCGCCTTTATTCAAACCATTCCTTGGTAATCTGAACATTCAAAATGGCTGCATTATCTTGCGAGAATACAAAATTTCTTCCAATTCAGAAATCATATACAACTCTCCTCTAACACTTATATTTAAAAATCCTCACCACCAAGTTAACCAGCCTTGTTGGCTAGGGTTTTAGAATACACCGACTGCACCTCTGCAGAAGGGTAAGCCCTCCTCCCAATGCGGCTACCTGATGGCCATGGTTGGCAACCTGTGATGCTTAAGGATTTAACCTTGATGACTGAGTAGTCCATGACGCAACACCCCACTTAGATCCTTACTTAGGCTAGACGGGTGGTCGGAGATGTCCCCTCTGATCAATCGGCTGGTCATGTCAAGCCCTAGCACCTATATGATTGTTCCAGCCCTATAGCCCTTATGGAAAGCCCTCAACACTTTTTATCATATCGGTGCTAGAAGGCGGTGGCTGAGAGTATGACGCTAAACTCTTATGGTAAAGTTCCAATTCTAGAGCTCTGGGGAATGTGGAGTATTCCTTCATCACCATTACTCCCAGGTCCACTCTAACGCAAAGTGGTAGTACTTCATAAGGTCCCATCTATGGGTTAAATAAAAAAAAATGAGTTTAAAAAATGTTTTAAAAAATTGAGTTAAAAAACATCAATAATGAATAAAAAAACGTTTTCGCCATAAAATAACCCAACAAGGGTTGACATGTCATAAAATTCAACCAACCAACCAACAACCAATTTAACTTTACCATTGATTGAAAAAGCTTTCCGTACTATAAAAGGTCATCTGCATCGAAAACAATTCCAAAGATCATGTCAATACGATGACATTCCATTCTGGAACATTCAAACCATATTCCATTATTCCTTGGTTTGATTGAGTCACTTTTCCCTTCGTCCACTGGATATGCATTTTTATTGTAAGAATTATTCAAAGCTTGAATCTGCTTTCTAGACTCCAACACAAGGTTACTAAAATCTTGGAAAATTTGTTGCACTCCTCTTGCTTTGATATTAAGAAAATATTTATTCTCGAGGCCTCTCAAAAGCAATCTTCATCTTTTCATTCTTCTTGAAGAAGATGACAAAAGCCTGCAGCAGTGGAATTGGGTGACTTTCTTTGTTATTTCTTAGGGCCATACTTTTCTAAATTCTTCAAGAATTTCGTATTGGAGATTCTTGATCTGTCTAGTTTTTATTCAATATCATATATATATATATATTATATATATATATATATATATATATATATATATATATATATAAATACTCGTATTCTTTAATTGTATGACCGTTATCTGGAAACACCTTCTGGTTAAAAAAGAGATCATCCAAATAATCCATGATGAAATGCGAAAATGTAAATCCTGATTATCTGGTGTTGCTTATCCGTCGAATTCTTATTTCTAATGAGTTTCGTTACCTCAGCTAAATAATGGACCATTCCGTTTTTATTATAAAGAAAAGAAAGGGAAGAAGAAGGACGAGCGACACAGAAAAATCTAATAAGAAAGAAAGAAAGAAAGAAGGAAAGAGAGAGAGAGAGAGAGAGAGAGAGAGAGAGAGAGAGAGGAGAGAGAGAGAGAGAGAGAGAGAGAGAGAGGGGAGTTGAGCATGTGAAAGGATAACGCTAATCTGTTTCAATCGAACATACTGAAAAGATGAAAAGAAAAAAAAGCCTGTATGTGTGTGTGGGTGTGAGGAGAGAGAGAAGAGAGAGAGAGAGAGAGAGAGAGAGAGAGAGAGAGAGAGAGAGAGAGAGAGAGAGATTTACTTAAATGTTTAAACATATCAGATGTAATAATTAAATGATCATACTGTGGTATATCCACAGGTGCTGCTAGTCATAATTAATATTGAAAAATAAAACACGTGAATGATATTTTATGAAGTGCATAAACATTGTAATGCAACTGTTTCCCTAACTTCATCTATTTCCTCATATTTGTAAATGTGTGTGTGAGTGTGTGTGTGTGTGTGTGTGTGTGTGTTGATATATGCGCATTATGATACATGTTTATGATGATGATGATGATGATGTGTGAGGGTCAGTCAGGGAACATTGTAGATTTCTATTTATAAATATACCAGACAATTTTCTTGGGGGAGTTTGATTAATTTGTCTACAGTGGTTCAGTTTTTATACACCTATTTAGTTATCCAAATATCTTTGTGTTTGGGATGAGGATAGATGAATCGGTATAAAGGGTCAGTAAGTTCTTTCCTTTTCCCATCTATGTGTATAAATATATATGAAGAAATACGTGTCTGTATTTATGTAGTAATGACGTATATATGTGAACAGAATTGGTGAACATATGGAAATATTAGTATTATTTGTATTATTCGGACTATTGTCCTCATCTTCATTGTTATTTGTACAACGTTTCGGTCGATGTGCCCTCCGGCCCTCTTCGGGTATTGTTGTATACCCTTTCTTACTTCTTACTTCTGGTCGTATTTTCTTCTGGTCGGCTTTGCTATTCTGATCGTCTATCTTGGTCTGGTCTCTTCTAAGGTCTGGAATTTCTTGGGGACTTCGTGTCTGGTTTCTGTTAGGGATTTCTCCTTATCAGAAGCCCTGTGTCATTGTTAGTTTTTAGGTAATAAACACAAAACTTCGATTTACTTTGATGTTACTTTATTTTCAATCTCAACCCAGACATCTGCGCAGTTGAGACTTACATCCTACGAGCTCGGCTCCTACCTCTAACTGACTGAGTTACTTACTATCCTTAAACCGGAACACAGGGTCTTCTATGCCTTCCAGTTCTCACGATTTATCCCCGGAAGGCAAGGTGAGAGTGAGGTCAATCCTTGTCACTCATCCTTCAAGGCTGTGGGCTGTAGCTTATAACGGCCATTTTTATTTCTACACTATTGCCATAAATATTAGGTATCTAATAATTATGTGACAGTATTTCTTGTCGGACTCGGGAACCATCTCAAACTCGGGAACCTTCTTTTTGAAGCTCCCGATTACGACAAGAAGTTTCCCGAGTTCGAAAAGAAGGTTCCCGAGTCCGAGATGGTTCCCGAGTCCGATAAGAAATACCAGAAGAAGACCGGAGGGCACACCGGCCGAAACGTTGTACAGATAACAATGAAGATGAGGACAATAGTCCGAATAATACAAATAATATTAATTACCAAGCCTCATCTAAAAAATTTAGAGAAATAGTATATGGAAATATATAGTAGTATTTTGTGGCACATATATATATATATATATATATATATATATATATATATGTTGGCAACCTTCTGTCTATTTAAGAGGATGGCGTAGTGTCCATTTTTTTGTTTACCTACAGCTACGTGAGTGGTTGAACAGACCGATCTTTTAATGGCAGTCTCTGGTACAGTGATTCCAAACAGAAGGTGCTGCTTTCTGTAGGTGTTGGGGTGTTGTTGTCTCTCCTTCCTTTTAGCTCTCTTTTCTGTGGCGGCTTCTTTCCTTTCTTTTTCACTCCCTTTCGTTCCTTGTTTGACGATGAGGCGCCAGGTCGCACGATCTTCTGCACAAGCCTCCCATGTGTTTATGTCGATGTGACATGTCTTCATGTCTCTCTTGCAGACATCTTTGAAGCGTAGACGTGGTCTCCCTACCGGTCGGATGCCCTCCACTAGTTCACCATACAGTAGATCTTTGGGGATGCGGTCTTTGTCCATAAGTTGTATTAATACACTTTTAAATGATAATCATCTCTAGGTTGCAGGTTCAATCCTGGCCAAGGGCGATACTAACATAGAACTCTTAACATAGTGTAACACTTTTACCCGGTCATTCCATTAACTATGACCGGGTAAAAGTGTTACACTATGTTAAGAGTTCTATGTTATTCAATCCAATGGAATGAGAACAGTATTCCAATGGATTGAATAAAGAGTACAGTTCGAAGTTCTGTGAAGGTTCCATATTACGAAAAGGAAGTTCCCGAGTTCGACAAGAAGGTTCCCAAGTTCGAATGTTACATAATCATTAGATACCTAATGATTATGACAATAGTGTAGAAATCATATTAGTGCAGCTGATGGCCTTGAGGGTGAGTGACAGCGCTTGACCTCGATCTCACCTTGCGTTCTGGGGAGAATCGTGAGAACGGAACCCCGATAGAAGCCCCTTCCGGTTTAAGGGGTAAGCAACTGAGTTAGTTAGGAGTTAGAAGCCAAGCTAGCAAGATGTGAGTCTCACTGCGTGATTGTCTAGTCTGGGGTTCTACGAATAAAGTAACATCATCGTAAATCGAAGTCTTGTGGTTATTACTAAAAGCTAACAATGACAGAAGGCTTCTGATAAGGAGTGATCCCCAGACCCGGAATCCCCAGATAAGAAAGACCAGACCTGTAGAAGATATACCAGACCAAGATAGATGATAGAAGAACAAAGCCGGCCAGAAGAATAGAGACAGAGTAAGAAGTAAGAGAAGTATATAACATATAGATATTTAGTACCGGTAAAGAGGGTATACAACACGAAGACAAGGATTGCGAGTTCGAGAACGTTCCCGAGTTCGACAAGAAACACCTGAAGATCGGAGAGCACATCGGCCGAAACGTTGTGTATATAACAATAAAGATGAGGACAAAATAAAATTAAACTGACATTTCCAGATGTAATTTATTTCTACTGTGGGTGTGTGTGTGTGTGTGTTGGTCCTGTAAGCTACTAAGACTAATCCAGGTGTTTCTTGAAGAACTCAGGAATTTTCTCTTTGAATTTAACGTTAACGGAATGAGAACAGTCTACCCCGGTGGATTGAATAAAGGGTTCGGTTCGAAGTTCCGTGAAGACTCCCGATTACGACATGAAGGCTCCAGAGTTCGACAAGAAATGCCTAAAGAAGGCCGAAGGACAAATCAACCGAAACTTTGTGTATATTACAATAAAGATGAGAACAATCGATCTTTGTGGGTTTGATAAAATGATAGGTTCAAAATCTGTAGAAAAAGTATTTCTCTGAATTTTTGAGATGAGGCTTGATAATTTGTACATCGACTAAAACGTTGTACAGATAACAAGGAAGATGAGGACAATAGTCCGAATAATACAAATTAACCTTGGGATTAATGTTCTTTCTTAGTGAACAAGAAAAAAGTTATTGAGTTTTATGTCTGATGAGTTGCACTTGCATAAACCTGTGTTTTGCCAAAAACTGCAGAACACGTTAATCAGAGTTTACTAATGCACAGTCAGTGTGAATTTGCTACTGCCACCCACCCCCAACCACATAGCAAGCCATTTAGGATAGACATTATAATAATGATAGTGCAAGACTTTCCCCTAAAATACTATTTTGGTGACAATTTGATCTTCAGGAGAATATTAATGGTGAAGCCCAGCCTCAACCATGAACAGAATTTTAGTCTTGCTCTAAACTTGGCAAGATTTCTTTGGCCTTGGCAATGATAGACAATTCTATACAGATGACTGAATCTTAGTTTTAGGTTTGTAACCCTATACATATGATTCATATCCAAATATGACAGCTTTAAAACAGTCTGTATCAGTTTCTGTATACTGAAGCAAATCAGCTGTGGTTATATATATATATATATAATATATATATATATATATATATATAGTGAAGAGAGAGATAGGGGAAGGAAGAGAAATATATAGGGGAATATAGATAGATAAATAGATAGAAAGAGAGAGAGGGGGAGGGAGAGAATATATATAGGGGAAGAGATAGATAGATAATATATATATATATATATATATATATATATATATATATATAGAGAGAGAGAGAGAGAGAGAGAGAGAGAGGAAGGGAGAGAAATATATATAGGGGAAGATAGATAGATAAATAGATAGATAGATAGATAGATAGTGAGATAAATGTCACCTGAAATATTGAAAAAATAAAGTGAACCAAGGACAAAACAATGGTTATATATTAAAAGTCTGTTGTTTGTTTCCTATGCTTCCAATATCACAGAAAACGTTCACAAGAGCAATAAATTGATACACAACTAAATATATATACATATACAAGGTGTGTCAAAAAGGTATCGAAATTTTTTGTACTTTTTGACACACCTTGTTGAAATGATGATAATAATAATAATAGGAAAAATGTATAAAATGTTCCGTACACAGAGAGATTTTTCCTATTATTATCATCATCATCATTTCAACTCCATCTGATTATTTTAATAATAATAATAACGTAAATCCGTATACATTTTGATAAACAGACCGAAACACATGTGTAAGTGATATCGATTAAAAGTGATATCGATAAAATTCATTTATATCCATCTACATTTCTTTTCTTTACTCATTTTCCCTCATATTGTCGGATTCATTTTCCATTCTTACACACCACACACACACACACACACACACACACACACACACACACACACACATATATATATATATATATATATATATATATATATATATGAAAATGACTATTGTGTGTGTTAACTTGAAACTAGCGTGAATGTTTCAGAGTAAATGGGATAATGAAAGATAATGTTAAAATAAGTAAAAATCTTTTGATATCAATGTCATCCTTTAACCGATTATCACATTATTGTTTCGGTAAATTAAATTTGTTGTGGCTGCATCAAGCAAAATGTTTGAGTGATTCACTAACCTCATAAACATTTATAAATCTGTTTCCAGTCATCTTAAGAGCATCATCTCCTCCTCCTTCCCCTTCTCCCCCCCCCTTCATCTTCATCCTCATCTTTTCGTATTTGCCTCGAAACAAAGAGGCAGTCAATTAATGAATCATCCCTTTAAGTGACAATAAACTAGTAACTTCAAACTAATTGCCGCACACAAGAAGTGAGAGAAGAAGAAATGAGAGAAGAAGAAGTGAGAGAAGAAGAAGTGAGAGAAGAAGAAGCGAGAGAAGAAGAAGTGAGAGAAGAAGAAGCGAGAGAAGAAGAAGTGAGAGAAGAAGAAGCGAGAGAAGCAGCAGCAGCAGCAGCAGCGATAAGTTGTCTGTCTTGAAGGAAGAAAGATTTAACTAATTCTTCTCTCGGAAGAAGATTACGTTTATCATAAAACAGTTTTAATTGTTCATCTTGCTTTGGAGATTATCACTTATTGAATTATTGTTTATTTTACACAGCAAAAATCCGATGCATTCATATATATATATATATATATATATATATATATATATATATGTGCGTGTGTGTATGTATATATATGTATATGTATATATATGTGGTGTGTGTGCCACTTCAAAATCTTCCCTTCTTCTTCTTCATCATCATCTTCTTCTTCTTCCTTGAGTCTTCTTCTTCTTCTTCTTCTTCTTCTTCTTCTTCTTCTTCTTCTTCTTCCTTGAGTCTTCTTCTCTTCTTCTTCTTCTTCTTCTTCTTCTTCTTCTTCATCATCATCTTCTTCTTCTTCCTTGAGTTTCTTCTTCTTCTTCTTCTTCTTCTTTTCTTCTTCTTCTTCTTCCTTGAGTCTTCTTCTTCTTCTTCTTCTTCATCATCATCTTCTTCTTCTTCTTGAGTCTTCTTCTTTCTTCTTCTTCTTCTCTTCTCTTCTTCTTCTTCTTCTTCTTCTTCTTCTTTCTTGAGTCTTCTTCCTTGAGTCTCTTCTTCTTCTTCTTCTTCTTCTTCTTCTTCTTCTTCTTCCTTGAGTCTTCTTCATCTTCATCTTCTTCTTCTTCTTCTTCTTCTTCTTCTTCTATTGATGGGAACTGTGCAAGAATGCAGCATACTGTCTTGAATAAATCCTGTACGTAGCACCCCACAAAAAAGACACTTTCTATTCCACAAAGCAAGACGAGCAATACATGCTGGACACTGTTGGAGAAGTAAGAACGAACTCATAACTGACATTCTCTTGTGGATACCAATACATTGAATTACCAGAGTGTGCTGACAAGCAAAACATTATTATATACTGGATGCCGTGAGCAGGACGAGTAGAGAGAGAGAGAGAGAGAGAGAGAGAGAGAGAAGAGAGTCATATATATATATATATAGTAAAGTAAAGTCGTCGGGATGGCTTATAGTCGGTATCAGCCAGACAGTGAGGGAGTCTATCCCCTTTTCACTAGCGCTAGACCAAGGAGATTGTTTTTTAATGTCTGAGGTGAAGCGCCACACCTACCATCACCTCCTCCCTTTACCGCACAGATACCTGATAGTTGACGAGGGCCGGTATCGAACCAGGAACCTTGTGGGTCCCAGGCCGACGCTCTACCGATTAAGCTAAGCACAGAGTTTTAAAAAAATGGTTCTATTTCTTAGCAAATCTTTTCAGACTATACTAAGCATACTATTCTGAAGTCTTAGAAATGATACCCGTTTTCATCTTCATATCTTATAGTTTTCAAAATAACCATGGGTGTTTATGCAGGCGCAGATACTACACTCTCATCCTAGACAGAACTGCCAATCTATACATAAATAATCTGGCATTTCTTAATGCAAACTACTCTAGCTTATACACACAGATATGCACATATATATGTATATATATATAATAGATGTTTTCAAGATCTCTATTTATAAATTCATATAGAGATGCACAGACATGAGTAAGCGTCAAAAGTTCTTGTGCGATGCAAAGTTTATTAATTGAAGGTTTTCCGAACAACCAACCATTGATTATAGAATGAGTTCCTCTTTTTTTTATCTATGCTTTTTAATTTGAAGTCTCTTGAAAAGACAAGATTTATTTCACTATAAATTGCTATGTGTAAGAGGCAGAAAGAAGATGAAAGACAGAGAGAGGCTTAAAATGGCCGATAACAGAGATCAGTGATGTGAAATGGCTCCAGTTATCTCCCTTTGTGTTGGGCGCCTTATGCAGAAAGATGGGTCTAAGTAGTGATGGAAAAAGAGAGAACAAACAAAGTTTAAAAATAAAAAATAAATAAGTATGAAGATCCTTGTGATAATCTCTATGGCAAATTCATCCAATCAAATGAAGACGTTTGGAAGAGTAGACTCTCCATCTTCAACGACTTTTCTTCTTGTTCCTTGGAGGGAAGATGTAATTACCCATCTATAATATATATATATATATATATATATATATATATATATATATATACACTTTTTTTATTTACTTTCCTCCTCCTCCTTCAATAAAAAGGAAGTCACATATATTTATTCTATAGACATATATATATATATATATATATATATATATATATATATATATATACAAACATAACACAAACACACAAATGTATATATATATATATATTATATATATTATATATATATATATATATATATATATTATATATATATATATAGATAGATAGATAGATAGATAGATACTAACACAACTATATATGTATGCACATACAGACAAACACAAGCACCGGTTCACGCTCGATCACCGAAGATAAGCTGCAATGAACCAGTTCAATACTTAGATGGGTGACCATTTAAGCAACAGCAGGTACTGTATGAAAACCGAATATCAATATAACTTGACTCGGCATTAAATGTTCCGAAAATGGTTGATATAACGTAAAACTATTCAACAGACAGAAACTTGAATACTGAAATATTTATGGAAAATAGATATAGATATATGAGGTTCGTCTAAAAACGAAACCTATCTGTAAAAAAACAAATAAATGCTTTTGTTTTACCTACAACTTAATATGATCTGTCTCCTTTAGAATAGTCTCTCTTCCCAGAAAATGCTGATAAATCATTTCTTATTTTGTCTGGTGTTCGGAATCTATGATATTTCAGGGTAGATGTCAGCTTTTGGGGAAGAATAAGGTCAACTAGGGTGAAATCCAGAGAGCAGCAGGCTGATTAACCATCTCCTGACTGACTGGTGATGTTCTGTTCAGACCTGTCATAAAATTCATGGCAACACAATGCATAAACAGTCTTTTGTTTTCCATTTAACCGATTCTTATCTCTTTGGAAACTTCATGAACAGCCAGCAAACATTTCTACAGGACATGGATCATTCTTCCTTTTTGCTTTTGTAGCTTAGAGTATACAGAAGCTGGGATGTAGAAACAAGTTTCTTAAGAGACAGTAGGGGATATGAGTCTCACTTGAAGCATATTTTAATTCCTATTTCGGATATATGCTGTTCCTTGGTCGGTTCGGTTTCATTGATTCATTGCATATTGACGTTTGTTGGTTATTTGATGCCAAAACCATCCTTGTAGAAGAACAGTAGTGACAAATTGAGTGAAATGCAATAAAAAAAACATTAGGAAGATGAATGATAATACAAACCAAAATTAATAACGATCTTTTCACTAGCGCTAGACCAAAGAGGTTGTTTTTGCGTGTGAGCCGGAGCGCCACACCTACCATCAGATCCATGTGCTACTCATGCGCTGAGTTGGCGAGGGCCGGTATCGAACTAGTAACCTTGTGGCTTCCAGCCGAACGCGCTACCGACTGAACTAACGCGGGCCTTAAATAATAATAATAATAATAATAATAATAATAATAATAATAATAATAATAATAATAATAATAATAATAATAATAATAATAATAATAATAAGAAGAAGAAGAAGAAGAAGAAGAAGAAGAAGAAGAAGAAGAAAAATTAATCGACTTCTACAGAATTCATTCTTTTCTGGGTTTTATTTACCCGCAGATGCAGTCACATAACCATAACACTAAGACGGATCCATAAACATCCCACAAGATTTATATACACCAAAAAAAAAACCATGTATAAGATATGTATAAAACCATTCTCTCTTTCTCCCACTCTCTCTCTCTCTCTGTCTCTCTCTTATTCTCCCGTTCACCCTCTCTCTTTCTCCCATCCACTCCCTCTCTTTCTCATGTTCACTCTCCCTCTTTCTCCCATTCTCTCTCTCTCTCATTTCCCGTTCACCCTCTCTCTTTCTCCCATCCACTCTCTCTCTTCTCATGTTCACTCTCTCTCTTTCTCCCCATTCTCTCCCCCTCCCCTCTCTCTCATTCTCCTGTTCCCCCTTCTCTCTTCTCCCATTCACTCTCTCTTTCTCCTATTTACTCTTACTCTCTTTCTCCAATTCAATATCTCTTTCTTTCTCTCATTCACACACTCTCCCTCTCCCTTTTACTCTCTCTTTCACCCATTCACTTTCTTTCTCTTTTACCCTTTCCCCCTCTCTCTCTTTCCCCCTTTCACTCTCTCTCTTTCTTCAGTTCACTCTCTGTTTCTCCCATTCACTCTTTCTTCCTTTCTCAGTCTCTCTCTATCTCCTATTCAGTCTCCTTCTATTTCCCTTTTCACTCTCTATTCCCCCCTCCCTGCTCTCTCTCTCTCTCTCCCTTTCTCTCTCTCTCTCTTTTCTCTTTTTCTCTTCTCATCTCTTCTCTCTCTTCCATAATTCTCTCTTATTCTCTTAAAATACAGCCAAGAACTTAAAAAATATCACAAACCCCTTTAACCTCTCAATAAAAAAAACACATGGACAATTTATTTTCTTTCTTAAACAAACACCTTCTCTCTCTCCTCTCTCTCTCTCTCTCTCTCTCTCTCTCCTCTCTCTCTCTCCTCTTTCTAATACACACATAGATATCACAAGATTTTTCTTTCTATTCTTAAAAGAACAGAAATTCCACACTTTACTTACACAAGAGCAATTATATGCAAATGTCTGCATTCACCAAGACACACTCACCTAGAGCCACACTGAACCCAAGAAACAATTTTTTTTTTCTTCCCAATTTTACATATTAAAAAAGAAATTAAAAAAACAAACTCTGACGGTTGTCTTAAACATCAGACAAAATAGAAGCAAAAAAATATTCTAAACTAATGAAGAAAGAAATTTGAAATACAAAAAAAAGAAAAAGAAAAAAAAAAAAGACTAAAAAAGAAAGAAAAAAAAGAAGAAAAAAAGAAAGAAAAACCCACAAAGCTTTTCGTTATTGTACATTTATATATTTGGATTATCATGTCCTTATCATGATTGTAATAATAATAATAATAATGAATATGTGAAAAGTAATACCAATTGTAGTTGGGGCACTTGAACAGTCCCAAGAGGGATTAGAAAAGGGCTTGGAAAGTTTGGATATCAGAGGAAGGATTGAAAACCATTCAGAACACTGCACTGCTGCAATCCTGCCAGAATACCCAGAGAGTCCTGGAGACCTGAGGAGACTTGCTGTCACTCAGACTCCAGTGAAAGCCATCACTAACCACTGATGTGAAAACTCAAAAAGGAATAATAAAATAATGTAGACTGTGCGGTGACAGAGATGAGACTGTAAACCATGTATTAATGAATATAGCAAACTAACACAACGGGAATATACAAGCTAGGCACGACTGGGTTGTGAAGGTGATCCACTGGGAAATGATGCAAAAAATTAAGATTTTGACCATACAACAAATGGAATATGCATAAACCAAAATCTGTTCTTGAGAATGAAACGCAAAAAAAAATCGCTGGACTTTGAGACGGATCACCCTATCACAGCCAGGAGACCAGACCTAGTGTTGATTAAAAGAAAGAACTTGACAACTGGTTAGATGTTGCGGCTGGTTATAATCAGACTCTAGCACCTATATGATTGTCCCAACCTTATTGTCCTTATAGCAAACCCCAACTCTTGTCATATATTGCTAAAAGGCCGTGACTGAGGGTCTTAATGTCCCTAGGTATGATGTTAAGATCTGATGATGTTCCAGTTCTGGAGCCCTGTGGAATGTGGAGTATCCTTCATCACCATTACTCCCCAGTTAGTACCTATTAGGGTCCATCTAAGGGTTAAATAGAAAAAAATGAGTTTAAGAATAAAAATGTTTTTGGCATAAAATAACCCAACAAGGGTTGACATGCCGTAAAATGTAACCAACCAACCAACCCAAGAGTATTAGTGCAAAGTGAAAATGAAACGCCTCATCTTATATTTGAAACTTGGGTCCCTGATTTAATTTTGTACAGTAATGACCATTACACAAGCATACTTTCAAATCATCAACAGCTAACATTTGGGGAATTTCAAAACTTAACCATTCATTTAAAACCTTTTTAGTTCTCTTTCTGCTGTCCATGAGGTGGTCCCACGTTAATAGGGCCTTGTGCCTAACCTAGTACAAGTGGGGTACGAGGATAATACTCCATGCTATCGAGTATTTTCAAAATCAGTTAATTTTTCCAAGTTAGTTCATCGGTAGAGCCTCCTGCCTAGGAAATCGCAAGATTCCTGTTACGATGCCGGTCCTGGCCAACTCAGCGCATGAGCAGCACAGATTGAATAATCTGATCTGTCTGGTAAAGTGATACTCCGCCTCAGCAAAAACAATCTCCCTGGTCTAGAGCTAGTGAAAAGGTGATAGACTTCCTCGCTATCCAGCTGATACCGACAATAGGCCACTCCACAGATAACTTTAAAAAAAGTAAAAGTTGACAGAATAGCCAATTGTCGGTATCAACCGACAGTGAGGCTAGCGCTAGACCAGGAGATTTTTTTTCTGAGGTGGAGCGCCACAACTACCGTCAGCTCACACTTTACTGTACAGATCGGATTACCCAATCTGTGCTAACTCATGCGTTGAGGTTGGCCGGGAGCCGATACGAAAGCAGGAATCTTGTGATTCCTAGGCAGGAGCTCTACCGACTGAGCTAAACTTGGAAAATTAACTTATTGAAATACCCGATAGCATGGAAAGCAGAAAGAGGAAACTAAAAAGGGTTAAATGAATGGTTAAATTTACTGTACAGATCAGATTACCCAATCTTGGCTATTAATGTGCTGAGTTTTGTGGGACCAGTATCAAACCAGGAACCTTAAACAATTACCCTAGTTTGGGTACCTTACCAACTGAGCTAAACCGGTCCGCTGACTTACTTTAAGAATATCCTTAAAAAATAGTGTAAAAAAAGGGAGACATTCCCACTGCCAGTCTGTGCATATTGCAATGGTTCTCAACGCGGCTTTTAAGTGTTGTAATTCGTAACATCTCGATAAGATATCTCACTTCTGGCAATGTTTTTAGTTTTTCTTTAAAAAAAAAACCCAAAGTGTTTTCTATTTATGGTAGTAAATCTCTTATATGCAGATATCTGTAACCTTAACGGCCAATACGGATAGATTTACTTAAAACCGTGTATTGCTCTGGGACCTAATAAAAGTACCCTGTGCTCCCTTGAAATACCTATAATTGTGGAAAAAGCGGTGCAAGACTTTGGCTGGACTAAGAGCCACTTTTCGGGCAGCTCTATTGTTGAACTTTTTTTACAGCTCCACCCCATTATATTGTTGGAACTATTGAGCTTTTTTTAAATTTAAAAAAAATTTTTTTTCAAATTCTATTTTATTTTTTTTTATATTTCATATTTTAATTGTTACCTATAGCAAAGCAATGGCAATACTTGAACACAAGTGTGCTGCCGATCATATATAATATATATTAATATATAATATATATATATAATATATATATATGTTATATTGTCGCTAATCATTTAACATATGCATCTTTAATCCAAACATTAAAACAGTTGGTTGGAAATTTAAAAAAAAAAAATCAGCTTCAGTTAGGTTGAATAGTTTCTGACGCTAAAAAATTCCTGGACGATAATGTTTTAATAATTGATTTATTCTTTTAGGTAAATAAATTGTTTTCTTTTAGGAAATCAGTCTTGACGCTAAATGGTTAATGTTTGTTTTAAGAAAATCATAGCTGACCCTATAGGGCCCCCAATTCGACGTGTAGAATTTATCATACCCTATATTCAACACAAGGAAAACTTGAATAGAGTTAATAGTTATCAGTCAAAAGTTTTGGACCGATTTTAAAAGAAGAAAGCATTTAAAAAAAGAAAATTTCACTTTGAATAATTTAAAAGAAGATTTTTTTTTTCAGCGTTCGCTACGTGACGTCCAATCGATGTTGGTTAGATAAAGATGATACACGGGAAAAGTTACATTAACGTTTCTAAAAGTTATTGTATTTAAAAAAATATTTGTATTATTTGAAAGAGATTACAGGAAAAGCTCTAAATTCTTAAAATCTAAAATAATATACATTTATTAATTGCTTAAATGGGAAAAAACCCAACCCTTTTGGTATCTATAGACGTGGCTGAAGCGCGGCTTGATGGTTTTCTACGAGCATTGGGTATGACATTAAACTCTTCTGATGGTTGAAAGTTCGAATTTTGGAACCTCTACTGAATATTGGAGTAAAACCCTTCGCGCCATTACTACCAGGTCCACTCGCCCCGATGGGGTTTAGTACCGTTGGATCCCATCTATAGGTTAAAATAAAAATGGGTAAGAAAAGATTGGGAAGTTTTAAAAAAAATGAGTTTGAAATAAAGGTTTGAGATACCCATCAAGAATGAATAAAATCAAAACGTCTTCGGCATAGTTATGGGGGTTAAATTTGAAAACAAATGAATTTTTAGTATTATTCTGGTTATTCGGAACTATTGTCCCATCTTCATTGTTTATTTGCTACAATACAATATGGGAAAACCCATAATTAGAAGGCCAGATCAGATTGAAAAAAACATACAGAAGAGAGACAATATGAGCTAGGCTAAAATTATGTTAACATCAGTAAAATAGGTAGATCATTTCTAGCCCAAATCAAGACATTAAGGTTGGGTATAAGTTCCCAAAAATTCACACTCAATTGTTCCAATTGGGAACAGCATGGCCGAGTAGATTTAAAGCAGGGTTAAGGTTAAGACAGTTCTAAGTGACAGTATATCTTGGAAATCGTATTTTAAATTTTAAAGTTTAACGTTGAATTTTGACCGTCTTTTTAAAAAAAATTACCATTAAAAATTAGAATTTCGGAATTTTTGTCCAAAAATCTATTTAAAAAAAATCTATTCTAAAATCAGATAATTGTCCTATTTCAAATGAAATCTTTCATTACTTCATTCATAATATAAATTTGCTTTCAAAATAGTGCTTTGTATCCATTAATATGATTAGAACTATTTTAATTTCTGTTGTAGACCCCCCTCCCAAAAATTTAAAATCTTTTTTATTTTTTATTTCAGAAATAACCTATTAATTACTATTTAAAGAACAGATGTCAATATAAATCAGTTGAAGTTTTAAATCGCCCACATATATTAGATTTTTTCTAAAAATGATCCATTATTTCATTTCATTTTTTTCTTGTGAATAAAAATAATAAATAGATAGAATAATGTACACATGGAATAAAACCCCTGACCGAAACAAGTGCTAAGTTTAAATTAACTTAAAATATCCTATTTTAATCCATTCAATACTTTTCTTTTCTTTATTTCTCTTTTCAACACATACCGTCGGTTCACTTTCCATTTTCATTTTACACACACACACACACACACACACACACACACACATATATATACTTATATATATAATATATCGTGTGTGTGTGTGTGTGTGTGTGTGTGCTGTTTGTTAATACTATTCATTCTTCTCTTTACAAGATCGCAATTTACCAGTGACACGCCTCCTTGTTATGTTTTCTATTTTGAATGAATATTTTAGTTTCTTCATGAAATAAATGTTTTTCTTTCTTTTGTTATGTAAATAACTACGTATTTAACGGAGACGTAGTCCTCTCCATCATCAAATTCAAATCGATTGGCTCAAAAGCTTAAACAACACACCAATTAAAAGCGAGTTGTCAATACATCTATGAAAATTTAGGCGTTATATTTAACATTATTTTGTCTGGGGTGGATAACCAGTCTCTCTGTTTCGGGTGGGGGGGATGTCGACTATGGCAGNAGAGAGAGATAAAAAAATTTGGGAAAATATTCAAAAAAAGTGTTATAAAATTATAATCTGATAAACTATGTGGATATTTTTTTTAATATTTTTATTTTTTATTTTTGTCAGTTTAAATCAATTTGTTAGTTGATGTTATCAAATATTATTTTTATTCAAAATGTGTGAAATTAATTTTCTGATAAAAAACATATTTGCTTGATGGGAACAAAGTGTGTTATCCATTTTGTAGTAAACTGCAGAGATAAGTATAAAGAATATACAAATATTGGAATAAAACATCAATAATGTTTGAATACTTAAAAATGCGTCAGTTGAATATGAATATTAAATGCAATTCTCTCGAAACTTTATTCTGATATTTATTCTTAAAAAAAAAAAAAAAATCTCTTTCTTTCATTTTAGCCTTTTCTCTCTCTTTCGTCCTATTTTTATCTTTTTTTATCTTTAATTTTCTTTCTGCACTTCCCGTTTGTTTTGTTTTTTTATTTTCTTTCTTTTTTCTTCTTCGTTCTCTTTCATTGATTTTTTCAATTTAGTTATTCTTTTATAATTTTTCATTCTTGGTCTTTTAGTCTCCTATTTCTTCCTTTAATTCTTTGAGCCTGTTCAATACTCAGATGGGTGACCATTTGAGCCTTCCCTATACATGCATTAACATCGCTTGTGGATGAGATATTACTACCTTGGTACGTGAATTATTCCACTGATTTTAGAGACTTATCTTTGAATGTGAAGATGTCTCCTTCATTTTTAAAACACATGAACTCAGTTTTATTGGAGTTCATATAGTGGTCAATGTTCCGCGCTGCCTTCTCCAAGCTATATGTAGCAAGGGTTTGGCTTGTGCATGTGTATCTGCAAGAAGTGCCAGATCATCTGCGTAGTCCACATCCGTAATATCGCCTGCTTCTTGCTTTTTTGTGTGAGTCTTTTTTCTTTCATGGGATCTAGTGATTAAAAATATTTTTTCACTTTGTAGTAATCAAAAAAAAAAAAGAAAAAAAAAAGAAAAAAGAAAAAGAAAAAGAAAAAAGAAATACCGTATTTGACGCACTTTTTTTCCAAAATTTTGGCTCAAAAATTGCCCTGTGTCTTATACATCATAGATGAAGTTTGAGACCTTCCGTAGGTCTAGGCTAATCTTCTCTATGATGCTCACTAACCCAGCTTACAATCAGTACTTTTACCTACCCTAAACTCCATGCATCCTTATTTTATTGCTGGTATTGTTATAATCAAGGTTAACAGGAGACAGTTTTCAACAATATAAGGTTAGATACACTAAAAACCTTTTTTCTCCTGAATCTGACCTGCTGAAATGGGGGTGCGTCTTATATGCCCGTGCGTCTTATATGCCGTCAAATACGGTATGTAATTTAAACATTAATAAAGAAATCTTTGCTTAATGTTTAGTTGTATTCATTTTGGCAATGATGTCTATTTGCAAACATTTCGTGCGCCTGTTAGCAGGTGCTTTTTCAAATCTTTCTTTGCAATTTGTTCTAGCTCTTGAATTTTTCTTGGATTCTTTTCCCCAGTGGCCGATTTTCAGCTCTTTTCAAAGAATTTCAATGGAAATCAGGAATCATTGCTGGTCAGTTTTAAATAGTCCATTATTTCCTTTCTAACCATTCCACTGCTGCGCTTTTCAATGTGTGTGTGTGCTTAAAGGCTTTGTCCTGTCGACGAACCAATGGACTCTGACCCATGCATAGTTTTCAAATACTGGGTTGTACATTTCCTCCTAAATGTTTTTGGCAATCGTTTGATTAAATGTCTACAGTGCCAATGGCAACAAAGCAGCTCTATAAACTGAAAGTACCGCTTCCTGCGAGACCAGTGAAGTTAAGCAGTGGTGAGCCTGTTTAATACTTATTTGGGTGATCACTTAAGTAACAGCAGGTACTGTTAAAATTGATTTTAAGATAGGTTTGAGCGGGTAGTGGCGTAGCTACTGTAGGCCAGTAGTAGACTCGCCCTTCCCAGAACTCTCCTCACCAGCAGGCATAAAAAGGAGATATTTTGTTGGGACGTTGGTGGAAAAAGAGTTTGTAAATCGTATAGGGATTGGTCCCTATATTTTCACGGTATGTGGAATTGACCAAATTAAAATAATTAAGTTTTCTTAAATAACTAGTTTTACAATGGTATGTCATGAGTTTAGAATTAGGTAAACAAAAGATAATCGGAATAATATTAGTTTGGAAATATTTTAGAAACATTAGAAACAATGGTTTAAATTCCATGGGAAAATATGTACGCCATCGGAATGTACCAAAATCATTCGATATTGCATCATTGCAAATCACCTGATATTTGATGAATACTTTAGCTTAATGATCACAATAGACAATGACAAAAAGAAAATTATAAAAAAGGCCCATAGAGCTGAAAAACAACAGACAGTGGGAGCTTATGCTCTTCCTGACTCGACAGAGTTGGGTCGAATGCCCTCTAACTCGACAGTAAGAGCGAAAGTTCTCCCCCAACATCGACACAATGGGGAGAAGTTGCTGCCCGAAGACACAAAATGATATATCAGGTTGATCTCGTATTTTCGTTTCCTATTTTCTCTCTCTCTCTCTCGCTCAACAACAACACATTTCAATCACAAGTTTCAATCACAGACAAAACTGCTACAATGTTGACACAACCAATCGCACAACAATAAACAATACATGTCACACTTGTCACACACAACTATGTACAGACACATACAGTTGGCAACACCACTAAAAGAACAATTAAATATACCAATTGTAAATTAATGTATATAAAGTTTGTTTCCTTTATCAATTGTATCTTCTTCTTTTGTTTTCTACGGAAACTTCATTTCCGTAGTCTCATACATTTAAATTGTGGGGGCCCATAACTCGGATCTTCTTCAACTCCTCAACTAAACACTCACCAACAACAACAACGGTCCCTACAATCGTTACTACTGTGTAGTGAAATCTGTCTTGTTCGGGCTAACATTTCTTTTGCGGAAAGAGTTTGTAACTCATAACTACAGTGTAGTAATGTTTCGGTTCCCGAGGTTGCCCCGGTCGCAGGCCGTGCCAGTGGAGTTTGTTGCAATCTGCTGCTACATTTTTGTAGTCGGTCGACCGCGGATAAACCCCTCATAACAGTTATTGCGAGAGTTCACAATAGTAGAGTAAGCAACCCGAATCCTTTGTTTATGAAAATAAGTTTGTTTATCAACAATTGATTGGGCATTAAGTATCCCGAAAAGGGTTGATATGCCGTAAAAACAACAAACTTATATTCTTCAATCTCCTTTCAACCATCTTTTTGAGTGGGCAATTCAATCTTATACCAAGATAGAGGACGTGTTGGACTAATTTGGTATAAGATGTAAATAAACTTCACACTTATATTTATAGACTTTCCCAAATAGCAGCAGCAGACATTTCTAGTAAAATGTGCCAATCAGAAACGAGCACAGAAAAGCATTTTAGCATTTAAGATATATTTTTCAACTGTCCTCAAATCAGTTGCTAACTGGATTCTATGCAACAAGGAGGTACACTCTTGTTCTACCTAGGGTTTCAAGGAATACAACAGGACTTTCTACTACTAAGACTACACCCTTTTTCTACCATTGGATTTATTAATAGGAGACCTAAAAGCCTCAAATGACAACCAGAATTGTAACACTAACACCCTTGGGGAAAAGTAGGAACCCTCTCGTCTCCCCTCCCCCCCAGCTAGCGGTTAAATAGTGCCACTTTTGTTCTTCTACAAGTAAACTCTTGTTTTACCGTGGATTACAAGGAATACAACTGGAAGTTCTACTACTGAGACAACACCCTTTTCTACAATTGGATTTATTAATAGGAGACCTAAACACCGAAAATGTCAACCAGAATCGAACTCAGTTGATATGTTGTAAAACGAAAACAACCAAACAACCAACTGACCAAACATTGTAAACATTACAAATCTTAATTTATGCTTAAGTAATCACCCAATTAAGTATTAAACAGGCTCACCACTGCTTAACTTCAGAGGTATCCTAGGAACCGATACTTTGCTGGCATTGGTACTGTAGACATTAAATCAAATGATTGCCAAAAACATTTAGGAGGAAATGTTCAATCCAGTATTTGAAAACTATGCATGGGTCAGAGTAGGATATTTGTTTGCTTTGTAATAATGAGCTTCCTTTCATTATCTATAAATAAATCACAAGTTTTCTTTGGCAAAAAGTTCCATTTTGTTTCTACCTACATTCGCCCAGGAGGATTGTAATTCATTTTTGACAAAGATTATTTGTTTTTCTGTTCGATTTTTTTCCAATGGTTGAGTTTTTCTTTATTGGTTCAGTACACAATACAAGTTACATGAAAACCATATTCTTAAAGGTCTTCAGTTCTTTGCATGTTAAAAATGGCCTTTTTTTTAATACAATTTGCACCAATTTTGAAAGATTTTCAATTTATATCATAATCTTTCATACATCATTTTCAAGAAAGTGTTTTGTTTGTTCAATTATTTTTTCAATAACATTATGAATACTTTATGAATGAATATAAGAAAATGATAATCCTTATGAAATATTTCTAATCGAAGATATTCACCCCATTTATTTAATTCTAGTTAATATTGACAAAAATGTATCAAACACTTAATAATTGTAAAACAGGATTCAACTTTTTAAGTATTTTTATTTTCTTATAACAAACTTTTTTTTGAGGTCGAGTTATCGTTTATTAGTTCAATACGCAGCATCGTAGCGTTGTGGCTACTTTTGATTTGAAAGTGATTATGTATTAATCGAAATCGTGAAATACTTATCTTCTTTTTTCCTTCTCGGAGCTGGAATCTAGTTGCTGGATCTGATGTTGGGTTGGCTGGCATTCTTGCTCTTTTGATTCTGAAACAATTTGAGATTCACTTGAGGATATCTTGCTTTGTGCCATTTATAGTTTCTAATAATAACACAAAACATTCTTGATTTTTTTCTCATGAGCTGTTTTATATTATTCCAAGTCAGAATGCCTTGAGGAACAGACATGCATTTTGCGTCTGCACCTGGCCACTGCTTTGTTCCAAACTGATCTTTTCCCACTCTCTCTTTCTCTCACTCTCTTCACTGCCAATCAGAATTCGACAAGTGACCTAATGCTTCGTCATCAAAAGCTTTCCTCATTAACTACACGCAATATCTTGTCTTCCAGGCATTTTCCATCCTATTATGTTATAAGCATAAGGTACATGGAATCCGGATTGTTCAAGGTCAGTTTTAAGTTCTTTGAATGTTTAATATGGTGTCTTCTTAAAAGAAAATACAATTTGCACCAACTTTGAAAGATTTCTCTCATCGATTTTGCAAATTTTTCCTTATCTATAAAAGAGGGATAACTAAATCCCTGGAAATGTCCTTGAAATCTTTCGGGGTTTTGAGTATAATTGTTCTTTGGATTTTCTCTGAGAGAATTCCCTTGTCTTTACAATTTTGAAAAAGGAACAAGAATAACAAGTGTCCTTTTTTTAATACATTAGTAATCGTTCGTTTCGTAATCCAATTATCAGAGGTAAGTCTAATTTATAATTTATCTCAAGGGAATCAAATCCAATTATTTTTCTAAACTGACTTAACAGGTGTTAATACCAATATTGTAGTAAGGTTTCACTTTTTCTCATTTCTCTGTGCGTGCGTGTGTGTATTTATGTGTATGAGTATATATGTGTATGTGTGTGGGTGTGCATATATGGTTGAGCATTTGTATAATAAACACATGTGAACATATATCTCTCTTTCCCTCTGTCTGTCTGTCTCTCTCTCTATATATATATGTGTGTGTATATATACGTGCATATATGTATTTGTGGGAACGTCACGTGGTGTAATGGTTAGCGAGTTCGATTCTAACTGGGTACCCCGTACTTCTGGTCTTGTGCCACATCTAAGCTCAGCTTAGTAAATAACTATATGTATTTGTGGATATATCTATCTTTATATGTTTAATCGTTTGTATAAACACAACACACACACACACACGCACACACACACACACAACACACACACACACACAACACATATATATATATATATATATATATATATATGAGTAAGAAAAGGTGGAATGAAAACATCACACAATGCTGTTAAAGAAGAAAACAATTTATAATATAATCATAGCTGATATTGATCAATATCAATATCAGCTATGATTATATTATAAATTGTTTTCTTCTTTAACAGCATTGTGTGATGTTTTCATTCCACCTTTTCTTACTCATATTGTCGGATTCATTTCCTTTCTTTTAACTTATATATATATGTATATATATTCACGTGTTTATTATACAAACACTTAAATATATAGAGATACATATATATATTCTCCTAAAAAAGGTGTATCTTGAACACCGAAACCGTGGTAGGGAGAAAACCTTTTTTACAACGATATATATATATATATATATATATATATATATATATATATATATATATATATATATATGTTGATACAATTGAATTATTCAAGGTAAAAAAGGATTTATGTAGATAAAAGATGATGGATGTTTTGAATGCGTTGAGTTTGGAAAATGTGTAGAAAAAAATTCGTTACCGTTAGTTGATTGGCGTTTGTTCATTGTTTCCTTTGTAAACCGAAACGATCGAACATCGACTAACCAATTTCCATACATTATAACATCCCATGCTTGTTCCACATTTTCTCCACATACTGTCGGATTAATTTCCTCATATTATTCACTCTCTCTCACACACACACACACACACATATATATATATATGTGTGTGTGTGTGTGTGTGTGTGTATACATATGTATATACCTATGTATGCATACATATATTATACGTATACCTATATATATATATATATATATATATATATATATGCATCCATGCATATATCTATATCTATCTATCTATCTGTATCTATCTATCAATCACTCTCTCTCCCTCTCCCTCTCTCTCTCTCTCTCTCTCTCTCTCTCTCTCTCTCTATATATATAATATATATATATAATATATATATATATATATATATATATTATATGCCGAAATGTACATATAGAGATTGACTTTTTTCTCGATTTGTTTACGCTTTACATTTGAACAGGTATGCTCGCCTAATTCATTAATTATCAACTAATAAATTTTCAAATTAGGTATGACTTCAATTAAACACATATTCCCTCCAAAATTGTCGGCTTTCGCCATCTCAAACAGATTGTTTATATATATATATATATATATATATATATATATATATATATATATATATATATCAAATGCTCAGGTGGCTGAATTGGTGTACGCATGCACAGACTCACCTAGACTGATTGTAATTCATAGGAGTAAATATACATTTACAGGATAATTCAAATTTATCAAAAGTAGAAAGAGTAGAAATAATTTTGATATGACAATATCTATAATTAAAGCAAATTTGTGTTTTTCCTTTTTTGATTTTTGATTTTGATAATGTCTGAAAATGTTTACTGGATGAATGGTCACTAGCAGACGTCTGTCCACCAAAACCATTCAAACGATGACAGTCAAAGAAGCAAAAGAAAAAAAGAAGCAGGAAAATAAATTAACCAAAAGAAAACAAAATGAATTTTTGGTGGAATCTTTCTGGCACAACATGAGACAATGACGATCAAGGCAACAAAAAAAAAGAAGAAAAAAGAAGAAGAAAAAATCAAAAAAAAGAAAGAAAAAAAAAGACAAAAAAAAACCCCAACAAAAAGCAAAAGCCAAAACAACAAAAAAGAGGATAATTTTATTCTACTCTTTCAATAAAGTCTTAATTGTGGCTTTGCGCATGACAAATATGCCAACATTTTTTTAAACCTTTTTTTTATTTTTATATCTCTAGTATACATTTGTCTTTTAGTCGAATGTTGTTGTTTTTTCTGATTCTTTTATTTAAGGAAAGAAAGTTTTGATTGAAATTCAATGGAAAATTAAATGGAACAAGGCCAGATGCAAAAACCGGATTGCAATGGACGTCAGAAATTATAGGTATTTACTAAGCTTTGTCTGGTTGACACAAGGCCAAAAATGTGAGTAACCCAATGATAATAAAACTTTCTATAGTATATATTTACCAACCTCTCCACATGAGTAAGATATGACGAAATGTCAATTACTTAAGCGGAGTTTAACAGGTTTGAATTTAGAGTTTTCCTTCCCCTTGACTGTTAGGTATGTTAAAAGAATAAGGAATAAGTTGTGCTGAAAAGGAAAGACGAACAAACACGTGTGTCAAATTCAAGGATTTATTCCGTATTGAAAGTATGTGGTAACAGCAGCAGCATCATCAGCAGCAGCAGAGGGGTGGCTAAGCAGGTGTACAATCTAGCAGCAGCTAAGTTGGGGTGTGATGTAGCAGCAGTAGCAGTAGTTGTGATGTATATAACAGACTGGATAACTAAGCAAGGCTAAAGAGCCTAGTCTTACCTACTACAGTAGTAGTATAATAGTAGGGCAGCCTGGGATCTTTAACCTTGGTATGGCAACCAGTATAGGAGAAGGAAATCTCTGAATTCAAACCAAAGGGCCTCTCTTCTCATTAGTCAAAACTACTTTGAGAACTCCTCCTCCAATCCATGTGACTTGGTCATCCTAAGTATTCTTGTTCCAGCTAGGGGTAAATAGTAGGGCAGCCTGGGATCTTTAACCTTGGTATGGCAACCAGTCTAGGAGAATGAAATCTCTGAATTCAAACCAAAGGGCCTCTCTTCTCCTCCTCCTCCTCTAAAATTTGACCTTGCATTGAATCCTGTGGAGAGGTTGGTAAATATAAAACTTTAATGATATATTTTCCTCACCATCTATGGGTAAAATAGCAGATTGGTATCTATAGCAACCAGTCTAGATGAAGAACAATTCTGAATTCAAATTAAGAGTGGATCTCCCAGTTATGGTTGGATATCAAAATGTTGGGTATGAGTCTATTAAACCCGCCCTTAAATACCACTCTCTAATCATTCTCTTTAATCACACTCTTCAACTCTTCTTCAGCTCTGCTCTCTAATCCCTCTTCAATCTCTCTCTTCAATCTCACTCTCTTATCTCTCTCTTTAATTTCACTCTTCAATCTCACTCTCTTATCCCTCTCTTTAATTCCTCACACCAGCCTTACTCTTCAATCCCCCCTTTAACCCCCCTCTTTAATACCACTCTTCAATCCTGCTCTCTTATCCCACCCTTTAATCCATATATTTAACCCTTCTCTTCAATCCCATTCTCTAATCCCACTCTTTAATCCCTCTCTTTAACCCCACTATTCAATCCAGCTCTTTTATTGAGAAGATCAGAACACAGAAGAGCAGAACAAACTGATGAAATGATGAATGAACAATTTTATTTCACAGTCGAAAATTCTGAAATTATTTAATGAATTTTGTTTTTCAACTTTTCCCAATAAGTCTATGCTGTATCTGATGATGATAATGTTTTGTCTGGTGTTTCTTTCATGCTTTCTAAATCTTTAAAATTGAACAATTTACAAATGTGAATTTCAAAAAGTTTTTTACCGGGGTCAAAAAAAAAAAAAAAAAAGAAAAAGCAAAACAACAAAAATATATTTCTTTTAATGAATCCTAAAATAAACGTTTTTGAATTTTTTTTACCTCATTTTATTATAAACGTTTGGTAAACTTTTTTCTTTGGACTGTCGTGAGAGTATCTGTACCTCAGCCATGTTCTTGTCTTTAGGCTGGACACTGGGGGTTCTGACATTGGAACAATATCTCCAAAGAGAAGTGTTGGAATAGTCTGATACCCTTGTGACACTGATTTTGGGGACGGTAATTTCTGTTCTTACCCACACATATACATCTAGGGACCCTTTTGTTAAACTGATTATAAGTTGCATATTAATCCTTCCCAGTTAAATATCAAATTGAAATATGGCGGCAAATGTGAGGACTTGTGTCTATTTTATTCTCTACAATTGATGAACTGCCTTTTGAAGTAGGGGTGGGGGTGCGGAAAGAGAGATCGAGAGAGAGAGAGAGAGGGGGAAGAGAGAGAGAGAGAGAGAGAGAGAGAGAGAGAGAGAGAGAGAGAGAGATTGGTTGAATTGTTGGATTTTACGGCATGTCAATCCTTGATGGGCTATGAAATATATATATATATATATATATATATATATATATATATATATATTATATATAGAGAGAGATATGAATATATATATATATATATATATATATATATATATATATATATATATAGAGAGAGAGATATTGGTTGAATGGTTGGATTTACGGCATGTCAATCCTTGATGGACTATTTTATGCCGAGGACATTTTGTTTAATTCATTCTTGTTGGGTATTCTATTTTTTTAAAACTCAATTTTTTAAACATATTCTTAATACGCATTTTCTAAACGCATTTAACCCATAGATGGGACCCTAATAAGTTCTACCACTCCAGATTAGAGTGGAACTGAGAGTAATGTGGATAAATTCCACAGATCTCCAAAATTGGAACTTCACCACTAGATGCAGTTTAACATCCAACCCAGGACACTAAGACCCTCCGCCACCGCCTTCAAGCACATATATGATAAAAAGGGTTGGGGTTGCCATAAGGGCAATAGGGTTGGAAAAATTATATAGGTACTAGGGCTTGATGTGACCAGCTGATTGATCAGAGTGTTACATGCCATGGAAGAAAAAGAGAGGGAAAAGTTTATGCCTGAGTGTGAACAATGAAGTCAAATACTTCTAAAATATATATTTTGGGGGCCCATGTGTTTAACAGTCATCGTCATAGGGAAATGGAGATGGCGAGCTGAGTTCAACTCCTGGACGAGGCTGTTTGCAATCCGCATAGTACAAATATCATTGCCACCAAAGTATGCTGGCTCGTGATTGGGTGGTTCGATAGAGAGACTCGTAGACAAGGACGATAACCCATACCTCAGATTTCTAAATATATTTGCTTAAGAGCTATTGCTAAATAGTTCAATATGTAAAAAGTATGATAATTTTGATTTAACTCTCTCACACTCTTTTTTTTCTTTCCTTCATTTTCATCTTTTCATTATGTTCAATTGAAACAGATTTTCCTTATCGCTTCCGTATACTTACTTCCTCTCTGTATTTTCCCCTACTCTCTTTCTTTCTTTCTTTCTTTCTTTCTAATTATATTTTTTCTGTGTGGCATGTCCTTATTCTTCCCTTTTTATTTCTTTATAATAAGAATGGAACAGTCCATTATTTAGCTGGTGTGACGACACTCATAAGAAATAAGAATTTGGCAGATAAACAACAACAGATAATCAGGATTCACATTTTTGTATTTCATCTTGGAAGATTTGGACGGTCTCATTTTAAGCAGAGGGTGTTACAAGATGATAACGGTCGGAAGATTAAGGAAAACTGATATTAATATATAGATTAGTAAATGTAATAGCATGACTAGAGTTCAAATTCGCTTACTGCCATGTGGCAGATCAGCATATTAGTCACTATATCACGGAGATCCCCTCCCCTTGAAAAAAAATGTAGATGGATACTGTAGTGTTTCTTATAGAAAACAACAACGCAGGTGTTAATTAAAGCCTTTATTTCCTTTTTCCAAGGTACACATTGCCTAAGTTCCCAGGCCGGAAGTGTCCGGTGAACTGGGAGGTGTTGTACCCTGTGATGATACATACATTACATCTCCCCCCTTCAAGATTCTTTTAGGGGGAGAATGGTCTGGGTAGAATGCCCTTATGACCATTTTATATGGCCGAGGATTATTCTGCCACTATTTGACCCATGTGTAAAAGAAAAAGCTTAAAAAAATTTTTTTTTAGTTATATATATATATATATATAATATATATATATATATATATATATATATATTTTAATCAGGACTAAACCGATTAGGAGGTTTTATTGTCCGTCCAGTTTGTCGTGGAAGTGTTGGTGTCAATGCCGTGGCAGGCTGTTCACTATCAGGTGAACTTTCCCTTGTTACCTCTAGGGGTGCTGCATTTGAGGGCATGCTTAGTTCCACCTCTTTACGATCTAAGTTGTCTTCCACTTGAGGTTGAGTTGTCATAGTGGTGCAGGGACGAGATCTGATTTGATTCTGGTGACGACGGACAATCCGGCCATCTTCCAGTTTGATTAGGAAGGATAAAGGGGATATCTCATCCTCGTCGCCATGTAGTGTTTCTCATAGAAAACAACAACACAGGTGTTAATTAAAGCCGTTATTCCCCTTTTTCCAGGTACACATTGCCTAAGTTCCCAGGCCGGAAGTGTCCGGTGAACCGGAAGATGTACCCTGTGATGATACATACATTACAGATATTTTATATTGATAAAAGTCAAATTAATTTTGTCGTAAATCTTTCGGTCAGTTTATTTACACAAAAAATTCTTTAATTCAGAAACAATAAAGAAAAATGGACGGAGTCTCCAATAGGCACCCCAAATCATCAACTTTATGAAAGGTTCATATTTTAACTCATCACCGGTAAGTTTCGCTTTCAAATATTTGAAAATAAACGAACAGACAGTCAATTATATTGTATCTGAGAAAAACAAATTTTACAAATTTTGTGATACTATTTTTGAACGACATCCTTTTATTTAAATAAGCATAAAAATATTTTGTAAATAAAAACTGTATTTTATCTAAATAAACACAATTGCATTTCTCTTCTGATTAAGTAAAAACTATTTTAGTATAAAAATGTCTTTCGTCTTTTTTAAAAATCATCGTAAGGGTATTTGTCTCATACCCCACTTGTATGGGCTGGGCACAAGGCCTCGTTTTAACGTGGGCCCACCCACAAGCCGAAGCTCATGGGTGGGAAAGAACAAAAATTGCGTCGATCCCTTCGGCATTCAGGCGCTGGGCAATATACCCAGCTCTGCCCCAAGGGGGCAGGTATTGCCTGGGGGGTGTGTGTGTGTGTGGCCCCCTGGGATCGACGCTATTAATTGTACTTTACCGGGCGGACAGGTAAGAATCAGAGCATAGTAACTGAAACAGATACTACACTTTGATCCTCCTTTCTAGTCCAGAGAACTGATTAAAAAATATTTATTTAAAAAAGTTTTTGCTTTTGAATTTTAATTTGATTACGTGTACCAATCATCTATTTATTTAATTTATTGTGAGTTCAACATCTCCATAGACTTCTGATTAAAATCATTTGTTTACAAAAATTTGGAAGTCAACTAGACAAGATGGTGGCCAGACAAGATAGAAGAAGAAGCAAGTAACCAGCAGGGTACCAAGTAAGACCACCATCCCTACCTCTCTCTCTCCCCCCCTCTCTCTCTCTCTCTCTCTCTCTATTATATACCCGAGTATGGCATCAAGGTATATATACGGTTATAACAAGATGAGGACAACCGTCTGAAAAATCAAAATAAAGTAGTAATATTATCTTAACTAGCAAAAAAACACCCCCCCCCGGGCGGTGTAAAAATACATTTTTGAAAGATATTGTCCGAGGAGGGTGTAAAAATCTAATAAATAAAATTAAGCGTTTAATATTTAAAAAAATAATGACTTACTTAAAAAACATCGTATTCACTAAACTCCACTGAGATATATGTTTTGTTTTACGACAGTAAGGACCACCAAAACGTTTTAAAAATGTCTTATATAGTTATTCAGACTTTTATCTTTATAGAAAAATCTTAAAATCGTGCGAATAAAATATATTTTGTTCGGATTTCATAAAATGAAATAAGGATGGAGGTGGCCTAGTAAAAAGATATTTCCCCTAATATATTTTAGGAAAAAAACTATTTTAAACCTAAATTCATCTAAAGGCGAATAAGTAAAGGTGAATTACTGAGACGTAAGTAGTGACATAGTTTTGGTTACTGACAAAAAGAGACAGAATCTCCATTATTAATTGATTTTGTTATTGTATAAAACAATGATGACCATTATTAATTTTTTTCTTTCATCTTAATTTTATTTGCTTTTCATTACAACTACTCAGAACATCAGTCTACAGCAATGAGTAAATAGAAAAGAACTAAATAATAAAATCAATGCAAGATAATATCTAATTATTTGATAAAGCATTGTCAACCATTATTAATTTTTGATGAATAATTTTTTTTCTTAATTTTAGTTGTTTTTCATTGTAACTACTCAGACCATTAGTCTACAGCAATGAGTAAATAGAGAAGATAAGAAATGAATAATAAAATCAATGTAAGATAATATCACTGCTGTTAAGAGTTGATTTATTTGAATTCTTGTTTGCCATTTAAAGTCAAGATTTTTGCATCAGTGAAAAATGTACGGCTAACTCAACTATGAAACAGGATTCACACACACACACACACACACACACACACACACACATATATATATATATATATATATATATATATGTGTGTGTGTGTGTGTGTGTGTGTGTAAAATTAAAGTGCTGAAAATAATTATAAAACACTTCACACATATAACTTGCAATTTTTTTATTTTGGAAAATAATGTATTACTCATTTTATTACGAATGAAGAAAAAAATTAAATTTAATTTTAGTCTTAATTTTCATCTCTCTTCTTTGTGTATGCAAATTATGTTGATATGCAAATTTTGGAAAAATCAGAAATTCCAAAGATGGAAATCTTATTATAATGGAGATTGTACGTTTGTCTGTCTGTAACTAAAACTACACCACCACTGACTTCACAGTTCCCTTAGTTATTTAATAACCATTATTCACTCTTAATTAGCATATGATTTATCAACGACTAGAAGCGGCTACCTAGTGTCGCCTGGGTAGATTGGGGGGGGGAGGGCAAAAATGTTAGTCTTGCAGATCCATTATTACTGAATCACGAATTAAATTCTCGCAGAATGTCCCGTTAAAAATCCCTATGTAAAAACAAACAACTTTGCTTTGATCCGGCCTGGTGGGGTTTCAGAAAAAAAAACAAAAAAAAACAAAAAAACAAAAACAAAAACAAAAACAAAAAAACAGACACTATGAAAAGAAAAAGTAATGTCTCCTATTTAAAATATTAAATGCAAAATTAAAACATCCATGCTATTACTATCTAAATTTTTTGGTTTAATTATTTTCATAAATACCAATCAAGTCTTCATTATTTTTACTAAAAAACCAAGCCCTGGTGATATTTAATGTGTATATATATTTACTTTGTCGTTAATTGTTTTATTTTCGTAGTTTCCTCCGGACATACATACATACATACATACATACCAACTGCCCTTTATATATGTATAGATAGATGTCTCTCCTAAAGGTGAGTTTGATTTGCCTTAAAACAGCTCATCTTATCCAAAATCCTGCAATGTGTGTTATATATCATTAAGAAATAATGGTTTATATATTATAGTAGAGTAGTGGGGTTAATTTGCATATTGATTTTTAACAAAATTAGGTTTAATAAATAATTTCTCTGTGTTATTGGTTTCTAATATTATTGTTTTATTCTCAAACATATCAAAAGCAATCCTATGCATAATTTTATTTTAATCAGTTAAAATATAATTGAAATAATTGTAATCTTTTTTTTATATGCGTTCTTATTTACTTACGTTAGTCTTTCTAATTTCATATGATATTTAATTAAATTAAAATTTAAACAAAAAGATTTTATAATTTGCTTGAATCATTGTTTATATTGGTTTGGTGGTTGGTTTTGAAGGCTATCACAATGCAAGTGTAAAGAAAAAAAGGTAACTAAGGTGTTGTTTTTAACCTTTGATTTATTCTTAATATTTCGAGATAAAGGTCTCTTCATCAGAAAATTTCTGAAAATCTAAAGTTGTTGCTAGTAATCGTTCATTCTGCTTTGTGGCTTATATCTTCTAAATTCTCTGCGTGTCTGTATGTGTGAGTCTCTGTGTGAGTGTGTTTATATATATATATATATATATATATATATATATATATATTATATATATTATATATATATGTGTGTGTGTGTGGTGTGTGTGTGTGTGTGTTTATGTGTGTGTGTCTGTTCAACTATGTCTTATTATCATTCCAGGTTTGGCCTACCCCTTTTTTTGTTTTATTTGTACCCGGCGGAGGGGGCATATTTTTCTAGTAAGTATAAGTCATGACGGACTTGAAAAAATCAAACATGAAAAGAATCGTAATTAATAATTACAAAGCTTTCTTTTTTTTTTAAATTCTGAATTCGCCTATTTTGCATTGATATTCAAAGATTTCAAGCAAATTCTTCTCCCCTCAATACTTTATGGAAGAGATTAAGTTGTTCCTCTTTTTAAAACTGCCTTCCTTATTCGCAGACATGTCTTGAAATGATGCCACACAAATTCTAAAACGAGATTGCTATTCCATAGAGTTTGCAAGCCATTCTATAACCATAATGTCGCCTTTATTCAAACCATTCCTTGGTAATCTGAACATTCAAAATGGCTGCATTATCTTGCGAGAATACAAAATTTCTTCCAATTCAGAAATCATATACAACCCCCCTCTAACACTTATATTTAAAAATCCTCACCACCAAGTTACCCAGCCCGGTTGGCTAAGGTTTTAGAATATACCGACTGCACCTCTGCAAAGGGTAATTCCTCCTCCCAATGCGGCTACCTGATGGCCATGGTTGGCGACATATGATGCTTAAGGATGGAACCTTGGTGGCTGAGCAGTCCATGATGCCCTCTTTGATCAATCGAATGGTCATGTCAAGCCCTAGTACCTATATGATTGTCCCAACACTATTGCCCTTATGTCAAGCCCCCAACCCTTTTTATCATATCGGTGCTAAAAGATGGTGGATAATGTCCGGGGTATGACGCTAAACTCTTATGGTGAAATTTTAATTCTGGAGCTCTGGGGAATGTGGAGTATTCCTTCATCACCATTACTCACAGGTCCACTGTAACGCAAAGTGGTAGTACTTGTTAAGGTCCCATCTATGGGTTAAATAAAAAAAATGAGTTTTAAAAAATTGAGTTGAAAAAAGTATTGAGTACCCATCAAGAATGAATCAAACAAAACGTTTTCGGCATAAAATAACCCAACAAGGGTTGACATGTCATAAAATTCAACCAACCAACCAACAACCAATTTAACTTTACCATTGATTGAAAAAGCTTTCCATACTATAAAAGGTTATCTGCATCGAAAAAAATTCCAAAGATCATGTCAATACGATGACATTCCATTCTGGAACATTCAAACCATATTCCATTATTCCTTAGTTTGATTGAGTCACTTTTCCTTTCGTCCACTGGATATGCATTTTTATTGTAAGAATTATTCAAAGCTTGAATCTGCTTTCTAGACTCGAACACAAGGTTACTAAATTCTTGGAAAATTTGTTGCACTCCTCTTGCTTTGATATTAAGAAAATATTTATTCTCGAGGCCTCTCAAAAGCAATCTTCATCTTTTCATTCTTCTTGAAGAGGATGACAAAAGCCTGCAGCAGTGGAATTGGGTGACTTTCTTTGTTATTTCTTAGGGCCATACTTTTCTAAATTCTTCAAGAATTTCGTATTGGAGATTCTTGATCTGTCTAGTTTTTATTCAATATCATTAATAATATATATATATATATATATATATATATTATAATATATTATATATATATATATATATATATACTCGTATTCTTTAATTGAATGACCGTTATCTGGAAACACCTTCTGGTTAAAAAAGAGATCATCCAAATAATCCATGATGAAATGCAAAAATGTAAATCCTGATTATCTGGTGTTGCTTATCCGTCGAAATTCTTATTTCTAATGAGTTTCGTTACCGTCAGCTAAATAATGGACCATTCCGTTTTTATTATAAAGAAAAAAGGGAAGAAGAAGGACAAGCGACACAGAAAAAATGTAATAAGAAAGAAAGAAAGAAAGAAAGAAGGAAAGAGAGTAGGGGGGAAAGAGAGAGAGAGAGAGAGAGAGAGAGAGAGAGAGAGAGAGAGAGAGAGAGAGAGAGAGAGAGAGAGAGAGAGAGAGGAGTTGAGCATGTGAAAGGGATAACGCTAAATCTGTTTTCAATCGAACATACTGAAAAAGATGACAAGAAGGAAAAAAGAGTCTCTGTGTGTGTGTGTGTATGTGTGTGTGTGTGTGTATGTGAGAGAGAGAGAGAGAGAGAGAGAGAGAGAGAGAGAAGAAGGAGAGAGAAGAGAGAGAGAGAGAGAGAGAGAGAGATTTACTTAAATGTTTAAACATATCAGATGTAATAATTAAATGATCATACTGTGGTATATCCACAGGTGATGCTAGTCATAATTAATATTGAAAAATAAAACACGTGAATGATATTTTATGAAGTGCATAAACATTTTAATGCAACTGTTTCCCTAACTTCATCTATTTCCTCATATTTGTAAATGTGTGTGTGAGTGTGTGTGTGTGTGTGTGTGTGTGTGTGTGTGTTGATATATACGCATTATGATACATGTTTATGATGATGATAATGTGTGTGTGATGGTAAGTCAGGGAACATTGTAGATTTCTATTTATAAATATACCAGACAATTTTCTTGGGGGAGTTTGATTAATTTGTCTACAGTGGTTCAGTTTTTATACACCTATTTGGTTATCCAAATATCTTTGTGTTTGGGATGAGGATAGATGAATCGGTATAAAGGGTCAGTAAGTTCTTTCCTTTTCACATCTATGTGTATAAATATATACGAAGAAATAGGTGTCTGTATTTATGTAGTGATGACGTATATATGTGAACAGAATTGGTGAACATATGGAGATATATAGTAGTATTTGTATTATTCGGACTATTGTCCTCATCTTCATTGTTATCTGTACAACATTTCGGCCGATGTGCCCTCCGGCCTTCTTCGGGTATTTCTTGTCGGACTCGGGAACCATCTCAGACTCGGGAACCTTCTTTTTGAAGCTCCCGATTACGACAAGAAGTTTCCCGAGTTCGAAAAGAAGGTTCCCGAGTCCGAGATGGTTCCCGAGTCCAACAAGAAATACCCGAAGAAGGCCGGACGGAGAGCCCACCGGCCGAAACGTTGTACAGATAACAATGAAGATGAGGACAATAGTCCGAATAATACAAATAATATTAATTACCAAGCCTCATCTCAAAAATTTAGAGAAATAGTATATGGAAATATATAGTAGTATTTTGTGGCATATAAATATATGTTGGCAACCTTTCGTCTATTTAAGACGATGGCGTAGTGTCCATTTTTTTGCCTACAGCTACGTGAGTGGTTAAACAGACCGATCTTTGAATGGCAGTCTCTGGTACAGTGATTGCAAACAAAAGGTGATGCTTTCTGTAGGTGTTGGGGTGTTGTTGTCTCTCCTTCCTTTTGGCTCTCTTTTCTGTGGCGGCTTCTTTCCTCTCTTTTTCACTCCCTTTTATTCCTTGTTTGACGAGGAGGCACCAGGTCGTACGGTCTTCTGCACAAGCCTCTCATGTGTTTATGTCGATGTGACATGTCTTCATGTCTCTCTTGCAGACATCTTTGAAGCGTAGACGTGGTCTCCCTACCGGTCGGATGCCCTCCACTAGTTCACCATACAGTAGGTCTTTGGGGATGCGGTCTTTGTCCATAAGTTGTATTAATACACTTTTAAATGACAATCATCTCTAGGTTGCAGGTTCAATCCTGGCCAAGGGCGATACTAACATAGAATTCTTAACATAGTGTAACACTTGTACCCGGTCATGGTTAATGGAATGAGAACAGTCTATTCCAATGGATTGAATAAAGAGTTCAGTTCGAAGTTCTGTGAAGGTTCCATATTACGACAAGAAAGTTCCCAAGTTCGACAAGAAGGTTCCCAAGTTCGAAGACAAGGATTGCGAGTTCGAGAACGTTCCCGAGTTTGACAAGAAACACCTGCAGAAGACCGGAGGACACATTGGCTGAAACGTTGTGTATATAACAAAAGATGAGGAAAAATACAAATTAAAACTGACATTTCCAGATGTAATTTATTTCTACTGTGGGGGGGGGGTGTTGATCATGTAAGCTACTAAGACTAATCCAGGTGTTTCTTGAAGAACTCAGGAATTTTCTCTTTGAATTTAACGTTAACGGAATGAGAACAGTCTACCCCGGTGGATTGAATAAAGGGTTCGGTTCGAAGTTCCGTGAAGACTCCCGATTACGACATGAAGGCCCCAGAGTTCGACAAGAAATACCTGAAGAAGGTCGGAGGACAAATCAACCGAAACGTTGTGTATATTACAATAAAGATGAGAACAATCGATCTTTGTGGGTTTAATAAAATGATAGGTTCAAAATCTGTAGAAAAAGAATTTCTCTGAATTTTTCAGATGAGGCTTGATAATTTGTACATCGACTGAAACGTTGTACAAATAACAAGGAAGATGAGGACAATAGTCCGAATAATACAAATTAACCTTGGGATTAATTTTCTTTCTTTGGAAACAAGAAAAAAACTATTGAGTTTTATGTCTGATAAGTTGCACTTGCATAAACCTGTGTTTTGCCAAAAACTGCAGAACACGTTAATCAGAGTTTACTGATGCACAGTCAGTGTGAATTTGCTACTGCCACCCCCCAAAAAAAACACATAGCAAGCCATTTAGGATAGACATTATAATAATGATAGTGCAAGACTTTCCCCTAAAATACTATTTTGGTGACAATTTGATCTTCAGGAGAATATTAATGGTGAAGCCCAGCCTCAACGATGAACAGAATTTTGGTCTTGCTCTAAACTTGGCAAGATTTCTTTGGCCTTGGCAATGATAGACAATTCTATACAGATGACTGAACCTTAGTTTTAGGTTTGTAACCCTATACATATGATTCATATCCAAATATGACAGCTTTAAAACAGTCTGTATCAGTTTCTGTATACTGAAGCAAATCAGCTGTGGTTATATATATATATATATTATATATATATATATATATATATATATATATATATATGTAAAGAGAGAGATAGGGGAAGGAAGAGAAATATATAGGGGAATATAGATAGATAAATAGATAGAAAGAGAGAGAGGGGGGGGGAGAGAAATATATATAGGGGAAGAGATAGATAGATAATATATATATTATATATATATATATATATATAGAGAGAGAGAGAGAGAGAGAGAGAGGGGGGGAAGGAGAAATATATATAGGGGAAGATAGATAGATAAATAGATAGATAGATAGATAGATAGAGGAAGGGAGAGAAATATATATATGCGAAGATAGATAGATAAATAGATAGATAGATAGATAGATAGTGAGATAAATGTCACCTGAAATATTGAAAAAATAAAGTGAACCAAGGACAAAACAATGGTTATATATTAAAAGTCTGTTGTTTGTTTCCTATGCTTCCAATATCACAGAAAACGTTCACAAGAGCAATAAATTGATACACAACTAAATATATATACATATACAAGGTGTGCAAAAAGGTATCGAAATTTTTTGTACTTTTTGACACACCTTGTTGAAATGATGATAATAATAATAATAGGAAAAATGTATAAAATGTTCCGTACACAGAGAGATTTTTCCTATTATTATCATCATCATCATTTCAACTCCATCTGATTATTTTAATAATAATAATAACGTAAATCCGTATACATTTTGATAAACAGACCGAAACACATGTGTAAGTGATATCGATTAAAAGTGATATCGATAAAATTCATTTATATCCATCTACATTTCTTTTCTTTACTCATTTTTCCTCATATTGTCGGATTCATTTTCCATTCTTACACACACACACACACACACACACACACACACATATATATATATATATATATATATATATGAAAATGACTATTGTGTGTGTTAACTTGAAACTAGCGTGAATGTTTCAGAGTAAATGGGATAATGAAAGATAATGTTAAAATAAGTAAAAATCTTTTGATATCAATGTCATCCTTTAACCGATTATCACATTATTGTTTCGGTAAATTAAATTTGTTGTGGCTGCATCAAGCAAAATGTTTGAGTGATTCACTAACCTCATAAACATTTATAAATCTGTTTCCAGTCATCTTAAGAGCATCATCTCCTCCTCCTCCTTCCCTTCTCCCCCCCCCTTCATCTTCATCCTCATCTTTTCGTATTTGCCTCGAAACAAAGAGGCAGTCAATTAATGAATCATCCCTTTAAGTGACAATAAACTAGTAACTTCAAACTAATTGCCGCACACAAGAAGTGAGAGAAGAAGAAGTGAGAGAAGAAGAAGTGAGAGAAGAAGTGAGAGAAGAAGAAGTGAGAGAAGAAAAAGCGAGAGAAGAAGCAACAGCAGCAGCAGCAGCAGCAGCGATAAGTTGTCTGTCTTGAAGGAAGAAAGATTTAACTAATTCTTCTCTCGGAAGAAGATTACGTTTATCATAAAACAGTTTTAATTGTTCATCTTGCTTTGGAGATTATCACTTATTGAATTTATTGTTTATTTTACACAGCAAAAATCAGATGCATTATATATATATATATATATATATATATATATATATATATATGTGTGTGTGTGTGTGTGTGTGTGTGTGTGTGTGTGTGTGTATATATGTATATATATGTGTGTGTTGTGTGCCACTTCAAAATCTTCCCTTCTTCTTCTTCAATCAAATCTTCTTCTTCTTCTTCCTTGAGTCTTCTTCTTCTTCTTTCCAGCCTCTTCTTCTTCTTCTTCTTCTTCTTCTCTTCATTTCTTCTTCTCTTCTTGAGGTTTCTATCTCTCTTCTTCTTCTTCTCTTTCTTCTTCTTCTTCTTCTCTCTTGAGGTTTCTATTCTTCTCTTCTTCTTCTTCTTCTTCTTCTTGAGGTTCTATTCTCTTTCTTCTTCTTCTTCTTTTCTACTTCTTCTTCTTCTTCTTCTTCTTCTTCTTCTCTTCTTCTTCTTCTTCTTCTTCTTCTTCTCTATTGATGGGAACTGTGCAAGAATGCAGCATACTGTTTGAATAAATCCTGTACGTAGCACCGCACAAAAGACACTTTATATTCCTCAAAGCAAGACGAGCAATACATGCTGGACACTGTTGGGAAGTAAGAAGGAAACTCATAACTGACATTCTCTTGTGGATACCAATACATCTCAATTACCAGAGTGTGCCTGACAAGCAAAACATTATTTATACTACTGGATGCCGTGAGCAGGACGAGTAGAGAGAGAGAGAGAGAGAGTCATATATATATATATATATATAATATATATTTATATAATAGTAAAAGTAAATGTCGGGATGGCTTATAGTCGGTAAATCCAGCCAGACAGTGAGGGAGTCTATCCCCTTTCACTAGTGCTAGACCAAGGAGATTGTTTTTTTAGTGTCTGAGGTGAAGCGCCACACTACCATCACCTTCCTCCCTTTACCGCAACAGATACCTGATAGTTGACGAGGGCCGTATCGACAGGACCTTGTGGGTCCTAAGCCGACGCTCTAACCGATAAGCTAAGCACAGAGTTTAAAAAAAAATGGTTATATTTCTTAGCAAATCTTTTCAGACTATACTAAGCATACTATTCTGAAGTCTTAGAATGATACTCGTTTTCAATCTTCATATCTTTTAGTTTTCAAAATAAACATGGGAGTTTTATGCAGGCGCAGATACTACACTCTCATCCTAGACAGAACTGCCAATCTATACATAAATAACCTGGCATTTCTTAAAGCAAACTACTCTAGCTTATACACAATCACATATGCACATATATATGTATATATATATATAATAGATTGTTTTCAAGATCTCTATATTTAATAAATCATATAGAGATTCACAGACATGAGTCAGCGTCAAAAGTTCTTGTGCGATGCAAAGTTTATTAATTGAAGGTTTTCCCGAACAACCAACCATTGATATAGAATGAGTTCCTCTTTTTTTATCTATGCTTTTAATTTGAAAGTCTCTTGAAAAGACAAGATTTATTTCACTATAAATTGCTATGTGTAAGAGGCAGAAAGAAGATGAAAGACAGAAGAGAGCTTAAATGGCCGATAAGAATCAGTGATGTGAAATGGCTCCAGTTATCTCCCTTTGTGTTGGGCGCCTTATGCAGAAAGATGGGTCTAAGTTAGTGATGGAAAAAGAGAGGAACAACAAAGTTTAAAAAATAAAAAATAAATAAGTATGAAGATCCTTGTGATAATACTCTATGGCAAATTCATCCAATCAAATGCAAGACGTTTGGAAGAGTAGACTCTCCATCTTCAACGACTTTCTTCTTGGTTCCTTGGAGGGAAGATGTAATTACCCATCTATAATAAATATATATATATATACATATATTACTTTTTTTATTTACTTTCCTCCTCCTTCCTTCAATAAAAAGGAAGTCACATATATTTATTCTATAGGCATATATATATATATATCAACATAACACAAACACACAAATGTATACCCCCCCCATATATATTATATAATATATATAATAATATTATTATATATATATATACATAGATAGATTAGGATAGATAAATAGATAGATAGATTAGATACTAACACAGCTATAATGTATGCACATACAGACAAACTCAAGCAACCGGTTCAACGTTCGATCACCGAAGATAAGCTGCAATGAATCAGTTCAAATACTACTTAGATGGGTGACCATTTAAGCAACAGCAGGTACTGTATGAACGAATATCAATATAACTTGATTCGGTTAAATGTTCCGAAAAATGGTTGATATAACGTAAAACTTTCAACAGACAGGAAACTTGATACTGAGATATTTATGGAAAATAGATATAGATATATGAGTTCGTCTAAAAACGAAACCTATCTGTAAAAAACAAACAAATAAATATTTTGTTTTAGACTCAAGTTAATATGATCTGTCTCCTTTAGAATAGTCTCTCCCCAGAAAATGCTGATAAAATCATTTCTTATTTTGTCTGGTGTTCGAAATCTATGATATTTCAGGGTAGATGTCAGCTTTTGGGGAAGAATAAGGTCAGCTAGGGTGAAATCCAGAGATCAGCAGGCTGATTAACCATCTCCTGACTGACTGGTGATGTTCTGTTCAGACCTGTCATAAAATTCATGGCAACACAATGCATAAACAGTCTTTTGTTTTCCATTTAACCGATTCTTATCTCTTTGGAAACTTCATGAACAGCCAGGCAATCATTTCTACAGGACATGGATCATTCTTCCTTTTTGCTTTTGTAGCTTAGAGTATACAGAAGCTGGGATGTAGAAACAAGTTTCTTAAGAGACAATAGGGGACATGAGTCTCACTTGAAGCATATTTTTAATTCCTATTTCGGATATATGCTGTTCCTTGGTCGGTTCGGTTTCATTGATTCATTGCATATTGACGTTTTGTTGGTATTTGATGCCAAACCATCCTTGTAGAAGAACAGTAGTGACAAATTGGGAGTGAAATGCAATAAAAAAAACATTAGGAAGATGAATGATAATACAAACCAAAATTGATAACGATCTTTTCACTAGCGCTAGACCAAAGAGATTGTTTTTGCGTGTGAGGTGGGGCGCCACACCTACCATCAGATCCCTGTGCTACTCATACGCTGAGTTGGCGAGGGCAGGTATCGAACTAGTAACCTTGTGGCTTCTAGCCGAACGCGCTACCGACTGAACTAATGTTGCCCTTAAATAATAATAATAATAATAGTTAATAATAATAGTTAATAAAAAAAGTAATTAGAAAAATTAATCGACTTCTACAGAATTCATTCTTTTCTGGGTTTTATTTACAAGCAGATGCTGTCACATAACCATAACACTAAGACGGATCCATAAACATCCACAAAGATTTATATACATAAAAAAAAACCATGTATAAGATATGTATAAAACCATTCTCTCTTTCTCCACTCTCTCTCTCTCTCTGTCTCTTCTCTTATTCTCGCCGTTCACCCTCTCTCTTTTCTCATGTTTCACTTCTCTCTCTTTCTCCCAATTCTCTCTCTCTCTCTCTCTCTTCTATTTTCCCGTTAACCCTCTCTCTTTCTCCGCATTCACTCTCTCTTTCTCCTATTTACTCTTACTCTCTTTCTCCAATTCCAATATCTCTTTCTTCTCTCATTCACACACTCTCCTCCCTTTTTATTACTCTCTCTTTCCCCATTCACTTTCTTTCTCTTTTACCGCTTTCCCTCCCTCCTTTCCCCCTTTCACTCTTCTCTCTCTTTCTTCGTTCACTCTCTGTTTCTCCCATTCACTCTTTCTTCCTTTCTCAGTCTCTCTCTATCTCCTATTCAGTCTCCTTCTCCTTTCCTTTCACTCTCTATTCACCCTCCTGCTCTCTCTCTCTCTCTCCCCTTCTCTCTCTCTCTCTTTCTCTTCTCATCTCATCTCTCTCTCTTCCATAATTCTCTCTTATTCTGTTAAAATACAGCCAAAGAACTTAAAAAATATCACAAACCCCTTTAAACCTCATCAAAAAACACATGGACAATTTATTTTCTTTCTTAAACAAACACCCACTCTCTCTCTCTCTCTCTCTCTCTCTCTCTCTCTCTTCTCTTCCTCGCTCTCTCTATCCCCTCTCTCTAATAATACACACATAGATATCACAAGATTTTCTTTCTATTCTTAAAAGAACAGAAAATTCACAACTTTACTTACACAAGAGCAATTATATGCAAATGTCTGCATTCACCAAGACACACTCACCTAGAGCCACACTGAACCCAAGAAACAATTTTTTTTTCTTCCCAATTTTACATATTAAAAAAGAAATTAAAAAAAACAAACTCTGACGGTTGTCTTAAACATCAGACAAAATAGAAGCAAAAAAATATTCTAAACTAATGAAGAAAGAAATTTGAAATACAAAAAAAAGAAAAGAAAAAAAAAACTAAAAAAGAAAGAAAAAAAAGAAAGAAAAAAAAAAAGAAAGAAAAAACCCACAAAGCTTTTCGTTATTGTACATTTATATATTTGGATTATCATGTCCTTATCATGATTGTAATAATAATAATAATTAATAATAATAATAATAAATGAAAGTGAAAGTAATACCAATTGTAGTTGGGGCACTTGGAACAGTCCCAAGAGGATTAGAAAAGGGCTTGGAAAGTTTGGATATCAGAGGAAGGATTGAAACCATTCAGAACACTGCACTGCTGCAATCTGCCAGAATACTCAGAAGAGTCCTGGAGACCTGAGGAGACTTGCTGTCACTCAGACTCCAGTGAAAGACCATCAGCTAACACTGATGTGAAAACTCAAAAGGAATAATAATAATAATGTAGACTGTGCGGTGACAGAGATGAGACTGTAAACCATGTATTAAGTGAATATAGCAAACTAACACAACGGGAATACAAAGCTAGGCACGACTGGGTTGGGAAGGTGATCCACTGGGAATGATGCAAAAAATTAGATTTTGACCATACAACAAAATGGAATATGCATAAACCAAAATCTGTTCTTGAGAATGAAACGCAAAAAAAATCGCTGGGACTTTGAGACGGATCACCCTATCACAGCCAGGAGACCAGACCTAGTGTTGATTAAAAGAAAGAACTTGACAACTGGTAGATGTTGCGGCTGGTTATATCAGACTCTAGCACCTATATGATTGTCCCAACCTTATTGTCCTAATAGCAACCCCAACTCTTGTCCTATATGTGCTAGAAGGCCGTGACTGAGGGTCTTAATGTCCTAGGTATGATGTTAAATCTGATGATGTTCCAGTTCTGGAGCCCTGTGGAATGTGGAGTATCCCTTCATCACCATTACTCCCAGGTAGTACCTATTAGGGTCCCATCTAAGGGTTAAATAGAAAAAAATGAGTTTAAGATAAAACGTTTTTGGCATAAAATAACCCAACAAGGGTTGACATGCCGTAAAATGTAACCAACCAACCAACCCAAGTGTATTAGTGCAAAGTGAAATGCAAACAGCCTCATCTTATATTTGAACTTGGGTCCCTGATTTAATTTTGTACAATAATGACCATTACACAAGCATACCTTCAAATCATCACAGCTACATTTTGGGGAATTTCAAACTTAACCATTCATTTAACCCTTTTTAGTTCTCTTTTTGCTCTCCATGAGGTGGTCCCACGTTAATAGGGCCTTGTGCCTAACCTAGTACAAGTGGGGTACGAGGATAATACTCCATGCTATCGGGTATTTCAAATCAGTTAATTTTTGCAAGTTAGCTCAGTCGGTAGAGCTCCTGCCTAGGATTCGCAAGATTCCTGTTTCGATGCCGGTCCCGGCTAACTCAGCGCATGAGTAGCACAGATTGAATAATCTGATCTGTCTGGTAAAGTGACACTCCGCCTCAGCAAAAACAATCTTCCTGGTCTAGTGCTAGCGAAAAGGTAATAGACTCCCTCGCTATCCAGCTGATACCGACAATAGGCCACCCCATGATAACTTAAAAAAAAGTAAAGTTAATAGAATAGCCTATTGTCGATATCAACCGGACAGTGAGGCTAGCGCTAGTCCAGGGAGATTTTTTTGCTGAGATGGAGCGCCACAACTACCGTCAGCTCACCACTTTACTGTACAGATCGGATTACCCAATCTGTGCTACTCATGCGTTGAGTTGGCCGGGACCGGTATCGAAAGCAGGAATCTTGTGATTCCTAGGCAGGAGCTCTACCGACTGAGCTAACTTGGAAAAATTAACATTTGAAATACCCGATAGCATGGAAGCAGAAAGAGAAAAAGGGTTAAATGAATGGTTAAATTTACTGTACAGATCAGATTACCCAATCTGTGCTATTAATGTGCTGAGTTGGTGGGGACCAGTATCAAACAGGAACCATACAATTACCTAGTTGGGTACCTTACCAACTGAGCTAAACCGGTCCGCTGACTTACTTTAAGAATATCCTTAAAAAATAGTGTAAAAAAAGGGAGACATTCCCACTGCCAGTCTGTGCTATATTGCAATGGTTCTCAACGCGGCTTTTAAGTGTTGTAATCGTAACATCTCGATAAGATATCTCACTTCTGGCAATGTTTTTAGTTTTCTTTTTAAAAAAACCCAAAGTTTTTCTATTTATGGTAAATGATCTCTTATATGCAGATATCTGTAACCTTACGGCCAATACGGATAGATTTACTTAAACCTGTATTGCTCTGGGACCTGCCATTAGTCGACATCCCCCCCCCCGAAAAAAAAACAGTGTTAATGTTCCATTTGCACCTGGCAAGCATTATTCAGAAAGAAAATATCTATGTTTATGGAAAGAGTGTTTAGCAGTGGTTGACAAATATGTATATATCTTGGGAATACAATCAACAGGTTTTGTAACCTTTACAATAGGGACATCTTAGCTAGAATTAAAAATGGCAGTCATGCCTTTGGGAAAATGGAACAATGCCCCAAGGGACAGTGTAGAATATTTGAAAGTACAAAGATAAAAGTATACCATGCTTGTACGTTGACTTTCTTTATAAAAAAATATGTAATCTTATTATACTGGAGATTCGGTGTCTGTCTGTAACCGAAGCTAAATCACTGCTTACGTCACAATACCCACTAGAATTGCATAAGGTTATCAATGAGCATTTACTTTAATTCACATTATAGTCAAAATCATTAATATAAAGAATAAATAAATCTTATTTATGAACGATGGCTATATGGAAATCTAAGTTAGGTTTTCCCCAAAACAGCCCATGTTATTAGTGTTTTTAAAATGTGTCTTATATATATCACTAAGAAATAAAGGTTTATATAATATATGATGTGGTTAATTTGCATACTGGTTTTAACAAAACCGTGTTTAATAAACAATTACTTGGTGTTATTGATCTCTAATATTATTGTTTTATTCTCCAATATTAAAATCAATCCTATGAATGATTTCATATAGAAACCAATTATAATTAAAATAAGTGTAATCTTTTTATATACGTTCTTATTTGATTTCATTAATCTTTCTAATTTAATATATTTCATTACATTAAAACTTAAATATTTATGCCTGGGTGTATCTATTCTTGCTAGTAATCATAAAATGAATTCTATTTTGGAGAAGCAAGGATAAACTCATAAGTGACGTTCTTCTGTGGAAGCCATCACATGGGCACACCAGAGTAGGTCGCCCAGCAAAGACGTACATAGATCAACTCTGCGCGGATACTAGATGCTGCGCAGAGGATCTCTCTTTCTTTCTTTCTTTCTTTCTTTCTTTCTCCCTTTATAGCCTCTTCCCAGCTCTTATTCATCTTTTTATTTCTCTTCTATAGACAAGAGAAGTCCCCATGGCACAGTGGCTAATGTGTTGGACTGCCACATCATAGTAAACGATTTCAGACTCCAATCTTGTTTTTTAAGTTCATTTTCGGACTAATACCTTTGATACAATTTGATGAGTCAATTAAAGGTTTTTTCACATGCTAAGTGTAGAAAAATACTTTTTGTCGTTATTTTAGTATATGGGGGTAGGTTTATGGGGTAGGATGATGTTTTGGGATTTTATGGTTTAAATGTAGCTGGATATTCTGGTTGCGTGTTATTAGGGTTTTTGCTTTGTACCCCATTTAATTTGGGGGTCATTTGGTGAAAAGAAGGAATTTAAGGAACGAAAAAAGAAAGGGGTTAGTTTTATGACTTAGGCTTTATTGACCAGGTCATAGTCACCAGTAGCAAGGGAATATCTCCCTGGCTAGTAGGAGCGACTAGACCTAGTTACGGCCTAAATTCGAAATGGCCGAGATATTGTTTTTGGGGTCGGGAGATAGTCCTTTTTGTCGCACATGCGCTGAGGGTTCTTTCGGTGAAGGCCCATGGGAGTTTGTTGATTGTTTTTTTTATTTTAATTTTATTTTAGTTTTATTCAAATCCCCAAACGTTTTGATTTTATATGTGATTAGGCTTTTGGTTATTTTTGGTGCGTGTTCGCTGGTTTTTTCTTTTAAACCCTATTATATGCTATCATCATTGGGGATCATGTTGAGGAATTAGTTTTGTATGGCATTGATCAGGTTCATGTTCATATTTTATGGTATAATTTTATTTCCCTCGCAGAAAGGACAGAATGTCATCTCTGTTGACTTTGTTCAAATAGATCTTTTATATTATTTGTATTTAAAAAAAGTTTCTGATGTGAGCAAAAATCCCACATTCTATTAGTAAGTGATTAACATTGCAAGGTGTTTGACATATTTCACACTGTGGTTGTTGTTCTTGTTTGAGTAAAAAGGGGTGCGTAAGTCTTGTGTGACCAGTGTGTAATCGGGACACAATGAATTTGTTCCTTTCTGGACTTCCTTAAGGCTGGTCTCCAATCTCCGAAAGTGGGTTTGATTATAAAAGTTTATTTTGGATGTTGTTAAGGTCATATAGAGGATTTCATATTAGCATAGATAATCTCCCTTTTGGGTTAGGATTGTTGGCATCCTTCCGTCTACTAAAGTCTACTAAAGACGATAGCGTAGTTCACTTTTTTATTATCTACAACTACATGAGTGGCTGAACAGACCAATTTTTGAATGGTAATCTCTGGTACAGGGATTGCAAATAAAAGGTGATGCTTGCTGGAGATGCTGTTGTCTCTCCTTCCTTTTGGCTCTCTTTTCTGCGACGGCTTCCTTCCTCTCTTTTTCACTCCTTTTCGTTGCTTGTTTGACGAGGAGGTGCCAGGTCGTACGGTCTTCTGCACAAGCCTCCCATGTGTTTATGTCGATGTGGCATGTCTTCATGTCTCTCTTGCAGACATCTTTAAAGCGTATGCGTGGTTTCCCTACCGGTCGGGTGCCCTCTACTAGTTCACCATACAGCAGGTCTTTGGAGATGCGGCCTTTGTCCATCCTCCTGACATGGCCAAACCAACGCAGGTGTCTCTCGCAGATAATGGCGGACATGCTGTTTATGTTTGCTCGTTCCAGCACGTCTGTGTTGGGCATTTTGTCCTGCCAAGCGAATGCGTAGAATGCGGCGTAGGCATCTGAGGTGGAAGCTGTCCAGTTTCTTCACGTGGCGTGAGTACGAGATCCAGCCTTCGCTACTGTATAGGAGAGTACTGAGAACAAACACTCTGTAGACGCGCAGTTTGGTTCTCTTGGTAAGGCTGGCATTGTCCCATACTCCCGCGATTCTGCTGTTGATGTCATCGTCAGTGGAGACTGAATTGGCAATGGTGGACCCAAGGTATTTGAAGTTCTCCACTGCTTCCAGGCTGTGTCTGTTGATGACAATGTTTGGAGGGTTGTCTACACCTTGTGCCATGACTTTTGGGCTAGGATAGGTCCAAGAAAACATAAATTTTGGCCTTCAGGATACATCGTAAATTCTTGAAAATTATTCAAGGAAAAAATGGTGTCTTTAATGTCGAGGAATATGGTAATTCCAATAACCTTTGTGATTTGTAAATTTGCTGAAATTCTGCTGGCTGTAAATATTATGCAAGAAATGTACTTATCTTAGTCTAACGATTTCAAAAATGTATTTGCCAGGAGCTTATTTTTCACCTGCACTTGTATATTGTTATGCGCTTTTATTGAATGTAAAATAAAGTAAAAGTAGCTAAAGTCACCGGGGCGGCCTAAAGTCGGTATCAGCCAGACAGCGAGGGAGTCTACCCACTTTTCACTAGCGCTAGACCAAGAAGATTGTTTTGGTGTCTGAAGTGGAGCGCCACACCTAACATTAGCTCTTCACTTTACTAATAATCAGGATTTTACATGTTTGCATTTCATCTTGGATGATTTGGATCATCTCAATTTTAACCAGAGAGTGTTGGAAGATGATAACGGTTGTACAATTAAGGAATACGAGTATTGGAATCATAATTATATTGTTCAATATTCTTAAAAATTGCACTTTTATTTGTCTCTAATTACCTTACTGTTCATCGTCAAACAACTACCGGGCTAGAAGTTGGCTGCCACTGCACAAGCTTGATTGGTAAGCTGCGGGTAGACCTCTGGGATGCAGAACTGGGAGCCTGGGAGCCCTGGGATATGGCAAGCAACTGATGGAGCTAAGGATCCTCGCAAAGGACAGAGTGGATTCAAATGAGGAAGAACTGAATATTACTGTAGGATGTTACAAATTACTACAATGACAGAATACAATAAATGACCATAATTATTTGTTTGCACACAATTATATCAACTATTCCAGGCTAATCTAATAATTTATATCTAATTATATGGGTTCAAATATTTATTTCTATTTAATAATCATTAGTTTGCACACAGTAACTAATAATAATATACCTTAGTAAACAATTATAATTTCAAGTAACTATTCTTAATACAAATAATTTACACAGTTATATGGTTTCAAGTAAGTAATAATAATCCTTAGTAAACAATTATAGTTTCAAGTAACTATTCTTAATACAAATGATTTGGTTTTGCTCAGTCGGTAGAGCGTCAGATACCGGCCCTCACCAACTCAGCGTATGAGTAGCATAGGGATCTGTACGGTAAAGTAGGGAGCTGATGGTAGGTGTGGTGCTCCACCCCAGATACAAAAAATAATGTCCTTGGTCTAGTACTAATGAAAAGGGGATAGACTCCCTCGCTGTCTAGCTCATACCGACATTAGGCCACCCCGACGACTTTACATGTTTTTATATGGTTTCAAGTAACTAATAATAATAATCCTTAGTAAACAATTATAGTTTCAAGTCTGCCCTTCTATTCACCTATAGCTGAAGGGAGAATAGTTTGATGCATACCTTTCCCTAGGGTATTAGCACTATGTGAAATGAAGACGGCCCTGTCCAGTATTTGAACTCGGGTTGACAAGTCCATTTCCTACGCCTCTAACCACTGTACCATGCACCTTTCATCCTATGTAAGCTGTTGATATTCAGTTTAGGTTTTGTTTATTGCAAGTTCAGCTCAACTTTATTGTGAGGATTGAGAGGAAAAGAGTGAACACAGTTTTTGCAAAAACATGTTTTGATTCGGTCAAAGAGAGAAAGTGTGCAATTCTTGAAATTGACAATACAAAACTGACACTGAGTACAATAAAGCCGAGAAGAAGAAGAAGAAGAAAAAGAAGAAGAAGAAGAAGAAGAAGAAGAAGAAGAAGATGAAATCCTATCAATTCCTAATTTAATCAGCTTAGAACCTTAAGATTTTCTATTTAATCAGATCATTGAAACAACACTTTCTTAGTTGCTGCACACAATCTTGAAAAGTAGAGAAGAACAGTGCCATTCAGTATTACCAGAATTCATTCTGAATAAAAGCCTTTTTTTTAACAAGGAAGAAGAAGAAGGAGGAGGAGGAGGAGGACGAGAAGAAGCAGAAGAAGAAGAAGAAGAAGAAGAAGAAGAAGAAGAAGAAGAAGAAAGAATTTCCTCTTGGGAATTTTTCCTTTTCATAGTTATGTGTTTGACAAATAAATTTGATTTTATCTTCTCTCAAATTATTGCTTAGAGAAGGATCATATATATATACACTCATCTGTTATTTTCGGATTTGAGCTCTCTCTAGTGATCGTGGAGGCACGTGGTGTAATGGTTCCTGTCATAGGAAATGGACACGACAAGACAAGTTCAAATCCTAGACGAAGTTGATTGCATTTCACATAGTGCTAATACCCTTGGGAAAGGTATGAATCCAACTATATTCCCTCCAGGTATGGGTAAATAGTAGGGCAGACTGGGCACTTTAACCTTGGCTAGGTAACCAGTCTAGGAGAAGGAAAACTCTGAATTCAAACCTGTTAAACTCCACTTAAGAAATTGACCATGTGTCACATCCTACTTGTGCAGAGGGGCTAGTAAATATATATATAGG
>CM042148.1:47550638-47558138 GCA_023376005.1 Doryteuthis pealeii | reverse complement strand
ACTTACCAAGCAAGCTTGTGCAGTGGCAGCCAACTTCATGCCGGTAGTTGTTTGACGATAAACAGCAAAACGGATTAGGGACAAATAAAAGTGTTATTTTTAAGAATATTGAAAAATATAATTATGATTCCAATACTCGTATTCCTTAATTGTATGTCCGTCATTATCTTACAAAACCCTCTGGTTAAAAGTGAAACGGTCCAAATCACCCAAGATGAAATGCAAAAATGTAAATCCTGATTATCTGGTGTTGTTTATCTGCTGAATTCTTATTACTTCTGAGTGTCGTTACCTCAGTTAAATAATGTAAATAATTCTGTAATTATTATAAAGAAAGAAAGGAAAAAAGGACATGCTACACAGAAAAAATACAATAAGAAAGAAATAAATGAATGAAGAGAAAAATAGAGGGGATGAGGGCACAGAAATGATGATGCTAATCTGTTTCAATCAAACATAATGAAAAGATGAAAAGATGAAAAGAAGGAAATAAAGAGAAAAAAAGAGTGAGAGAGAGTTTAATCAAGATTATTATACTTTTTACATATTGAACTATTTAGCAATAGCTCTAAAATAAACATATCTGTTGGATTGTTGAGGTTAGAACTACGAAGGTGAGTAAAAAAAGTAATGCCATTTTGTTTAGGACGGGTATAATTACCAACACAGGAACATGTATCATACATCAAAATGAAACTGGTCCTCTGGATCACATCCCTTCTTCTCCAGATAGTCACCGTTTCTCTCAATAGCAATGTTCCACCTTCGAATGAGAGCATGTATCCCTGCCTCATAAAATTCTGTTGACTGTTCTTTGAGCCACTTCTTCACTATAGATTTCACTGAAGTAATGTTTGCCTTTTTTCAGACCCATGAAAGAGGCTTTGAGAGGCAAACATTATGGCATTACTTTTTGACTCACCCATGTATTTTTCAATAGCTCTGAAGTAAACATATCAAATGTTGTAATAATTAAATTATCATACTGTAGTGTATCCACAGGTCCTGCTAAGTAAATAATATTTTGTTTATTTACATGGTAAAATTTTCATGCTGATTTTTGGGTTATATATCTTTTTTTTTATTATTAAAAATCATTTATCTTTCCAGAAGTTATAATGTATTTGATAAGAGAGATTTTTTTTATTTCTGTATCCACGTAATTTTCCCAAAGATGAAAGAAGTGAATTACCTGAATGGTAAAAAGAAACATAAGTGTTTTAGTACAGGTAAAAAACAAAAAAACAAAAACAAAACAAGAACAACCTTTTCCCAACTCATTGGTTTTTTTCCTTCCCAAATGAAGTTCAGTTGAGTGAATAGGTTTATAAAATGAACCTTGTAGCAAAAAGAAAAAAAAAAAAAGAAAAGAAAATAAAGAATACAGGTTTTGCTTTTAAATATGATTAACGAAAAAAAAAAAAGAAAAAAAAGAAAAAAAAAGAAACAACAAATCAGGAATAATTTTTTCAAAGTAAATAGTTTGATATATTTTGCTTTGAACTGGATCAAAGATTGAGTTAATTGAAAAATAATCACCTGATGATGTGTAATAAGTAATTGAGATTTACCTCCCCAGTTTTATGATTACCTCCTCTTTGGAGAACTCTCTAGTGAATACTAGACTATATAAACTCTTGATAAGTGTACCAATTATTCTAAGTAGAATAAAGCTTTCCAAAGTCTATCAGTGTTATCGTTTGTCATTATACAACTGATGATGATAAACTTGAATGCAGTGGACAAATTGTTTTAGTATATAAGTCAATTTAGTGTATAAATGAATCTCATGATTTTCCAACCAATAGAGAACTGAGAAACAGAATAAGGGATGAGTTTATAGGTTTGATTTGAGTATTTTCAAACCATAGTAAAATACTAGTCGGTATTTATCCAATCCGTTTGAGATACAAGGTCACAAGTATGAGGCATCTAGTGAGAATTAATGGATCTACAAGACTAGCTTGCTACCCATTACAACATCATGGGACACCCTGAAGCCACTGATAGGATGTGACACAAGGGCACAAGTATGGGGCAACCAGCAAGGATAAACTTGTAATTCAGTAGTAATGTATCTGTAAGACTAGCTTGCTAACCATTACCCCTCAATAAGACATCCTAAAAAAATTAGCATAATGTTGTAAAGTGTTGTATATACCCATCTAAAATTCTCGGGTATATAACCCTAACCCTAACCTTAATCCCAACCCTAACCCTGCCAACCCTAACCCTAACCCTAACCCAACCCTAACCCTGCCAACCCTAGCCCTAACCCCAACCCTAACCCTAAGCTTAACCTTGCTAACCCTAAACCTAACCTAATCCCAACCCTAACCTTAACCCCTAATCCTCCCATAAAGTAAAATTGATTATTTATTACACCAAATATAAAACCACTAACCTTGTTATCCGCAACAACTCCTCTCCACAGACAAGTCGTCTTAATGAGACTAATGGAGTATACAAATTTAAATGTCCCTTAGGAGATTGTGGTCTCCCCAAAAATGAAAATAGCTACATCGATTTTACCTCAACGACTTTGTCACGCCGTTTGACTCTTCATATGACACATAATAGCTCCATATCACAACATCTAAAATTACATGCATGCCCCCACTCTAATTACTGAAATATTCCAACGGAAAATACGCACATTTTGCGCAAAGAAAAAAACAAACAAACAAAAACATCCTTAAATAAGATTAATTTTCAATGCAGTACTCACGTTTTGAAATACCTATAACACTTTTCCTACCAATTCTGTTCCTTCCAGTCACCACACCCCTTAATATAATTTCTACGAGTTACTCTCACTACTACTAACTTGATAAATCTGGAACATAAACACATCACCCCTGATGAAGTGCCGAAAGTACTTGGGATAAGAACTTTGGTAGACTAATCTACGTATTCCATCCAAATGTAAAAACGTTGACCAGAAAGCTTGAAAAGATCGTTAATAAAATTGTTAAACAGGATACGTGCCTTTTATTTAATTCTACACACACACACACACACACACACACACACATATATATATATATATATATATATATATATTATATATATATATATTCTCAGCTGACTAGATGAAAATTTTGTTAATAACCCCAGAGAAATAATGACATCTTTCATTTTACAAATTTTAATTAATAAATTTTTTACAATATTATTTTTTTTTCTTTCAGGTTTCTCGAATAAATGGAAAATTGCTTAATTAATGTTGTTGATAATTGGTGCTAAATTTAATTCAATTTAGTTTTTCACCTGAAGGATAAACTAATATATTTATGTAAGTAATTATTGCAAAGCCTTGAATATTAACAAATTGGGACGGATCCATAAAAAAAGAAAAGAAAGGAAAGCAACCATCATTATTGATATTACATGCCGGCTCTCAACAGTTGACATATCTCGCAACCCATCACAACTTCAATCAAAAACACATTCTGCTATGATAATGAATTCCGTATTTTTGAGGGTTCATTTGCCTAAATTGATATGAAGCAGTGAAAGTGTTAATTTAAAAATATCAAATTAAGAAAGGACTCTTTTAATAAGGAAAATAACGAATGGAATAGAACTCTACCAATTCTGACAGAAGCTGAAAATATTTAGCACAATTATTTAGCCTAATTTAATTTTTTATGACTTTCTAACTGGCCACAGTGAACTGATGTCTATTTTCCCAGAATAATAAAATACTTCTAAAATCCAACTTACATTCATTCATCTAAATTGATATTTCCCTCTATGCATTCTGAGTTGTTTCGTTGGTTGGTTGGGTTTTACGGCATGTCAACCCTTGTTGAATTATTTTATGCCTAAGACGTTCTGTTTTATTCATTCTTGTTGGGCATTCAATTTATTTTCATACTCAGTTTCTTTTAAAGTTATTTTTTTATCTATTTAACCCATAGATTGGACCCTGATGACAAGTACTACCACTCCAGTTCAGGGTGGACCTGGGAGTAATATCAATGAAGGGGTACACCACACTCCCTAAAGCTCCAAGATTGGAATTCACCATTAGATACAGTTTAATATTATACCCAGGACACCTGAATTGTTTGGCTTTGTGTGTACCATTATGTGTAGTTGTGTGTGTGTATGTGGGGATTAAAATAAACATAAAATAAAATTAGAATAAAAAAAACAACAAACTCCCATAGGCCTTCACCGGAAATCCCCTCTGCGCATATGCGACAAAAGGACTGACTCCCGACCCCAAAAAGAATATCTCGGCCATTCGAATTTAGACCGTAACTAGGTCTAGTTGCTCCTACTAGTCAGGGAGATGTTCCCTTGCTACAGGCGACTATGGCAATAAAGCCTAAGTCATAAAACTACCTCCTGCCTTTGTCTCTTTCTTTTTCGTTCCTTAAATTCCTTCTTTTCAGCGCGGCCACCAAATGAGATGGGGTTAAAGCAAAAACCCTAAGAACACGCAACCAGAATATCCAGCTACATTAAACCATAAAACACCCCAAACCTCTTCCTACCCCATATGTACCATTTCCTAAATAACAAAGTTTATGAATCGTAATATCCCAAGTCTCACTCAGGACAATTTGAAAAACAAAATATTTTTACTTCCTGTCCATTGTTAACCAGCAGATTTATTAAACTCAAACCATTCATATAAATCAGATGAAAGCACACTTGTCTTTCTTAGAAGTTGTGTTTTCCAATCGCGTGAGTTGAGGTGCCAAAATTATGTACATAAAAATCACGAGTGTTAAATGAGATAGAGGAAAAAGAAGAAAAAAACAAAAACTATAAGATTTACCAAAATTACATGGACGAATATTTTTCATCAACTTCGATTTTTTTACGAATCTATAAATAATTTTGATTTACACTTATATCTCAGACACTCCATACTAATATACATCTCATCATCGATTTATTGATTTTAATGGCATGTGAATTCGGCGGATAAGCAACACCAGATAATCATGATTTACATTTTTGCATTTCATCTTTGCCAATTTGAACAATCGCATGTTTAACCAGGGTTTTTTACAAAATCATAACGGTCGTAAAATTAAGGAACATGAGTATTAATAATATGTAATATGTATTATGCAATATATTAAGTGAATCTTAGTGATGCCTATAGCTTTTTGATTTAGTGCGTCCTGGGACTCACATATTTGCTTTGAATGAGTCACAGGGAAAATTTATGGGTCCCAACTAAATCCATCTAACCTATCCTGTGTAATTCGTTTCTAAGAAACTATTGAAATGTATTTACAGATAGCTTGAAATGGTGAGGGAAGAAAAAAGAAAAACACTGGGACGCATGGATATAATTTTACTGCGTCCTTTTAGATTTTTGTGCGCCAGGACGCAGGACACGTATCTGTCTGCATCTCTGGAATCTGTAATATGTTATCATCTATGTAAAAAAAAAAGAGCCTGGAATTTTTTGTGTGAAAAAAAAAACAAAAATTAAGCAAGAGCGCTTGTCCAGTGGAATTGGATCCCTGGTAAAGAGTCCCTCGATAATGAATCCTTAGGTTCCTCTGGTAATCGTATAAGTCCTTCCTGAGTATTGGTAAAGATCTGGTAATCCTATGTCCATCCTCAGTGAGCGTAATTGTAATTATGACCAGTTAAATAGTGTGTCTTTCATGCAGTATGGTTAGTGATTGGTAACAACTCACGTGCCCTTGGCTATTCTATAAATCAAGGTGGGGAATTAGAGCCCATCTTATATCAAAATAATTCCAAGTTTCCAAGATATCTAGCAATTCTGTTAGATTTATTCTATAATATTTAAAGCATTACATTATCAGGCAAGCGAGTGGGCATAGTGAGCTTACCACAAAGTGACCCAGCAGGGTCTACTGCAAAGGCGTGCTATGTTTTATTGCCTACTGGTCTTCGTAGACGCTTCTTTACTGATGTCATTAAGTTTATTTAATAAACACCGTGAAACTGTAAAAGGAAAACAAATAGAATTTAATAAACGGATAACAGCGAATACTTTTAAAAAGAAATATGAAATCCTAAAAGAAATAGAAAATTCTCAAAGAAATGTGAAAGCGCTTACCGTTGTCGCCTATCCCGACCAGTGGCATAAAAAACTCTAAAGGCTTGTACGTGACTTCCTCTTACAGGTTATGGTTCATAGACCGCAGAAACCAGTGGTCGACACAAAATGGTATTAATAAACCCATTAAACTACTCTAAATTGGATATTGTGGTTGTAGTTATTTTTTAAACAAAAATAACTATATGAAAATAAGATATAATTAACTGGTCGGTTTAGCGGCAGTTACACTATGTGCAGCAAATTCAATAGTTATATATAACGGTAGGTTGTCTTGTTGGGATTAGAATAAATTCAAATAAAATTCAAATAAAGAAATAACAAACTTCCATGAGCCTTACCAGAAGAACCCTGTGCGGGAAAAGGGACCCACCTCCGACTCCCTGGAGAATCTCTCGGCCATTAGAACTTATGCCTTAACTGTGTCTAGACACTACTGCTAGCCAGGAAGAATTTCCTTGCCACGTGGTGTCTATGACCCATGAATAAAGCCTTAATCCTTAAACTGCCTTTTGTCTTTGTCTCTTCCTTTTTCTTTCTTTGAATTCCTTTGCAGCACGACCGCCAAATAAGATAAGGTTAAAAGCAAACCCTAGGAACACGCACCAGGAAAAACAAGCTACCTTTTAAATCGAAAACGTTAAACCTCTTGTCACCCTACAATCTCAAGCCCCAACAAGCATTCATTGAAAAAAAAAATCCCTAAGTTAGTTATCTAGGATATTTGTGAAATACAGAAATGCGACAATATACTTGTATATATTACAAGCAGCTCAATGAAAGAAAGAAAATAATTCTTTAAGATGTCATTACTGTTTACATGATTTTACAGGTTGATTGTAAAGTAATCCTCTATTTTAAAAATCTTATTTATTTCTGAATCATTATTTTCACAAGAAATGAATATGAGCAAAACACACATAATATGGAGTCTTATTTAAAATTCTATATGGGCACAAGCATTTGTCTTCAGCCTCGCAAGCCGCTCAGGAATTGCATGAACTGATCTTCCCAGAAACTCTTGTAGAATTGCAGAAATAAATTAATGTATTCATCCTTCTTCAAGTTCTTCCAAAGTCATTGATTTCGTAGAGTAGACTTGTTCCTTCAACCAACCCCAAAGAAAAAAGTTGCCGGGTGTTAAATCAGGGCTTCTGGCCGGCCACTCATACGGACCCCGTCTACCCATTCAACTCCCAGGAAAATGTTGATTAAGCCATTCATGAACAACAATAGCAAAATGTAAAGGAGCACCATCTTAGATAAAGATCAAGTGTTCAGTCCTCCCGAGTATTGACAATTGGCCAGATTATGCATATAATAAGATTATAGATAATTTGAAATAGAGAGTTACTTTTCAATCACAACAGCTTAATGAAAGAAAGAAAATAATTCTTTATCATAAGTCATTACTGTTTTCGTGGTTATATAAAGTTCTG
>CM042148.1:47513138-47545638 GCA_023376005.1 Doryteuthis pealeii | reverse complement strand
AGTAAAATACAATAGAGAAAAATCAGAATTGATGAAGATATAAACTCTTCCTTCCTGTAAATTGGTTGGATTTTTGATGTCAACCCTTGTTTGGTTATTTTATGCCAAAGACGTTTTGTTTTATTCTTTCTTGATGGGTATTCATCATTTATTTCAAATTCATTTTTTAAAAATCAATTTAAAAAAAACTCTTTTTTCAAACTCATCTTTTTTCTATTTAACCCATTGATGGGTTGGTTGGTTGGTTGGGTAGTTGGTTGGTTGTATTTTACGGCATGTCAACCCATGTTGGATTATTTTATGCCGAAGACATTTTTGTTTTATTCATTCTTGATGGGTATTCAACATTTATTTCAAACTCAGTTTATTTAAATTCAATTTTTTTAAAACTCTTTTTTTATACTCATCTTTTTTCTATTTAACCCATAGATGGGACCCTCACAGGTACTATCACTCCGGGTCATGGAATTTCGCCATCATATAGACTTTAACATCATACCCAGGACATTAAAACCACCAGCCACCACTTTCTAGCACACATATGATAAAAAGGGTTGGGATTTACCATAAGGGCAATTTTTGCAGAGCCTTCTGTGTTAATGATGCGCATCTTTGTACTCTCCCTAAAACATGTTATTTTTATGGCATTTCCCAGTAAAATGTTCTTTTAGAAGGCCAGTTTCATTCAAACAGCTCTCTCCCTTCCTCCAGCATAGAAGTTCTAACTATTGTGAGAAAAGAGGAAAGGTAGAATGTTGCATTCATTGCATTCATAATAATATACTGATGTACACAAAGTAATTTTCTTCACTTGGTTGTTATAAAGTAAAGTCGTCGGGGCGGCCTAAAGTCAGTATCAGCCAGTCAGCGAGGAAGTCCATCCCCTTTTCAATAGCGCTAGACCAAGGAGATTGTTTTTAGCATCTGAGGTGGAGCGCCACACCTACCATAAGCTCCCTACTTTACAGCACAGATCCCTGTGCTGCTCATACGCTGAGTTGGCGGGGCCGGTATCAAACTAGGAACCTTGTGGTTTCTAGCCGAATGCTCTACCGACTGAGCTAACCTACTCTTCAGCCTTCATCAGATGTCTGTTATTGTTGCATACCTCTTTCTTTACTTACTTCTATTCTTCTTCTGGCGTCTTTGATATCTTAAGTTCTTCTAGGTCAGTCTCTTCTAACATCTCTTCTAGCGTCTGGACTTCGTCTTGGTGGTCGCTCGCACTTAACTCATTTCTTCTTCTAGATCAGTCTTGTTACCAAGACATTCACCAACCACAAAACCGTGTTATTTTCGTAAGCTTTTATTTACTTAACTAAACATTTCATGTAACTAAACATAGCGCGCGTATGCAGGTGAGTTCCAGTTAAGGCAGGACATCTTCTCTGCCTGACGTCCAAACTGAAACTGAGGACCCAACCAGGTCCCATGTGACTTCACGTATTTCGCGGCTTTCTGTAATATTCCATGGAAAGTCCCGCCCGTGATATGAAAAGGGCCATCCCTTTAGAAATACAGGGGATTGACAATAATCTTATGCAACCGCATAGATTATGTAACATTATGGTACAACTACCACAGAAGAAGATCAGAGGTTATAATAGTGAAAACATATATAAATATAACACACAAAATGAAGAGACTAATAGATCAATTTATGATAATGATAATTCCACCTTATCTCAAAAATCCAGACAGACATTAAAGTTTGCTTTTGTGAGATAAGAAAAAAAAACAAATAACCAGAATGTCTCGTTCTTTAATTTTGGTGATGGTGGCATTCTGCTTTAGAATTTAGAAAAAATAAAAATACACAAGAAAAACTAAATAAAGAACATACAAACTATTCCTTGTCATTCATCTTACATATAAAAATGATAGGTTTGGTTTGTTTTGTTTATGGCATATCAACCTCAGTGGGTCATTTAATGCTGATAAAGTTTTGAAATAAATTAATTCTTAATGGATACTCAATTTTTTTTATATAAACACATTTTTCTATTTAACCCATAGGTAGGACACTAACAGGTACTACCACTCCAAAAATCATAGGAGTGACTTGGTGTAATGTTAGAGTTGAATGAAATGGACTTGTCGACACAAGTTCAGATTCTGGATGAGGCTGTTTGCATTTCACATAGTGCTAATACCCTTGGGGAAGGTATGCATTTGACTATTCACCCTCCAGCTATGGGGGAATAGTAAGGCAGACTGGGCTCTTAAACCTTGGATAGGTAACCAGTCTAGGAAAAGGAAAAATCTGAATTCAAACCAGTTAAACTTGTTAAGAAATTGACCTTGTGTTACTTCCTGCTTGTGCAGACGGGTTGTTATATATATATATATATATATATATATATATATATATAAAATATAAATCATCACCATGGTATGGCTTCATGAATGAAGATTAAGAGAGTGGTTCATATTGACTGCAGGTATGTTCATGGTTTAGAAAGCCAAATCAGGACAGGTAGGCATAGTTGCAGCAGCTAAAGGTCTGGTCAGGCTTTGATACCATAGTGTTGTGGTCCTTCTTCATATGCCTTTTGTTCTTGTGGGTGTTTTCAAAAAAAGAGACATGATTAGTGATTAGATACCAGTTATCATGGGTTTCAGAGTCAAAACTGTGAGCTCATGAATAGGATCAAACTGTCAGCCCAAAAATGGGATGGAAACTGTAAGCTGAAATGGGATCAAAACTGTGAGCTCAAAAATGGGATGGAAACTGTAAGCTGAAATGGGATCAAAATTGTAAGCTAAAAAATGGGTTCAAACTGTAAGCTCAAAAATGGGATGGAAACTGTAAGCTGAAATGGGATCAAAATCGTAAGCTCAAAAATGGGTTCAAACTGTAAGCTAAAAAATGGGATGGAAACTGTAAGCTGAAATTGGATCAAAATCGTAAGCTCAAAAATGGGTTCAAACTGTGAGCTCAAAAATGGGATGGAAACTGTAAGCTGAAATGGGATCAAAATTGTAAGCTCAAAAATGGGTTCAAACTGTGAGCTCAAAAATGGGATGGAAACTGTAAGCTGAAATGGGATCAAAATTGTAAGCTCACAAATAGGTTCAAACTGTAAGCTCAAAAATGTGATGGAAACTGTAAGCTGAAATGGGATCAAAATTGTAAGCTCAAAAATGTGATGGAAACTGTAAGCTGAAATGGGATCATAATTGTAAGCTCAAAAACGGGTTCAAACTGTAAGCTCAAAAATGGGATGGAAACTGTAAGCTGAAATGGGATCAAAATTGTAAGCTCAAAAATAGGTTCAAACTGTAAGCTCAAAAATGGGATGGAAACTGTAAGCTGAAATGGGATCAAAATTGTAAGCTCAAAAATGGGTTCAAACTGTAAGCTCAAAAATGGGATGGAAACTGTAAGCTGAAATTGCATAAAAATCGCAAGCTCAAAAATGGGTTCAAACTGTAAGCTCAAAAATGGGATGGAAACTGTAAGCTGAAATGGGATCAAAATTGTAAGCTCAAAAATGGGTTCAAACTGTAAGCTCAAAAATGGGATGGAAACTGTAAGCTGAAATTGCATAAAAATCGCAAGCTCAAAAATGGTTCAAACTGTAAGCTCAAAAATGGGATGGAAACTGTAAGCTGAAATGGGATCAAAATCGTAAGCTCAAAAATGGGTTCAAACTGTGAGCTCAAAAATGGGATGGAAACTGTAAGCTGAAATGGGATCAAAATTGTAAGCTCACAAATAGGTTCAAACTGTAAGCTCAAAAATGGGATGGAAACTGTAAGCTCAAATGGGATCAAAATTGTAGGCTCAAAAATGGGTTCAAACTGTAAGCTAAAAAATGGGTTCAAACTGTAAGCTCAAAAATGGGATGGAAACTGTAAGCTGAAATGGGATCAAAATCGTAAGCTCAAAAATGGGTTCAAACTGTAAGCTCAAAAATGGGATGGAAACTGTAAGCTGAAATGGGATCAAAATTGTAAGCTCACAAATAGGTTCAAACTGTAAGCTGAAAAATGGGATGGAAACTGTAAGCTCAAATGGGATCAAAATTGTCGGCTCAAAAATGGGTTCAAACTGTAAGCTAAAAAATGGGTTCAAACTGTAAGCTCAAAAATGGGATGGAAACTGTAAGCTGAAATGGGATCAAAATTGTAAGCTCAAAAATGGGTTCAAACTGTAAGCTCAAAAATGGGATGGAAACTGTAAGCTGAAATTGGATCAAAATCATAAGCTCAAAAATGGGTTCAAACTGTGAGCTCAAATATGTGATGGAAACTGTAAGCTGAAATGGGATCAAAATTGTAAGCTCAAAAATGGGTTCAAACTGTATGCCCAAAAATGGAATGAAAATTGTAAGCTGAAATGGCATCAAAATTGTAAGCTCAAAAATGGGTTCAAACTTTAAGCTGAAAGGATCAAAATTGTAAGCTCAAAAACCAGATCCAAACTGTAAGCTCAAAATGGGGTTATTGATGGTTAATGTGAGGCACCAAGTGATCTTTACTAGCAGTTTTTGTATTGCTTCTTTGTTGCCCCTCTATCGTGATGGCCAGTAGAGAGTTCACTGTACAGTGTGATCTTGGGTTGGTGATGATTCCTCATCCTGATGATGTGTCCTGCCCAGTCTTTGATGCTGATGGTCTTCGTTTATTCAAGGACTTTTTTTTAACAAATCATCTTTTCCATCTCAATAAAACAAAACAAAAACATTTCTGAACAGATTTATTAATCCTCATTTTAATAAGCAACATAGAAAGGTGATTATGATGTAATGGTTATCATTGTAGGAAATGGAACACGAGTTCAAATCCTGGACAAGGCTGGTAGCATTTCACATATCCCTAATACCCTTGGGAATGGTATGCATCCAACTACACTGGTTTACAAAAAATATTTTTTGTCTGAGGCAAGAATGTGAATAGGTGTTTTTTTACTAATTTGGGTGTGCTGAATTCAAATTTATAAACAGTTTTGCTCTATCACCTCTAGTCTTCTGCATTTTAAATAGTCTCATTTTAGTATATACAGAGTATATACGTGCTTATTTCAACAGTTGTAGCAGCTTATTACAGATAAAACAGGATAGATAAAGAACATTGATGGAATAAATATACTTGGATGACACAATGTACACAATTCAGAAAGAATTGGCCTTGTTGAGGCATCCTCGATGTTTTCACGAGTTTGAAGCCATTGGAGAATATGAAAAAAAAGAAAAAAAAAGGACAAAGTAAAATTAAATCATATGTAAGGCAATAAAATGTGCGTTGTTGGAGATTGTAATACAAATATATACCCAAAAAATTGTGCGAGGGATGACAATCTCCTGCGCTGACTGCCAATGCACTACTGGCTGTTGATTGAGACGTGTTAGCTACGCTTAACTGCCAAAATCCGTCTTGATATATAGCTATATATATATAATGTAATGCTATCACTTACATTTATTGCATAATAACTAAAAAAGAAGACATAAGTCACACAATATTAGAAATTAACCCTGAATGCATATACGGCTTTATGTACAGTATGTGTAAAAAATGTACAATATGCATATCTAAAAAACTAGAGGTGATGAGTAAAAACGGATTTCAAATCTGAATTCAGCACCCCCAAATTAGGTTAAAACAGCTATTTTGTGCTTGCCTCAATTTCTTTGTAAACCAGTGCTATTTTCCTCCAGCTATGAGTAAATGAGGGCAGATTGGGCTTTTTAACCTTGGTATGGCAACCAATCTAGAAGAATAAAAACTTAGAATTCAAACCTGTTAAACTCTGCTTAAAAATAGATCTTGTGTCACATCTTGCTCATGAGGAAGTGTTGTTAAATACACACAGAAACATTTAAAATATAATTATTTACTTTCAGGTGTCACTGCAAATTATTTCCCTTTCTTTATTGATTACTTTAGCTGGAATATGTTCCAGATTTCCTCAGGTTTATGTCACATCTGGTAACCTCCTTATGTTTTGCCTGGGGATCACAGAAAAAAGTGGGAGGGTAATGATTTTAGTATTTGTTTTTTGTCATGTCCAATCACATTTCTTGAAATGTGAACTCGCAGCTTCTTTCTATTAGTCTATCATCCTTCGGGTGCTACCTAAAGCATTCAACGACTCAATGTACCACTCCCTAGTTAACCAGTTAAAATGGTGTGATAAAAACAAAAACAACAGATGACGATGCTTGTCTGAAAAAATCATCAAAGAAAAGCAATGTTGTATCTTGGAAATTCAGACAGAATATCAACTTGTATATTTTATTGATTTCTAATGTTATATTTAAGAAACTAATCTATTGGATATGGCAAGAATTGAGAGTATAGTAGAAGTGCTGTTTTTGGTGAATCTAATTATAATAAGTAATTGAGAGTTATCTCCCCTATTTTATGATTACCTCCCCTTTGGAGAACTCTCTAGTGAATACTAGACTATATAAACTCTCAATAAGTGTACCAATTATTTTAAGTAGAATAAAGCTTTCCAAAATCTATCAGTGTTATTGTTTGTCATTAAAAAATGTGATTTTGTTTTTCCATGTATTTGATTGTCTGTTTTGCTTGCTGGTGGGAATTATTGTTGTGTATTTTCCATTAGGGATCAGTGTTTAAATTCAGATTTTTAAAAAAACCCTGTTGGCTGGGTTTGTATAATACACCAACTGCACCTCTACAGAGGGATAAAATCCCCCTAATCGAGCCACCTGTTGGTGTATGTTGCTTCATGATGGAATCCTGGTGGCTGAGCTGTCCATGACTTGCAACACTCTACGTTTGCCATTACTTTGGCTAGATGGGCGGTCGGAGAGGCACCTTCTTATCAATGACCTGGAGTGGTAGTACCTGTTAGGGTAGTACATGTTAGGGTACTACCACTCTGTGGGTTAAATAGAAAAAAAAGAGTGTAAAAATGTGTTTAAGATTTAAAAATCCCATCAAGAATGAATCAAACAAAAGATCTTTGGCATAAAATTACGTAAGTAAAAGTTAACATGCTGTAAAATCCAACCAACCAACCAATCAGATAAAAAAAGGATTTCAAATGCTGATTTTTCAAGGCAGGCAGACAAGCTATAATCCTTATAAAGATTGGAGCTTCCATTTATCCTTATACCAGACCAATTTAAATTTAGTAAATATCTATATTTCACTCTCATTTTAATAATTAAAGTTTGACAAAAAGGATGTTTTAAATGCACGAAAAATAACTTTTCTAAAAATAATTAAAAAAATAAAAATGACATATTGAAGAAGAATTTTGAAGTAATTTACAATTTTTCTCCTACACACACTCTTTTATGTTTATGACATTTTATAAAATTTCCGAGGCTAATTTTACATTTTTGTGAGTTTTGCAACATTAACTTGAGCCAAAAATGGCTTTATATTTAAAAATGAATCCACTGGCAAATTAAGGGAAAAAAAAATCAAATCGTGGAATTATTTAAATGTTCCAATAAAATTTAATGGACAAATCGGGAAAATGCAACTTTCTATTTGTGTCCTTCCTGTCAATTTTTTTGTTAATTCACAAACAAATGAAAAAAAAAAAATAAATAAAATAAAAATCAGAAAACTGTCTGTCCAGTCGATTTTCATTATATGGAAACACCTGATTGTAACAAATTATCAAAACAGGATTAAAACCAACTGGTATTATCAGCACAAACATTTATATATTTAGAAAACCTTCTTTAACTTTTAACTTCCAGGCTATATCTCCTACAATCTATACATATATAAAGAGCAGTTGTGTGTATGTATATATGTGTGTGTGTATGTATATGTGTATATCAACTTTGAAAGGGATACATCTGTCATATTGGAAAGAACATGGAGGGTTGGAAATGTCACACATATGGTCAGATTCTGCTTTCTAAGGCTGGATAGGGTGGTGTATAAGCATAAAATTTCATCATCTGATACAACGGGAAGGACGTCCTTCCTATGTCATATTTGCATCAAACTTTGTGGATCTGCAGCAGGTTTGATGAATCATTTGAGGGCTCATGAGAGGAAAGGTTCGGGTGGTGAGGTTATAGGATTGTGAGGGATGGCAGTGAGCTGGTGCTATATGTATGTATGTATGTCTGGAGGAAACTATGAAAATGAAACAAAAAATGACAAAGTAAATATATATACACATTTACTGTCACTAGAGCCTACTTTTTCTGAAAAAATAATTAAGGTTTTATTTATATATTGGGAAAAATTCCTGGCGTCTCACCCGGGTTTTTTTTATGTGGGGATCTTTATGGGGCATCCACCGAGGAACTAACTTGCAATTAGCAATAATGGAACCTATTATTTTGTATAAAGAGTTTATGTCATGGCACTTCTTCAAGACTTTGCAAAGCTGTTTGGCCCTCTCTCTCCAAAAGATTGCTGATATTTGAAAAAAAATGAGTTTGAAAAAGTGTTTAAAAAACTGAGTATAAAAAAGCATCCATTAGCATCACGGTTTGCCACCCACCACTTACAGGTGGCCCAATTCGAAGAAGGTCTTACTCCTCAACTGAGATGCAGTCGGCGTATTAAAAAGCCCCAGCTGACAGACTTAAATAAATAAGGACATTTAGTACCGAGTTCCTTTTAATTTTGACTTTTTTTTAGGGATAAAAAAGAAAATCAACTAAACCAATTTATTTTTATCACTTTAATGCAACAAGCCATTAAGAACCGAATGTAACTTTTTGTCATATATACAAAAAGTTTTGAAACACACAAATTTAGTAATACATTTTAAAAATAATATCTTAAATGTAAATGAAACAGCCCATGTTATTAGTATATTTAAAATCCTACAATGTGTCTTATATATCACTAAGAAATAAATTTTTACATAATATATGGTCTGGTTAATTTGCATACAGGTTTAAACAAAACCGGGTTTAATAAATAATTACCTGGTGTTATTGATTTATAATATTATTGTTTTATACTCCAATGTATTAAAATCAATTCTATAAATTATTTCATATAAAAACCAATTAAAATATAATTAAGATAAGATTGATATTTTTATGTGTTCTTATTTAATTTCCTTAGTCTTTTTAATTTAATATATTTCATTACATTAAAACTTAAATACTTACACCCAAAAAATTTGAATACCCATCAATAATGAATTAAATTCTTATTCTGTTAAAGTAATGTCTATTTGAATGTATTTTGTATTCAAATGGTGTCATATACCCTACCTATGAACAATAATGCATATGTCCCAATCCTTGTAAATACGGAAGTATTATGCTGACTGAGTAGTCTTATACCACTAGCAGTGGTTTATATTTCTTGACGCCGCTAGCGAGTATTGTATTTTGTTAATGTTATAAAGATTCCATTTCCTTTCCAACCTACGTTTGGTTATTTCTCATTTAGTAAACTTTGTTAGGTCACAACAAAGGCATCTAAAAAGATTACACTTATTCTAATTATATTCTAATTGGTTTCTATATAAAATCATTCATAGGATTGATTTTAATATGTTAGAGAATAAAACAATAATATTAGAGATCAATAACACCAAGTAATCATTTATTAAACTCGGTTTTGTTAAAACCAGTATACAAATTAGCCACACCATATATTATGTAAACCTTTATTTCTAAGTGATTTATAAGACACCTTGCAGGATATTAAATGTACTAATGACATGGGTAGTTTTGAAGCAAATATAACTCAGATTTTCGACGAGACATCGATAATGATATTCATTTAATAAATCAATTAATGATTTTGACTATAAATTGAGTACTCATTGATAAATTTCGGTTTCGGTTACAGACACCGAATCTCCATTATAATAAGATTTTAGACGACTATCTTAAAGATTTAATATTTTTCATCGATTAAATATAATAACTGTTACTGTAACCCTTTTAATGCTGATTAACGTTTGAAGAACTTACCAAGTGAATTCTGTCCTCAATAAAATCAGCGTAAATTATTTATAAGATAGACATAGAAATAAAGAATATTTAAATATTTGCAAAGATTTTTCATTTTGGGATCGTCAAACTTTCTAAATTGCCAAAAAGAACACTAACAATAATATTAGATATCAATAAAGTAAGTAAAGTCGGTCGAGTGGCCTAAAGTCGGTATCTGCCAGACAGTGAGGGAGTCTATCCCCTTTTCAATAGTGCTAGACCAAGGGGATTATTTTAGCATCTGAGTTCCACACCTACAATCAGCTCCTCACAGATCCCTGTGCTACTCATACACTGAGTTGTCGGGGGATGGTATCAAACCTGGAACCTTGTGATTCTTAGGCTGACACTCAACCGACTGAGACAGAAATAAAGAATATTTAAAGATTTGCAAACATTTTTCATTTTGGGATTAAATTGCCAGAAAAGAACACAACCTCTCCAAGATTTTTGGAAAGAACTGTTGTGTGGCCATCATGTCAGTGGAGTGCTATGAAAGGGATACGAGGGTGAGTCAAAAAGTAATGCCATTTTCTTTATTTCATGTGAAGTTTTTTTTATAAAACTAAGGGTTACATTGAGACCCTAACAACGCTCAAAGCAAGAATACGATGAGTAAGACCCAACTTTCCAATCGACAATGTACTCCTTCTGCTTGATAATGTGTGACCACAAACAAGCATCAGGACAAGGGAGAAAATTGCCTCATTCGGGTGTACAACTTTGCCGCATCTTCCATACTCAACAGCCTTAGCGCTTTCAGACAATTATCTTCAACCTCAGGGTTTGAGAGGGTAAACATTATTCCAGTGATGATGAAGTGAAAGCTGTAGTTAAGAAGTGGCTCAAAGAACAGTCAACAGAATTTTATGGGGCAGGGTTACATGCTCTCATTCAAAGGTAGAACATTGCTATTGAGAGAAACGGTGACTATGTGGAGAAGTAGGGATGTGATCCACAGAGTACCAGCTTCATTTTGATGTATGATACATGTTCCTGTGTTGGTAATGGTAATTATACCTGTCCTAAAATAATAGCATTACTTTTTGACTCATCTATGTGGAGAAGTAGGGATGTAATCCACAGAGGACCAGTTTCATTTTGATGTATGATACATGTTCCTGTGCTGGTAATTATACCTGTCCTAAAAAAAATGGCATTACTTTTTGACTCATCTATGTGGAGAAGTAGGGATGTAATCCACAGAGGACCAGTTTCATTTTGATGTATGATACATGTTCCTTTGTTGGTAATTATACATGTCCTAAACAAAATAGCATTACTTTTTGACTCACACTCGTACAACGACACCCTTGAAAAGGCTCTCACCTGCTGTGAAATGGAGCCACAAAAGTGGGCATCCTAGGCTGCCAATAGACAAAAATTGGCAGAAAACCATCACCAATGTCAGCTGTAGAGTGAAAATAGAGGGGGAAAAAAGGGGGGGCAATGATGCAAGAAGTGCAACTACTGCAACAGAGCCAACAACATTTCAGATCTCCTCACCGCCCCCACCCCGTCAGCGATGTGGCAGGTCCTACCTGTTTTGCATAGGCCTCATCAGTCACCAGAATGCCTTCATGAATCTTCATTTGCAAAACCACATATACTTTATTCATGAATCTCTTGTTTGCTGCTAATGATGTGACATGAGAAAAATTCAAACGAAAAATATACGCAAAAGTTATTTCAACTCTTTCACTGGTCCAGTAACCCTGTTTGTTTTATAGGGAAGAAGATACTCATTCAGTAACATGTCTTGGCCAGGAATAGCCTGGCAGAGCCCATCGCTCTCCAGGTTTACAATTGGTTTCAATTCAGAGATTTCCTTCTTCTATACCAATGCTAAAAAGCCTACTCTACTATTTACCAATAGCTGGAAAGAGAATAGTTGGATTCATACCTTTCCCAAGGGTATCAGAGATTTCCTTCTGCTACACCACTTACCATAACAAGTTTAAAGAACCTAGTCTGCCCTACTATTTACTCATATATATTCATCCAACCCCATCCCCCTGAACAGGATGCAATACAAGGTCAATTTTTAAGCAAAGTTTGACAAGTTTTAATTTTTAGTTTTCCTTCTCCTAGACTGGTTGCGATACCAAGGTTAAAGAACTCAGTCTGCCCAATGATTTACCCATAACTGGAAGGAGAATAGTTGGATGCATACCTTTCCCAAGAGTATCAGCACTATGTGAAATGTAACCAGCATTGTCCAAGATTCGAACGCGTGTCACAGTGTCCATTTCCTATGACTACAACCATTACACCATAGGCAATTCAAGAGTTTTCCAAGACCGGTTTCCATATCAAGGTTAAAGAGCTCAGTCTGCCAAATATTTACCCATAGCTGGAGGAAGAATAGTTGGATGCATACCTTTCCCAAGAGTATTAGCGCTATGCAAAATGCAAGGCAGCCTCGTCCAGATCTACCGTACTATTTTACCCATAGCTGGGAGGGAGGAATAGTTCGATTCATCAAGGCGCCAGGCTGCTTGATTGTCTGCATCTACCTCCCACGTGTTTGTGTCAATGTAGCATATCCTCATGTCTCTTCCGCAGAATATCTTTATCAGATGTGCAGAATATGTTGTAGACACTGGAGGTGGAAATTGTTGAGTTATTGTTTGAAAATCATATACGTGATAAACTGATGGGTACCAAGCTCTATTGACTACATGTCTTTGCCACTCTAACTTAGATATACATGCTCTATCAATGATATTGAGCACTCTTTACTTATAAATATACCAAACTATATTATCAATACAAGAATTGTTATTGCGTCTCAGGTGGAGTGCCACACCTACCATGAGCTCCTTACTTTACCACACAGATCCCTGTGCTACTCATAAATGCTGAGTTGGTGAGGGCTGGTATCGAACAAGGAACCTTGTAGCTCCTAGTCGGACACTGTACCGACTGAGCTAAACATATATATATATATATATAATATATATATATATATAAGATGGATATAAAGTCAGATACGTATATATCTATCTCATATATATATGTATATATACTTATATATATATATATATATATATTTATATATGCTCCCATCCCCTATTGAGCACTCTGGGGGGGATCTTGCTGACGGCCGCCAACTCAAGCATAAACGCAATGCTCTTCTAAGGAATGGAGCACTTTGTGACGGCCTTTACACGCAAAGCGATGTGTGTATTAAAACAGTTAAAATCCCCTTCCCATTCTGTAAGTGAAGACAGCCTAATGGTTACGGTGCCGGACTGACACCCAACCGATCGGATTTCAATTCCGGTTGTAGGTAGCTTACAAAATGTCTAGCCACACTGAGGAGACTTGATAAGTCGAAACACGTGTCTGTGGATGACCCTATATATTTATATATATATATTTATATATAAACACACTATACTTATATGTATACATATAAGCACTCGCAATACACACACACACATATATATACATAACAAATGTATATAAATATGCACACATATGTATATATATATATATATATATATATATATATATATAAATACGTATATTTAAGTATAGCGTGTTTATATATATATATGAGGTAAAATAAGGAATGAAAGAACTCAGCTTCTCAGCCTTTATTCAAGGCTGAATAAAAGCTGAAGAAGCTGAATTCAATATTTCAGCAACATATACTACACATACATGGAAGTGCGTGGTGTAATGGTTAAAGTCATGGGAAATGGACTTGTCGCCCCGAGTTCAAATCCTGGATGTGGTAATTGCATTTCACTTAGCGCTAATACCCTTGGGAAAGGTATGAATCCTACTCTCTCTCCAGCTATGGGTAAATAGCAGGGCAGACTGGGTTCTTTAACCATGGCTAGGTAACCGGTCTAGGAGAAGGAAAACTCTGAATTCAAACCTGTTAAACTCCACTTAAGAAATTGACCTTGTGTCATATCCCGCTTGTGCGGAGGAGTTGGTAAATATATATACTACACATTTTTGTCTGAGTTTTGTTCTTTCATTCTTTACTTACCTCATTCTGTCAGATTCATTCCAACCCCCTTTTTCCTCATATTTATATATATATATACATGCTATACTGAAATATATGTGTACATAAGCACACTTAACACACACACACACACACACAAACACACACACACACACACACACACACACACACAGATACTATTTTAATGAGCCGCATTGAAATTATAAATAATTTAATTACATAATAGAAGATTAGTAATAATTGTTGAAGTATCCTGAGTAGTGTCCAGCAGTATCTGTGCATTGGTCAAACCATTCAATGGTATTTTGATGCCTTTAGAATGTTGCATCTGTGATTCTGCTGAATGAAGAGAGAGAAAGAAACATTCACAATGATTTGACTCACAGCAGCATTTAAATTGTCTTCTGAAATGGTCGTCTAATTCTTCTTTCATCGTCTACAGAACACATTCATTTAATTGTGTTCAATACTTTATTTAATCTGCAGATTTGGTTTTGTTGAATTTCCTTTCAGACTTTTCTTATTTCTTATTCTTCTTTCCTTTGATTTATCGGCTAAAACTTGCTCCACGAAAAAGACATGAAGTCAATGGCGTTTAGTAACTGTCAGTTTTTCACGTATGCAATTTTCAAACAAAATGGATTGTTTGTATTCATATATTTAATACTTAAAAAAAAAAGTATGAACACAAATAATCTGTTCATATCTATCTATCTATCTATCTTTCTATCTAAGTAGGTTCATATCTAACTTTCCATATCATCAAATTCTACTCATATCTATTTATCTATCTATCTATCTATCTATGCTAGTCTGTTCACATCTATCTCTATCTATCTATCTATCTATCATATCTATCTATCTATCTATCTATCTATCTATCTATCAATGGTAGTCTGTATCTATCTATCTCATCTATCTATCTATCTATCTATCTATCTATCTATCCCAGCCTGTCTATCTATCTATCTATCTATCTATCTATCTATATCTATCTATCTATCTATCTATCTATCTATCCCAGCCTGTATCTATCTATCTATCTATCTATCTATCTATCTATCTATCTATCAATCTAACCCAGCCTGTTTATCTATCTATCTATCTATCTATCTATCTATCTATCTATCTGTTTACATCTATCTATCTATCCCAGCCTGTTTACATCTATCTATCTATCTATCATCCCAGCCTGTTTATATCTATCTATCTATCTATTTTTATCTATCTATCCCAGCCTGTTTACATCTATCTATCTATCTATCTATCTATCTATCTAACATTATCATATTCTAACACTATTCCCTCATGAAGACACACATAGATCAATAAGAACATCTTTTGACATGTAGAGTGTTGTCTATTTATCAATTTAGATAGACAGATAGATAGATAGAATGATTGCTGTCCATAAATAAATAAAACCATTAATAATATGAATATATGACAATAAAAATTGCAGTTGAGAAAAAGTTTGATTGATCTTATCAGGATGAGACAGATATGATGGAACCATGAAAAAATGTTTGATAGTGTCATTTTGTTGTGGATGCCTAGTGTACCTTACGTAGAGAGTGAATACGCTAGTCCAGGACTATTTATACATGGCTGTCTGAGAACATTCGAGTGATAATTGAGACTGTGAAGATTATGGAAACAATATGCAAACCTCAAGGTTTTACATATTTGCCAACCCCTCTGCACAAGCAGAATGTGACACTAGGTCAATATTTTTGGCGGTGTTTAACAGGTTTGTATTCAGAGTTTTCCTTCTCCTAAACTGGTTTCCTAACCAAGGTTAAAGAGCCCAGTCTACCCTACTATTTAACCATAGCTGGAGGGAGAGCAGGTGGATGCATACCTTTCCCAAAGGTATTAGCACTGTAGGGGATTATCTTCCCTTTGCTGGAAGAGTTATCTTCTCACTGCATTGCTGTTTGTTTCCACTAGGGGACCTCTAGTATTTTAAGCGCGTTCATTGGAACTTATCTTCCTCTTTTAGCTGGATCTTCTCAAGATAGCTAGAGTCTATCTACCCCCCTTCTCGGTGGGGCTTTTGCCCCCCTTACATTACTGTAAGTCCTTTATACAGCATGGACTATCCTTTAGTTCCATGTCTGTAACATTTATATGTTAGGTACATTTGGGTATCTTGTTTATACCTAAATATTGTATATGTATTTACATGTTCTATTCTCCTGTACATTATGTATCTTATCATTTCCATGTGCTGTTATATATATATATTAAATGTTTTGTCTCACAACGTGTCGGAATTGTATGTTCATTAATTAACTTTGAATCTTACAGCACTATGCAAAATGTAGACAGCCTTGTCTAGGATTTGAACTCAGGCTGACAAGTTCATTTCCTAGGACTAGCCATTATACCACATGCTTCAACCTACCTCAAGGTTTCAGCACTCTGTTGCAAGTTACTATATGTCAGGAACACATGTAGTTTGAATGTATTAGTATACTGAATACTCTATGATCCAGTATATAACACACTTTTGTTTTAAACCACAAACTGATACACAGAAATTGATGTAAAATATTTATATTTATTCTTGAGTGAAATTGAAAGAATCTATTTTTATGAAAAGCTTAAAGATTTTTTTTGGCTTGATCCATGTCTATGATGAGCCAACCAATCTGAGTCCATTTGGAAGTTTCATTTCGTGACATCGTTAGTTGCTTAACGAACTGTTAATTGTCTTCACAATGGAACTTGATGAATAACAGATATGAAAAAGTAAAGTTCAATAAAGGGAAAAATCTTTGCATCACCTCACGCCATCGCAACATTCACTCGGTATTTCTTCTTTTTCTTTTTCTTTTTTAGGATGAAGGAAATGAACAAGTTCAAGAAAGAAATAAGATCTGGGCTAACTATTTTGAAACAAATTTTTTTATCTTTTTATTTGTGAAACGAAACTGTTGATATTCCATGAACTGTTCTCACTTATTTGGGATATGACAAGATATGCCAAAAGAAAAAACAAACAGAATAGATCATGTATATATATATATATATATATATATATATATATATATATATATATATACAGGGTATGTCAAAAAGTACAGATTTTAAAGCTGTATTTATCAAGATAGAAATGAACAATGAATATAATGTTAATTTTTTTCAGAATACAAGGTGTGTCAAAAGTACAGATATTAAAGCTGTATTCACAAGATAGAAATGAACAATGAATGTAACGTTAATTTTTTTCAGAATACACGGTGTGTCAAAAAGTACAGATTTTAAAGATGCATTTACCAAGAAAGAAATGAACAATGAATATAATGTTAATTTTTTCAGAATACAAGGTGTGTCAAAAAGTACAGATATTAAAGCTGTATTCACCAAGAAAGAAATGAACAATGAATGTAACGTTAATTTTTCAAAATACAAGGTGTGTCAAAAGTACCGAAAATCTCAGTACCTTTTTGATACACCTTGTATATATATATATATATATATATATATATATATATACTCATCACACATACATATGTATCTGATGAACATATATATTTATTTATATTATATATATGTAATAGATATGTATATATATATATATATATATATTCTATATTAGGGAAATATTTTTGGTTGTTTTAGAAGCTTGAAAAAATGAGTAGGATATGACACAAGATTAACTTGTTAAGCAAAGTTTAACAGTTTAAATTCAATTTTCCTTCCCCATGACTGGTTGCCATACCAAGGTTAAAGAACTCAGTCTGCCCTATATTTACCCATAACTGGAGGGAGAATAGTTGGATGCATACCTTTCCCAAGAGTATTAACGCTATGCAAAATGAAAACAGCCTCATATAGGATTTGAACTCAGGTCTCCATTTCCTGTGAGGATAACCATGACACCATGTGTCTCCTCTATATCTATATAAGGATGTAAAAATACTTATAGAGAAATCATTGGTAATCTATATTTGATAAACATACAAGAAAATGTGTTTGTGTTTATTAATGTCAAACTGCCCAACGATCAAAATGCCAGACCGGCCAAAAACAATAAACAAAAGAATTAAAACATCTTTGTAAATCATCAACCTATCTTATTAAAAAAAAACTACTTCAAGGTAGACAACTTTTAATTAATTACATTAGTTACTTGTGAAGAAATCATTGGTAATCTATATTTGATAAACATACAAGAAAATGTGTTTGGGTTTATTAATGTTGTGATGTTTACACTGTTTAAGGTAAAGTATTTGTTGTCATTGAAATATGATCAATAGATTTCTTTGTTTCTTAATGAAATATTGATTATCTATAAACTCATAACAAAGTACAAAGAAGAGTTACAAAAATAATAAATGATTTAAAAAAAACAAACCTTTCATATGAAAAAAAGACTTATAAACATTGATTTACCAAGTTTGACTTATCAACAAACCAGAGGAAATATGATTGAACTCTATAAATAAACTCATGGATTTTATTCAACAAATTTTAATTTATTGAACGTTGCTCAAAAAATCAAAACCAGGGGTCATGAATTAAAACTTTCAAAATAATTTGGCAAAAACAAATGTAAGACAAAATTATTTCAATTACAGGGAATTAGATTCATGGAATAGACTATCATCATCAGGTTTTTCAACGGTTATAATTGCAATGTTGACTTCCACAATTAACTTTAATTAATCAATATCTTGATTAATTCAGTGGAAATTAACCCTGAAGATCCTTATGGTGAAACTGTAGTTGGTTATTTCTGTACTCACTGTAATACTAAATTCACTCTATTAACATATTGAGCACTTTATATTTGTTATAACACTGACTTATCCGATTAGTACTTGTATAAACCAAATATTGATATTAACTCTATATCTTTTACCGGTAAGTCATTCCCTTTATTATATATATATATATATATATTTGTGACGGAGAACGAGTACCACCGTACTCATTTGGAAAAAGAGTGAGAGTGTCTTGTCTGCCGGAGTCGGAGTCGAACCCTCCGGAAGAAATGAGATTTAGGCGCTGGATGGATGCGAGGTGCAATTCAGGTGTCCAGATGTTGGGGCCAACACGCGTCCATCTGAATGCACGAGAATTGTGCACGGGCGCGAGGTTCGACTGATGTGCCCAGATGATAAGGGGAAACGGCAATATAAGTAGAAGTGGGGTGACGGCAGTAAGAGTGTTGCGACTTCAGCTGCTGGTAGACGACGACAGTGTTGTAGCCTGCGAATAAGGCGTTTGACTCGCTTCTTTTTGCCCCCCCCTCTTCAAGAAAGAACATTTACTTGAAACCCGATAATTGTGCAAAGAAACCAAACCAATCTTAAACAGACTGGAGATCGAAAGACTGATCATAAGCAGAACAAACAAATATTTATCCCCCTCTATTTTTTTCCTTATATATATATATATTCAATTCATTGTTCATTTCTATCTTGGTAAATACAGCTCAATCTCAATACTTTTATGACACACCCTGTATATATAATCCAAATTCACCTTCCAGAATTGGGCAAAACCTTTTGGATAATCCTGATTGTGCTGCAGCATATAAACCCCCAATGTTCACTATCTTGGCATCCTCAACCAACGAATTACACCTAGTTGTACTTGAGGCCCTCCTCATCAACAAATTCCTTCCTGCTCTGTGTATACAAAATACATTTTACTCTTTACTCCTTTTTGGTCCTACCGTTCTTGTTCCCACCAACATAAAGAAATAATATATAAAATATATATATAATATATATATAATATATATACATAAAGAAATAATATATATATATTATATATATATATATATATATATATACAAGGTGTGTCATAAAAGTATCAAGATTGAGCTGTATTTACCAATGTTCCTAGTTCGATACCGTCCCTCGCCATCTCATCGATATGATAAGTTGTAAACACGGTGTGTTTGGAATGGCTTTTTGCCGACAATTTTTGGGAGAAAAATTAGAAACATATATATGTGCTGTTGTTGTTCGTGAATAGCTGAATTACGATTTCTTTTTCACTGGGAGGTGAATGGGTAGTATGGCTCACATGAGTGGCCGGCCAGAAACCCTGATTTAACACACTGTGACTTTATTCTTTGGAGTTTTATCTAAAATTCTATATGGGCACTTCAGCCTCTCAAGTTGCTCAGGAATTGCATCAACTGATCTTCCCAGGAACTCTTGTGGAATGGCAGAAATAAATTCTCATATTCATCCTTCAAGGGGCGTGTGGTCTAATGGTTAGAGTCATAGGAAATGGACTCGTCAATGCGAGTTCAATTCCTGGACGAAGCTGTTGGCATTTCACATGGTGCTAATACCCTTGGGAAAGGTATGAATCCAATTCTCCCTCCAGTTATGGGTAAATAGCAGAGCAGACTAGGTAACCAGTCTAGGAGAAGGAAAACTCTGAATTCAAACCTGCTATTCTCCGCTTAAGAAATTGACCTTGTGTCGCATCCTGCTCGTGTGGATGGGTTGGTAAATGTATATATTCATCCTTCAAGTTCTTCCAAAGTCATTGGTTTCATAAAGTAGACTTTCTCCTTCAACCCCCCCCCCAAAGAAAAAAGTTTCTGGGTGTTAAATCAGGGCTTCTGGCCACTCACTCATGTGGACCATGTCTACCCATCCATCTCCCAGGAAAATGGGTATTCAGTCATTCACAGACAATAATAGCAAAATGTGGAGGAGCACCATCTTGCATAAAAAATAAGTCTTCAATATATTAAAAAATGCATATAAGAAATTATATATAGTTTAAAATTTGAGTTACTTTTTAATCGCCCTGTAAGTTTGCTCAAAATTGTCGCCAGTTACAAAATTGTCCATATTCAAATCTATTCTTTGTTGGTCTTGTGTTATGATGAAGCAACCGTCTAATTGGAAGGTTTCATATGGTTTTTAATGAAATAATGTATTTTTAATTTCAGAAGGTAGACATTTCATAGAAACTATCTTATGGACAGTAGTCATCTTAATTGAACTACCACCATTATTATTATTACTAGCAAATATATGCACCCTCCGGGTGCAAGTATTTAAGTTTTAATGTAATAAAATATTGTATCAAATTAGAAATGCTAATGAAACTAAATAAGAAAGCAGATAAAATTTGAAACAGAGGAGGCTATAATAAAAAAAATAGAACAACTGAAACTTACACTTCCCTCACTCCCGTCTTTCATTGCTAAATTTTCCTAATTTAACTATTTAGTTAAAATAGGAAGTAAAGAATAAAATTACAGTTATTTTTTCTTGTTAATGGATTTCTTTTAAGATTTATCCCTGAGATTTTAGATAATATTCATTAAGATAAAACCAAACAATTAGAAATCAGTAATACTAAGCACATATTTATTAAAATCAGATTTTTATTATCAATATGCAAATTAGCCTTCCCATTCACACTGTAAACTGCTATTTTCTTGTATATATAAATACAATTGTATGTTATTAGTATGTAGATATTACCAAACAGTATTAATAATGTAAAACAATTTTATTAATAATTTGAGGTTTAAATAAAAATAAAATCCTATAGAATGTGACGTCAATAACTAAGGGAATTGTGACTTGAGTAGTAATATAGTTTCAGTTACAGACAGAAAAACACACAATCTCCATTATAATAAGAAGATTAGAGGAGCCATGTTGTTTCTGAAGCAGCCATTTTCATATGGTTGGAGAATTTTATTGAATGAAGAACTTTACTGCCATCAACACAACATCTGCATATGGATAAAAAAGAAAAGAAGAAATTCTAAAACAAAACATTAAACCACAATTAATTCCACTTCAGTGAGAAGTTGAATCAAACAAAGAAAACTTTAAAGAACACAAAAATATTATCCATTAATATTCGTGTTCCTTATTTGTACAACTGTTATCATTTTGCAACACCCTCTGGTTAAAAATGAGACCAAGATGAAATGCAAAAATCTAAATCCTGATTAACTGGTGTTGCTTATCTGCAGAATTCTTATTTCTTATGATTGTCGTAACCTCAGTTAAGTAATGGACCATTGTTGCATAGCCTTCTTTACCGGCACTAAATATCTATATGTTATATACCTCTCTTACGTCTTACTCTGGTCGTCTATTCTTCTGGCCGGCTTGGTTCTTCTATCATCTATCTTGGTCTGGTATATCTTCTACAGGTCTAGTCTTTCTTATATGGGGATTCCGGGTCTGGTTTCTGTTGGGGATCACTCCTTATCAGAAGCCCTGTGTCATTGTTAGTTTTTAGTAATAAACACAAGACTTCGATTTACGATGATGTTACTTTATTCCATAAACCCCAGACCAGACAATGCGCGTGGATCCCTACATCTTGCTAGCTTGGCTTCTAACTTCTAACTCTAACTAACTGAGTTGCTTACTCCTTAAACCGGAAGGGGCCTTCTATCGGGGTTCCCGGTTCTCACGGTTTATCCCGCAAGGCAAGGTCAGAGTGAGGTCAAGCATTGTCACTCACTCTTAAGGCCATCAGCTGCACTAATATGATTTCTACACTATTGTCATAATCATTAGGTATCTAATGATTATGTAACACCATTCCGTTTTTATTATAAAAAAGAAAGGTAAGAAAAAGGACATGCTACATAGAAAAATATAACAAAGAAAGAAATAAAGAGTGCAGAGGAAAGATAGAGAGATGGAGTTAATGCGTAGAAGTGATAATGCTAATCAATTGAATGTAATGAAAAGATGAAAAGAAGAAAAGAAAGAAAAAAAAGAATGAGAGAGAGAGAGTTAAATCAAGAATATTATACTTTTTACATATTGAACTATTTAGCAATAGCTCTTAAGTAAACATATCAAGCATCATTATAATTAATTCATCATACTGTGGTATATCCACAGGTCCTGATAGCTTATATTAATTCTCTATATAAGCTAGTGTGGTGTCATTCAATTTTTGTATCATTATTAACCATTTTTGTATAAATACGAGAGTATTGACAAAAAAACAAAAACTTATACACAAATTATAGATTAAGTTTAGAGAATTTCTTTCCAAAATTTGGATAATTTGAACTTCTTGTTTTCATTGTTCACATGACATTTCAATTCATATTCTGTCCTTCTTCAGGTGTAGGAATAGAATAAATAACACTGGGCAACACAATTTTTGTTGAGTCAAATACAACACTTGTTTTTGACTAAATTTTGGACTCTGAATCCAAAAATTACCCCAGTTTTTCTCTTTTACATCAACTTTCTGAGTAACAGGATATCCTAACTTAATCTCAAAAACCATTAAAATACCGCATTCAACTAATTTGTGTTTATTTTATAGAATGTTTTAAAAATTTACAACAGAAAATAATAAAAAATTGCTTGTCTGTAATGAACAAATTCTTTTTGTTCATACAAAGGATATTGTAACTTTAAGTCAAATTGTGTGAAAGTAGTTAAGGTAAACTGGTTTGTTTATTAGGGGTCACATGACAGTCTCAGAAAGACATTCTTGACTACTTTTTGCCATTTCTTTGAACAGTAGAGACATTGTCTTTGGCCCTGCCAGAGAATAGCAATGTCACATGGCTATATATACAAAGCCTTTTTTCCATTTGTGTACCTGTTGAAATTTGAGTATCAGAGTTAACAGAGAAAAAATAGAAAGAAACACAATGAGTATTAAGGATAGAAGAAAAGGTTTACAAAGCAAAGATACAAGGTGAACAGAGTAATAAGCAATTGCTAGGAGGAATTAACAAGTCTCATGAGATCTCATTTCTCTCTTCTGTTTTTTTTTTTTTCAGGCATTATTTATAGGAAGGGGACGGTTTAGATCAGACAGTAGAGCACCTGCCTCAGAATCATATGGTTCTGGGTTCAATACCAGTCCCCGCCAACTCAGCGCAGGAGTAGCACAGATTGGGGAATCTGATCTGTGTCGTAAAATGAGAAGCTGACGGTAGCTGTGGTACTCCACTTCAGCAAAAACAATCTCCCTGGTCTAGTGCTAGTGAAAGTGGATAAATTCCCTCACTGTTTGGCTGATACCAACAATAGACCACTCTGCAAACTTTACTTATTTCATTTATAGGAAAAACAGATGATTCTATCATCATTATTTAGGTACTACTTAGGCAGTAACATCTCCTCCACAGAAAACGCATGGGCTGCTATAAATTAATTATCGGTCATATGGACATCCAATCTCACAGACAAGTTAAAGAGAGACAATTCAGCCAGGCCGTTGTCATATCAGTACTGCTGTATGGCTGCACCACCTGGACCCTAATGAAGCGACTAGAGAATAAACTAGATGGTAACTGCACAAGAATGCTGCGGGTGATCCTGTACAAGACGTTGAAACAACACCCCACGAGAAAACAGCTATACGGCCACCTGCCACATATCACCCAAACCATCCGAGTAAGATGGACAAGACACGCGGGACACTGCTGGAGAAGCAAGGACAAAATCATAAGTGACGTCCTCCTGTGGAAGCCAGCACATGGGCACGCCAGTGTGGGCCGACCAAGCAAAGACGTACATTGATCAGCTCTGTGCGGATACAGGATGCTGCATAGAGGACCTCCCGAGAATGAGCGATAGGGACTGATGGAGAGAGATTGTCATAGATATCCATGCTAACAGTGTGACATGATGATGATGATGTTTTAGGTACTATATGACAGTACCCCTTCCCCATAGTGCTTGTTCATAGACCCTATTTTTTTTTATTCTTTCTTTTAACACTACTTGTATAATAAATATTATATACATAAAATGTTAAGTGTTTTTCTATGTGTAATTGAGTTTATCTTGTCTTTTGCTTCTGTTCGATTCAGTGTTTAGCTTTTAGATATACTAATGCTAATATTGGTCCTTGGTGATTGAAGACTTGACTAAATATCTTCTTTACCTGTAAGCATTCCAATATATGAATGTTAATAAGGAAAGAGATTCTTCTTTTTGGTTGCTTTCTTTGAAAGCAAAATTGATATAAAACAGATTTTGAAAATATCTTACAAGGGTGAGTCAAAAAGTAATGCTATTTTTAAAAATTCATGTGAAGTGTTTTTTTTATAAAACTGAGGCCTACATTGAGACCCTAATGAGTATCAGAGCAAGAATTTGATGAGTAAGACCCGACTTGCTAATCGATAATGTCTTCCTTCTGCATGACAATGCTCAACCACACACAAGCATCAGGACAAGGGAGAAAATCGCTTCATTTGGGTGGACAACTTTATCACATTCTCCATACTCACCAGATTTAGCGCCTTCAGAGTATCATCTCTTCAGCCCATGAATGAGGGTTTGAGAGGCAAACATTATTCCAGTAACAAGGAAGTTAAATCTGTAGTGAAGAAGTGGCTCAAAGAACAGTAAACAGAATTTTATGGGGTGGGGTTACATGCTCTCATTTGAAGGTGGAACATTGCTATTGAGAGAAACGGTGACTATGTGGAGACGTAAGGATATGATCCACAGAGAATCAGCTTTATTTTGATGTATGATACATGTTCCTGTGTTTGTAATTATAACTGTCCTAAACAAAATTATTCTTTATTCTACGCAAATACAAAAGATTATGACATGCACTATGTCTACTTAAAAAAAAGAATTATTTTCTATTCCAATTAGCAGATATATACATTTTTAAGTTTACTTTTAACTGTAAAATAATGAGATGTGAAAATATGGAAAAACCCAAAATTTAGTGGAATTTCACTTGAATTTGGATGACATGTGAATGACTGACCTGTTGTCTTCTGATTGGTCAAAAAGTGTCAACGGGGTAAAGAGTGAAAGGGAAATAGTGAGAGGAGAAAGTTTGTTGGAAGTTTTTGAAATAGACGGCTGAGAGAGTCTGTCATTTTACTTGGGATAAAATAAATGAGCTCTAATAAAAACAAGAATGTCTTGTGTTCGTTATTAAAAACTATCAATGGCACAAGGTAAGATATCCCAAGAGATTCCCAAGTAGTTCCAGAACCGTCAAAGAATGGAGAGAAGCCAGCCAGCCTAAAAACAGACCTATCTATCCAACTACTCTGATCCACAATAGCAGATATGAAGAATAGCAGATACTTCATTGTTTGAATTTATTTATAGATATATTCACCTACATTGGAAGGTTTCTCTGAAGCTTTCTAACTTATTATAAGAACATTTAATTCTTATACTGACATTCACCATCCAGATAAGAGTCATTTTCAGTAATTTGATTCATTTTATTTATAAATGGTTATGCACTTAAATTCATATCTTCTATAGTGTAAAAGTGTGTTCATTTTTTTGGTGTGTTTTTAAAAAATTTTTTTAATCTCTCTACCAACTCCAACCTCTAGCAAGGTCTCAGGTCACACTTTCCTGTTGAGATTTTGTGATGGTTATTTAGTGTGGAGGTTGTCTTATTGGTCACAATTGACTTAATAGTAACCTGAGACCTTGTTCGTAATTGGGGTTGGTGAAGAGAACAAAAAAGCTTCAAAAAAGATGTCTGACTGATACATCATAGAAGATGTATTTTTCAGAGTGTCTGACCATTCATGTAGAAAATGAAGAAAATGACTTATTCTTTTCTGGATGGTAAATGCATTTTATTACATTCTTGTATACTTTTCTTTTTTTCTACATGGACTGAAGCAACATTTCTGAACATTTGTATTCTGATCCTTTTCTAAGTCCATTCAGATGATAAAAATTTTGGACCATATGACCTTTAGGCACCCCTTCCGCAATCTCGACTCACAAGGACACTTTTCTCATTTACAGTCAAAATCCGGTTTTTTGTTAGGGGTTAGGGTTAGGGGTCAGTTTTATAATTAAAAAAACACTAAAAATCGTCTGTTAAGAATTAACCGGATTTTGACAGTGTAAATGGAAAAAATGTCCCCTAGAATTGAGATTGCAAAAGGGGTGCCTAAAGGTCGTATGGTCTCAAACTTCTTTCCTTTAAAATGAGAATCTCAGTTTTTATTTTGGAAATTCTAAAAATCAAATAAAAGTAAATTGGTTTGGTAAATAATTTTGATATTTTGGACTGTTGTCCTCATCTCTATTGTGTATAAATACAACATTCAGGCCACAGTAACATTGGGCTCTGTTTAGATGTTTTTTTTAATTACCTTAAAATAAATCATCTTTAGACAATTACCCATTGATTCAAATGAGGTTTAGGAGCTTAAATCATTACCACTCACTCAAGGGTTCTCTAAGCAGAACAGAAATGTATTTGAATTTGTGGATAATCATCTGAAAATTACTTATTTTAAGGTAATCTAAAAAAAAAACCCATCTGAACAGAGCCTGAGGTTACTGTGGTCTGAACATTATGTTTATATTAGATGGGGCCTCTCTGATGCCTAAATAAGGGGAGAAGTGGAGTGTTACATGTCACAGTACCATGTAGTACCCAGATAACAGGTTGCTATTCACAGCCTGATACTGCCGAGATATCTCTCTCAACAACATGGTACTGTGACATGTAACACTCCACTTCTCCCCTTATTTAGGCATCAGAGAGGCCCCATCTAATATAAACATAATGTTCAGACCACAGTACCTCAGGCTCTGTTCAGATGGGTTTTTTTTTTAGATTACCTTAAAATAAGTAATTTTCAGATGATTATCCACAAATTCAAATACATTTCTGTTCTGCTTAGAGAACCCTTGAGTGAGTGGTAATGATTTTAAGCTCCTAAACCTCATTTGAATCAATGGGTAATTGTCTAAGATGATTTATTTTAAGGTAATTAAAAAAAACATCTAAACAGAGCCCAATGTTACTGTGGCCTGAATGTTGTATTTATACACAATAGAGATGAGGACAACAGTCCAAAATATCAAAATTATTTACCAAACCAATTTACTTTTATTTGATTTTTAGAATTTCCAAAATAAAAACTGAGATTCTCATTTTAAAGGAAAGAAGTTTGAGACATACGACCTTTAGGCACCCCTTTTGCAATCTCAATTCTAGGGGACATTTTTCCATTTACACTGTCAAAATCCGGTTAATTCTTAACAGACGATTTTTATGTTTTTTTTAATTATAAAACTGACCCCTAACCCTAACCCCTAACAAAAAACCGGATTTTGACTGTAAATGAGAAAAGTGTCCTTGTGAGTCGAGATTGCGGAAGGGGTGCCTAAAGGTCATATGGTCCAAAATTTTTATCATCTGAATGGACTTAGAAAAGGATCAGAATACAAATGTTCAGAAATGAATTGTTGCTACATAAAAGGTCTTTCGATTTGTCCAGAATATGACGTTGATGAAATGTCTTCAGTCATGTAGAAAAAAAGAAAAGTATACAAGAATGTAATAAAATGCATTTACCATCCAGAAAAGAATAAGTCATTTTCTTCATTTTCTACATGAATGGTCAGACACTCTGAAAAATACATCTTCTATGATGTATCAGTCAGACATCTTTTTTGAAGCTTTTTTGTTCTCTTCACCAACCCCAATTACGAACAAGGTCTCAGGTTACTATTAAGTCAATTGTGACCAATAAGCAACCTCCACCTAAATAACCATCACAAAATCTCAACAGGAAAGTGTGACCTGAGACCTTGCTAGAGGTTGGAGTTGGTAGAGAGATTAAAAAAATTTTTTAAAAACACACCAAAAAAATGAACACACTTTTACACTATAGAAGATATGAATTTAAGTGCATAACCATTTATAAATAAAATGAATCAAATTACTGAAATGACTCTTATCTGGATGGTGAATGTCAGTATAAGAATTAAATGTTCTAATAAATAGTTAGAAAGCTTCAGAGAAACCTTCCAATGTAGGTGAATATATCTATAAATAAATTCAAACAATGAAGTATCTGCTATTCTTCATATCTGCTATTGTGGATCAGAGTAGTTGGATAGATAGGTCTGTTTTTAGGCTGGCTGGCTTCTCTCCATTCTTTGATGGTTCTGGAACTACTTGGGAATCTCTTGGGATATCTTACCTTGTGCCATTGATAGTTTTTAATAACGAACACAAGACATTCTTGTTTTTATTAGAGCTCATTTATTTTTATCCCAAGTAAAATGACAGACTCTCTCAGCCGTCTATTTCAAAAACTTCCAACAAACTTTCTCCTCTCACTATTTCCCTTTCACTCTTTACCCCGTTGACACTTTTTGACCAATCAGAAGACAACAGGTCAGTCATTCACATGTCATCCAAATTCAAGTGAAATTCCACTAAATTTGGGTTTTTCCATATTTTCACATCTCATTATTTTACAGTTAAAAGTAAACTTAAAAATGTATATAATCTGCTAAATTGGAATAGAAAATAATTCTTTTTTAAGTAGACATAGTGCATGTCATAATCTTTTGTATTTGCGTAGAATAAAGAATAATTTTGTTTAGGACAGTTATAATTACAAAACACAGGAACATGTATCATACATCAAAATAAAGCTGATTCTCTGTGGATCATATCCTTACGTCTCCACATAGTCACCGTTTCTCTCAATAGCAATGTTCCACCTTCAAATGAGAGCATGTAACCCCACCCCATAAAATTCTGTTTACTGTTCTTTGAGCCACTTCTTCACTACAGATTTAACTTCCTTGTTACTGGAATAATGTTTGCCTCTTAAACCCTCATTCATGAGGCTGAAGAGATGATACTCTGAAGGCGCTAAATCTGGTGAGTATGGAGAATGTGATAAAGTTGTCCACCCAAATGAAGCGATTTTCTCCCTTGTCCTGATGCTTGTGTGTGGTTGAGCACTGTCATGCAGAAGGAAGACATTATCGATTAGCAAGTCGGGTCTTACTCATCAAATTCTTGCTCTGATACTCATTAGCGTCTCAATGTAGGCCTCAGTTTTATAAAAAAAAAAAACACTTCACATGAAATTTTTAAAAATAGCATTACTTTTTGACTCACCCTTGTAAGATATTTTCAAAATCTGTTTTATATCAATTTTGCTTTCAAAGAAAGCAACCAAAAAGAAGAATCTCTTTCCTTATTAACATTCATATATTGGAATGCTTACAGGTAAAGAAGATATTAGTCAAGTCTTCAATCACCAAGGACCAATATTAGCATTAGTATATCTAAAAGCTAAACACTGAATCGAAACAGAAGCAAAAGACAAGATAAACTCAATTACACATAGAAAAACACTTAACATTTTATGTATATAATATTTATTATACAAGTAGTGTTAAAAGAAAGAATAAAAAAAAATAGGGTCTATGAACAAGCACTATGGGGAAGGGGTACTGTCATATAGTACCTAAAACATCATCATCATCATGTCACACTGTTAGCATGGATATCTATGACAATCTCTCTCCATCAGTCCCCTATCGCTCATTCTCGGAGGTCCTCTATGCAGCATCCTGTATCCGCACAGAGCTGATCAATGTACGTCTTTGCTTGGTCGGCCCACACTGGCGTGCCATGTGCTGGCTTCCACAGGAGGACGTCACTTATGATTTGTCCTTGCTTCTCCAAGCAGTGTCCCGCGTGTCTTGTCCATCTTACTCGGATGGTTTGGGTGATATGTGGCAGGTGGCCGTATAGCTGTTTTCTCGTGGGGTGTTGTTTCAAACGTCTTGTACAGGATCACCCGCAGCATTCTTGTGCAGTTACCAATCTAGTTTATTCTCTAGTCGCTTCATTAGGGTCCAGGTGGTGCAGCCATACAGCAGTACTGATATGACAACGGCCTGGCTGAATTGTCTCTCTTTAACTTGTCTGTGAGATTGGATGTCCATATGACCGATAATTAATTTATAGCAGCCCATGCGTTTTCTGTGGAGGAGATGTTACTGCCTAAGTAGTACCTAAATAATGATGATAGAATCATCTGTTTTTCCTATAAATGAAAATAAGTAAAGTTTGCAGAGTGTCTATTGTTGGTATCAGCCAAACAGTGAGGGAATTTATCCACTTTCACTAGCACTAGACCAGGGAGATTGTTTTTGCTGAAGTGGAGTACCACAGCTACCGTCAGCTTCTCATTTTACGACACAGATCAGATTCCCCAATCTGTGCTACTCCTGCGCTGAGTTGGCGGGGACTGGTATTGAACCAGAACCATATGATTCTGAGGCAGGTGCTCTACTGTCTGATCTAACCGTCCCCTTCCTATAAATAATGCTGAAAAAAAAAAAAAAACAGAAGAGAGAAATGAGATCTCATGAGACTTGTTAATTCCTCCTAGCAATTGCTTATTACTCTGTTCACCTTGTATCTTTGCTTTGTAAACCTTTTCTTCTATCCTTAATACTCATTGTGTTTCTTTCTATTTTTTCTCTGTTAACTCTGATACTCAATTTCAACAGGTACACAAATGGAAAAAAGGCTTTGTATATATAGCCATGTGACATTGCTATTCTCTGGCAGGGCCAAAGACAATGTCTCTACTGTTCAAGAAATGGCAAAAAGTAGTCAAGAATGTCTTTCTGAGACTGTCATGTGACCCTAATAAACAAACCAGTTTACCTTAACTACTTTCACACAATTTGACTTAAAGTTACAAATATCCTTTGTATGAACAAAAAGAATTTGTTCATTACAGACAAGCAATTTTTTATTATTTTCTGTTGTAAATTTTTTTAAAAACATCTATAAAATAAACACAAATTAGTTGAATGCGGTATTTTAATGGTTTTTGAGATTAAGTTAGGATATCCTGTTACTCAGAAAGTTGATGTAAAAGAGAAAAAACTGGGGTAATTTTTTGGATTCAGAGTCCAAAATTTAGTCAAAAACAAGTGTTGTATTTGACTCAACAAAAATTGTGTTGCGCAGTGTTATTTATTCTATTCCTACACCTGAAGAAGGACAGAATATGAATTGAAATGTCATGTGAACAATGAAAACAAGAAGTTCAAATTATCCAAATTTTGGAAAGAAATTCTCTAAACTTAATCTATAATTTGTGTATAAGTTTTTGTTTTTTTGTCAATACTCTCGTATTTATACAAAAATGGTTAATAATGATACAAAAATTGAATGACACCACATCAGCTTATATAGAGAATTAATATAAGCTATCAGGACCTGTGGATATACCACAGTATGATAAATTAATTATAATGATGCTTGATATGTTTACTTAAGAGCTATTGCTAAATAGTTCAATATGTAAAAAGTATAATAATCTTAATTTAACTATAGCTCTCATTCTTTTTTTTTTCTTTCTTTTCTTCTTTTCATCTTTTCATTACATTCAATTGATTAGCATTATCACTTCTACGCATTCACTCCATCTCTCTATCTTTCCTCTGCATTCTTTATTTCTTTCTTTCTTGTTATATTTTTCTATGTAGCATGTCCTTTTTCTTACCTTTCTTTTTTATAATAAAAACGGAATGGTGTTACATAATCATTAGATACCTAATGATTATGACAATAGTGTAGAAATCATATTAGTGCAGCTGATGGCCTTAAGAGTGAGTGACATGCTTGACCTCACTCTGACCTTGCTTGCGGGATAAACCGTGAGAACCGGGAACCCCAATAGAAGGCCCCTTCCGGTTTAAGGAGTAAGCAACTCAGTTAGTTAGAGTTAGAAGTTAGAAGCCAAGCCTAGCAAGATGTAGGATCCACGCGCATTGTCTGGTCTGGGATCTACGAATAAAGTAACATCATCGTAAATCGAAGTCTT
>CM042148.1:47497000-47513038 GCA_023376005.1 Doryteuthis pealeii | reverse complement strand
AGCAATGAGAAACACATATCACAAGGCAACAAACTAATGTTACTTCGTTTTTGCCAACTTTTCGCAGAAGACAGAATCTCTGACAACTAATCCTAGTCTTGTTCCACTTTCTCTTGCACTGTTTGCTCTCTCGCCTCTGTGCGCGAACGGGTTCTGGCTGAGAATTTTCATATTACGTCACAACTCTTGTCTCGCCAGCCATGAGACTCGTAACCTACAAATCGCGGCCTCAAGGACACTCACGTTTCACCCCCTTCACAACTCGTCACATTTCACCTTCTCTGCTCCCGCCCTCACATCCAATCGCTGTCTCTTCAACCGACGGACCGTTGTTGGCTCAGAAAAAGGTTTGTGGGTTTTGCCATTTGATATCGCTACAAGAGGTTCAGAGAATATGAACTCCGGTTTTTATAAAACATCAGGTTACTTAAAGGAAAAGTACGCGGAATACTTCAGTAGGACAACAACAAGAGCATCAGTTACATTAATACAACATTTATTTTACAAACTAGCAAATATATGCACCCTCCGGGTGCAAGTATTTAAGTTTTAATGTAATAAAATATCGTATTAAATTAGAAAGGCTAATGAAACTAAATAATAATGCAGATAAAAAGATTTGAACAGATGGGTATAATCGAAAAACAGAACAACTGAAACTTACTCTTCCATCACTCTCGTCTTTCATTGTTATTTTTTCTAATTTAAGTATTTAGTTAAAAGAGGAAGTTAAGAATAAAATGACAGTTATTTTTTCTTGTTAATGGATTTCATTTAATATTCATTGAAGAGATTTTTGCTTATATTCATTAAAATAAAACCAAACAGTTAAAAATCAATAATACTAAGCACATATTTATTAAAATCACATTTTTAATATCAATATGCAAATTAGCCTTCCCGTTCACACTGTAAATCGCTATTTTGAGTATATTTAAATACAATTGCATGTTGTTAGTATGTAGATATGGTTAACAGTATTAATAATGTAAAACAATTTTATTAATAATTGAGGTTAAAATAAAAATAAATTCATGGTGAATGTGACGTCAATAACTAAGGGAATTGTGACTTGGGTAGCGATTTAGTTTCAGTTACAGACAGACAAACACACAATCTCCATTATAATAAGATATAAGGGAACAAGGTTGCCCAGGCTATACAACGTCACAAGTGTCCATAGAAGTGTAAGAGAGGAAAGATAGGTGGAAACCACTTACTATATGTGGGGTCTGTACTGTATGGTATGCACCATGTGTGTGTGCAGGAGAGAGGTGACCAGCACGTCCGTACTTGTCCAGTAGCTTTGGCAAAAGAGGCTGATCTTTTTGGGTTCCTACGTCACGTGACCAAACAGGGACCCCTGCCACGTAAGAGTACCCAAACCCCGTGGCAAGGGACACTATTCCATTTAGTCCCTTACAATGTCATATCTGTTGTTGAAGACTATTTTGACCAATGGGATCCAAACACTGCATCACCGAGTGAAGAAGTGTGTAGACTGCAAGATGGACTATGTTGAAAGATGAACCTCATTTGTTCACATTCCACCTGAGTATCTTGGTCAGCCCAAGAACTTTTCAACCAACCCTAGAGTATGGAGGCAGCTGGTGTAATGGTTATGTTTATAGGAGATGAATTTGTCAACCCAAGTTGAAATCCTGTATGAGGCTGTTTGCATTTCCGTAGCGCTAATATTCTTGGGAAAAGTTTTTCATTCAACTACTCTCCCTCCAGCTATGGGTAAATAATTGAATCTCCACTGTAAAACTGCCCTCAACTGCAGCTCCGAAACGGCCATGTGAATCATAACACTTATTTTCTATTTCAATTTTAACAGATATATACTAAAACCTCTGCATGGTTACCTATTGTCAGTATCAGCAAAACAGTGATGGAGTCTATCCCCTTTTTGCTAGTGCTAGACCAGGGAGATTGTTTTTGCTGAGGTGGTTTTACTATTGCACTGAGTTGGTGAGGACCCGTATTAATTCCTGAGCTAAACTAGCCCGTTAACAGATACATAGATATAATGTCAAAGCCATCCTTGTAGAAGAACAGTAGTGGACTGAATACGGTTATTATGGCTATTGTAAGTAAATTGTATTATTAATAATTTTATGCATGTTTTATTGAACTCAACAGACAATTCTTGTCTGATAAGGTTTTTTTCAACCTTTCTAATTGTCTGGCCATCTTTTTAATATCAGTGTGGAATTAGTATATGAATCCACCAAAGGATTCTACACTACTTAGTGCCATCTTCAGGTGTGGAACTGGTGAGATGTTTTTTCCATTGTTTCTTTTTAAACAAACAGTAGCAGTAGGAATAGGTAGGAGGAGGGGCTCACAAGTTTATAAGAATGTTATGGGGAATGGTGGGAGGAGAATTGGCGGAAAATTATAGACATTTGAGAATATGTTGACTGGTTTCGAAGTTGATCTTGTTTAAGTTTTTTTTTTTAATGTATAGGGCTTTGAGTATTTGAAGTTTTTTTTTTCTTTTCGCAGTATATGTGTGTTTTCAGTTAGAATTTTTTGGCAATTAGAGGTAGGGGCATGAATGTGATTTTAAGTGTTGCATTATGGAGCTTTTATTGATTAAATGTAGTGTTAACCGCCGTGACAAAGTCGTCATTGTTTGACCTATATACGTGCTTTCAACTTTGGAGAGGCAGTCTCCTGCTGGACATTTAAATTCATACACAAGATTGGTCTTGTTAAGAATAATTTTACCATAGAAATGCACTGAGAATCAGGAAGAAAGTGAAAATGACTTCAAATATTACTGTATATATATATATATATATATATATATATATATATATGGGGGGTTCTCTATGTGTATGTTTGTAGAAAATGAGAAAAAAAAAGATAAATTTATTTTAGATGGAGTAAAAAAAATGTAATGTTTTTGTTGTTGGTATCAGCTGGACAACGAGGGAATCTATCCCCTTTTTGCTAGCACTAGACCAGGGAGATTTTTTTTGCTGAGGTGGAGTGCTAGACCTACCATCAGCTCCCCGCTTTATCGCACAGATCAGATTACCCAATCTGTGCTACTCATGTGCTGAATTGGCAGGGACTGATATCGAACCTGGAACCTTGTAATTCCTGGTCGAATGCTCTACTGACTGTGCTAAACCGGCCTATTAACATATAACAGCATTTCTTAATAGTTAATACTGTCTGGACAATAATTATGGGGGAGTGGTTATATCCATGTACACAGCTTATGAAACAGACATAACTCTTGTCCTAAAATGCTCCTTTTTTATTATTATATTTTGTCCTCTTATATTCAAATACATTTACAGTTGGAGGTGTGTGGTGTAATGGTTAAAGTTGTAGGAAATGGACTCGTCGACCAAATTCAAATCCTAGGCAAGGCTGTTTACATTTCACATAGTGCTAATATCCTTGGGAAAGGTATGTATCCAACTACTCTCTCCAGCTATGGGTAAATAGTAGGGCGGACTAGGCACTTTAACCTTGGTTAGGCAACCAGTCCGGGAGAAGGAAAACTCTGAATTCAAACCAATTAAACTCTGCTTAACAAATTGATCTTGTCTCACATCTGCACTTGTGGAGGGATTGGTGTAAATGCCACTAAACCGACCAGTTAATTATGTCTTATTTTGAAATAGTTATTTTTGTTTATAAAAATTAACTACAACCACAGTATTCAATTTAGAGTAGTTTAATTGTTTTATTAATACCATTTTGTGCAGTCCACTATTTTCTGCGGTTTATGAACCCTAATCGGAAAAAGGTAAGGAGAAGTCACGTACAACCTTTAGAGTTTTTATGCCACTGGTCGGATAGGCGACAACAGTAAGCGCTTTCACATTTCTTTGAGTATTTTCTATTTCTTTTTAAAAGTATTTGCTGTTATTCATCATTAAAAGTTATTTGTTTTTCCTTGTACAGTTTCACGGTGTTTATTAAATAAATTTAATAAGTAAAGAATTGTCATGCCATCCCTTTCTTCAAGACCAGTAGGCAGTAAAAGTTGGTAAATGTATATATTCAAATACATATTCCATGTTTGGTAATGTCCGACCTCCATTTTGTTATGAATGATTTATTTCTTTCATGAATAGAAAATGAAGTTTATGGCTGACTTAATTAACGATGAGAAAATAGCAGAAATTATTCACTTTTTGTTTTTGTTTTGTTTTTTTATTGGGGGAATAACTTTGTTGTTATTACATTTTGAATCATTCAAGTGAGACAAATTTTCCTTTGGGAACGGAATAAAAAAACATTTGGGAATAACACAGATATTTGGCCACAAATTATTAGGAAATGAATTCTATTATCCATGAAAAGGCAAGTGTCACATTTAAAAAAATCGTTTATTCTGTACTCTTATTTCTATACTGACCAGCAAGATTACTCAGTGGTACCCGGTTAAAATTGAGGATTAATTACATAACAATGTTGAGTTTTTTGTAGGTCTTTTTATAAAGTTTGTTATGCTTCAGAACCACAAGGTTCTGGGTTCGATACTGGCCCTCGACAACTCAGCACATGAGTAGCACAGCTTGGATTTGTGTGGTAAAGTGAGGAGCTGATGGTAGGTGTGGTGCTTCTCCTCAGATGCAAAAACAATCTCCCTGATCTTATCCATGAAAAGGCAAACAAATAAAGAAATCGTTTATTCTGTACTCTTATTTCTATATTGATCAGCAAGGTTACACAGTGGCACCCGGTTAAAATTGATTCAGGATTAATTACATAACAATGTTTTTTTTGTTTTCTTTGTTGGTATTTGCTCCTTGGAATCACAAAGTTCTGAGTTTGATACCAACTCTTACCAACTTAGCACATGGGTAGCACAGCTTGGATCTGTGTGGTAAAGTGGCCAGTTGATGGTAGGTGTGGTGCTTCACCTCAGATGCAAAAAAACAATCTTCATGGTTGAGAGTGAAAAAGTGATAGTCTCCTTTGCTCTCTGACTGATAATGACAATTGGCCAATCTGCCTACTTTGCTAATTTCTTTTGAATTCATTTTCTTTCTTTTTTGTATTTGATCAAATTTTGAACTGGGTAATAAGTTCAGCCATCTTACACCCCTCCCTAAAAAAAGTGAGAAAAGTGGACTGAACCTTTGATGAAAGCCTTTCTTTTTCTTAGCCTTGTCTTTCTTTTAGTAAAAATCAAGTATTTCCACTCCGGTTTAGCTCAGTCGGTAGAGTGTTCAGTTGGGAACATTGTGCGGTAAAGTGAGGAGCTGATGGTAGGTGTGGTGCTCCGCCTTAGACACAAAAACAGTCTCGGTCTTGGTCTAGCACTAGTGAAAAGAAGATAGATTCCCTTGCTGTCTGGCTGGGAAACTTAAGGTTCCTAGTTCAATACCGGCCCTTGCCAACTCAGCGAAAAGGACACTGTGCAGTAAAGTGAGGAGCTGATGGTAGGTGTGGCGTTCCACCTCAGACACAAAAACAATCTCCTTGGTCTAAGAATATTACAGCAGTCTTTAACCACATTCCATCAGCATCTCATCAGCATCTTGCCAGCATCTCGACTTGGAATGATCTCTGCCAACCTTTGCTGTGTACTGCATTAATCAAACAGGAGGTTGTCCTTCGTTTGGATTCCCTCGAATCACAGCATCTAGCATTCTGGTTCTTCACACCACAATTCAGACCAACCACCAAAAGTACAACACCAAGTCTTCATCTTGCAAATAGCAGTGAGACATGCCAGGCAATGCTGACAATTTGAATCGGATGAATGTCCATCATCACTGTAATTATGGATCAATGTAAACTTACAAGAAAAAGAAAAAAAATTCAGTTCATAAAAATTTCTTTAAGAAAATTTGATTAATGAATAAGGCAAAGCAGATCTGGTAAAGTATAGGGACAAAGCAAGCAAAAGAGACCCAGGCAAAGCAGGGCTGGTAAAGTATTCCCCTCGGTTGGGTTAGGGTTAACCCCCAACCAAGAAATTTCACTGTAATGACAAGATGATTCTACATGATTGTGAGAGCCGCAGAAGTTCATAGGGAATAGATCTATAAAGCAAAGGCTATTCAGCCAAGCGGTGGTAAAGTATTCACCTCGGTTGGGTTAGGGTTAACCCTCCAACCAACAAATTCACTCTAATGAGAAACGATAACACCAATAGACTTTGGAAAGTTTTATTCTACTTAGAATAATTGGTACACTTACTAAGAGTTTATATAGTCTAGTATTCACTAGAGAGTTCTCCAAAGGGGGGTAATCATAAAATAGAGGAGGTAACTCTCAATTACTTATTAAAATCACATATTTTATTTGCCTAAACTCGTCAAGAATTCTGAAATGAAGCATTGAGTTTGTTCAATGAATTATCCGGACTGATATCTTCACCTTTGTTGTTTGTAGCAATATTTCAATTTTTCTCAGTTCTTGTATGCGGAATATTTGTGTTTTCATTTGTCGATTGAAAGAAAGAAAATTTTCTGTGCAAAGTTAAAAAGAGAAAAATCAATAGCATTATAATTAAGATAAAAGTGTCCTCAACTGAATAGGAAATCAATATTGGTGGGATAATCAAGAAAAGAAGAAGAAGAAGAAGAAGAAGAAGAAAGAAGAAGAGAAGAAAAATTAAATTAAATTAAATTCTAAATTAAGAATTAAGTTAAAACTTTGATGTTTCAAGCCTAACTTTACATATTTTATATTTCTTTGAGTTAAAAAAAAAGTGTCAAAACTGAACAAGATATTTTTACCATCTATTTATATATAAAATACAATGTGATTATTATATATATATATATATATATATAATGCTCTGTGACCAACATACAAACTCATTATACATATATACATACACACACACATATATATATATATATGTGTGTGTGTGTGTGTATTAGTGACAGATGATTTCATCACGGAGTAATAAGAAATTGCATTATCTTGCTAACACAAGGTATTACTTGAGTAAACAGAAGAAAGAAAGGAAAGAATAATTTGAAGTTGAAGGAAAAAGATGTTAAAAAAGAGAGGAAAACACAAAGACCTTTGAAAGTGGAAAGCTTCAGAGAGAGAGAGAGAGAGAGAGAGAGAGAGAGAGAGAGAGAGAGAGAGAGAGAGAGAGAGAGAGAGAGAGAGAAAACATATCTATCTATCTATCTATTTATATTATATATATATATATATATATATATATATATATAGAGAGAGAGAGAGAGAGAGAGAGAGAATGAGAGAGGTGAGAGAGAGAAAGAAGAGAGAGAAGAGAGAGAAAGGAGAAAGAGAGAGATAATGAGAGAGAGAGAGAGAGAGAGAGAGAGAGAGAGAGAGAGAGAGAGAGAGAGAGAGAGAGAGAGAGATGGATTTAGTGCTTATTCATACATAATTAATATCTCTGATGATAGAACTCAGGTAAGTTTGAGATAAAAACGGATCTCCTTATCCCAGCCAGGAGACCAGACCTAGTATTCTAACAAGAAAAAGAGAACTTGTCAACTGCTAGATTTTGTAGTCTCTGCAGGTCTCAGGGTGAAGATGAAAGAAAATGAAAAGATAGACAAATACCTGGACTAAAGGATTTGGAAATCTGAAGAAGAATTGCGACCATCCAGACAACAGCATTGTTGAGATCAGCTAGAATACTCAGAAGAGTCTTGAAGATGTGAAGAGACTTGTTGTCTCTCAGACTTCAGTGAAATACCATCAGCTAACGCAGGTGGGAAAAACTCGCAAGACTTATCCCAATCTTTGTTATTTTGATCCCTTGATTGTTACGATTTTTGTGGCCATTCTTTAGGCTTCAAGCAAAAGCACTTGTCCAGCAGAGATCCTTTGTGTTAAGCAAAGCACAATCCTTGGTGAAGAATCCTTTGGTTGTTCCTTGGTGATCCTCAGTCTTGCAAGTCCTTCGTCAATGATTGCAAATGGACGTCTCCCAGTATCAGAGATTAATTAGTTAAACAGCCACGTATTCGTATTATGTACTTTCTATACTTATCTTGATCTGTGGTATCTGCTATTCTTCATAGACAGAATGAAAGCTCAGTATTAATAAGGTAAAACAATTTTATCAATAATTAAGGTTTCATCATCATCATCATCATCATCATCATCATCATCATCATCATCACCCTGTCGCACTGGCAGCGCAGATATCCATGACAATCTCTCGCCATCCTTCCCTAGCATTCATTGTCCCCGGGAAGTCCTCTGCGCAGAATCCAGTATCTGCGCAGAGCTGATCTATGTACGTGTTTGCTGGGCGACCCACTCTGGTGCGCCGATGTGTTGGCTTCCACAGAAGAACGTCACTTATGAGTTCATCCTTGCTTCTCCAACAGTGCCCAGCATGTCTTTTTCACCTCACACAGATGGTTTGTGTGATATGGGGCAGCTGTTTTCACATGGGGTGTTGTTTCCACATCTTATTTAATATTGCACACAGAATTTTTGTACAAGTCCCATCTAGCTTATTCTTCAGGTGATTTGTTAGAGTCCAGGTAGTGCAGCCATACCGTAGCACCGATACAACTACAGCTTGGAAGAATTTTCGCTTTAATTTGTCAACAAATTGGATTTCCATATCACTGACAATTTGTTTAAAGCAGCCTATGCAAATGTGACGTAAATAACTAAGGGAATTGTGACATGAGTAGTAACATAGTTTCAATTACAGACAGACAAACACACAATCTCCATTATAATAAGATATGATTATTTGACATAATTTGACTTCTAAAGGGAAATAAGCAAAGTAGTCATCCCCATTGAGCAAGAACTGCTATGTTGGCCAATATTTTAAGAGGCAATATTGCTGCAAGATATAGATTTATAAAATAAAAAAGTGACAACTTATAGGCTTAAATAACAGCTATTTTGCATATGTTGATTGGTTGGATTTTACGGCATCTCAACCCTTATTGTATTATTTCATACTGAAGACATTTTATTTTATTCGTTCTTGTTAGGAATTCAAAATTTCTTTTTTAAATCAATTTTTAAAAGGCATTTTTTCTATTTAACCCATCGATGGAACCCTAACAGGTACTACCACTTCTGCTCAAAGTGAACCTGAGATTAATGGCGATGAAGAGCTATTCCACATTCTCCAGAGCTCCAGAACTGGAACTTCACCATTAGATTCAGTTTAACCCATAGATGGGACCCTAACAGGTTCTACCACTCCAGGTCAGAGTGGACCTGAGATTAATGGCGAATAAGATCTACTCCACACTCCCCAGAGCTCCAGAACTGGAACTTCACTATTAGATGTAGTTTAACCCATTGATGGGACCCTAACATATACTACCACTCCGGGTCAGAGTAGACCTGTGAGTAATTGTGATGAAGGGGTACTCCACATTCTCCAGAGCTCCAGAACTGGAACTTCACCATTAGATGCAGTTTAATATTATACCTAGGATTCTTTTGCATATGTGCATTCACACATATAGATATATAATGATAGATAATAAACTTTGAATATTTACTGATTATTTGATGTTAAAATATTTTGTAGAAAATAAAAAAGATGTCATTTGTATTTTATACAAACCAGTAAATCAATTGGTGAATATTAATAATATTATCTTAAAGTTTTTATTAGATGAAGCGTTGTCATTTTTGACTCGAATTTCTTTCATCTTGAAACATAGGTACATTAATAAATCCATAATCTAATGAGGAAAAATAAAACAAAGGAAGTTTTATCATACAAATGTTTATTTTATAACAACATCTCTCTCCTTACCAATGTAGTTAACATATTAATTCTGCACAGATTGTACAGATTGAATATTATCCAGTGATATTTAGATAGAAAAGAAAAAAATTGAACTCATAATTGTTTTTTGGTTGCAAACTAACCTATTGATCCATCCGGTATACATACATACATATATATGTATATATATGTCATCTACAGACACTGTGTTTTGAAGTTTCACGTCTCTTCAGTGTGGCTAGACACAGCAACTATCTTTGACCAGGAGCGAAACCCGACTGACTTTTCCTTAGCTTGATTCATTAACCTCTGGGACATTTGACTGCTGCCGTTAAGGGGCGGTGTTTAAAGTATTAAATACATACATTTGTTTATATATTTTACGATCACCAGAGAGATCCAGTCTGTAAACAACAGAGATATCTAAGAAGCAACGAAACTGGCACTCTTAACAGGTACATCCCGGTTGTCTGTTGAGGAGGGTGAGTAAACACCAGCATCACAAAAAAAACGAAAAAAAAACAGGAATTGGAAAAGAACTCTAGAGGAGTCAACGTCCTTCCACACTGACAGTGAGCAAGGTTGGTACACTTATTACACACATAAAACCTCAAATTGGTTAGATTTGGCTCCTTAGCCCTGGTCGTCAACCCATCTAGGACAAGGAAGAGTTTGTTATAAAACCACCCCTGTCGCGCGGCTTTAGATGACCACGAGGAAAGGCCAGGGGAATAAACCCCGAAAACAAATCCAGAGCCGGAGTTCCTAAGACAGGGTAACACTGAACTTCAGTGCTAAGCTGCAACTCCTGCTACACTGCCGTTGCCAAACTGCATTGGTTTCTAACGTTTCTTTTGGACCATAACGGCAGTGTGTAGAGGGGGGATCCGCTGCTTGGGCAACAGCACATCCTCCATATAAACCTGCCAAGGTTACGTAGTTCGAAAAAAAATGGACACTACGCCATCGTCTTTTGCAGACGGAAGGATACCAACCAACCAACCAACCAGCTTGATGAGACAGTAGTAAGCCAATATATACAGTGTTATTAGGAGTGTGCTCAATATCATGACTAGTACAGATTGGGTTATCTGATCTATGCAGTAAAGTGGGGAGCTGACAGTAGGTGTGGCACTCTACCTCAGCAAAAACTATCTCCCTGATCTAGTGCCAGCGAAAAAGGGATAGACTCTCTCGCTGTCCGACAATAGGCCACTCTGCCAACTCATTTTTTTACTTATACATGTAAATATTTAACTTTCAGATAATTATAGCTTATGAGTGCTATTAAAAACGATGTGTATATTTCAAGATGAAAGTAAATATTTATGTATATGTAAAACATTGTAGGAAAGTTTTGTTTAACTCTTTATCCTGGACAAGACTCAAAAGCCATTGATTTTTGTTTTTATCTGGCTATTATTTTAATTTCCTTCTTTCGGTTCTGGTAATGGGTGGGTTTCCAACCATTATTTTAGGGAGGAAAGGAAATTCTATTTAAATTGTCATAATTGCTTTTGAGCCCCCCCCCCATCTCCTAGGCTTCAATGCCCTAAGAGAAGTTCTAAATTCTAAGCTCTGTAAATCAACTGTTCCATTTTGTCTGGCACCTGAAAAACAAAGTTGACTTTTTTCTACTTAGATTCTTACATTGTAAGAATGATATCTGACCATCGCCCTTCAATCACTGTTTTGCAATGTATTGAGCTCAAAGTCAAAAGCCCTTATAGGCTTCTGTTGCAGGTACAGGTGTAAAAGGCCAGCAACCCATGGATGCATATTGATACATTTGCCAATGTTTGTGATAAACTAACAATGACACAATGATGGAAAAGACTGGTGATGGGACTATACTGCATTTAAAATTATTAACGAAATGACACTTTTCCATCCTATCCCAAAACTACTCATTGGAATTTAACGAAACTATCAGAGAATGATGACAACATGTATATACACATACTCTGTTAAAATTGTAAGGTTCTAAAAAGGGAAGAGAGGGTACGGCCATTTATCTAATTTACTTGAATTATTAGTGAGTCAAATTATCAGCAAGGTTTAATAAAAAAAAAACTCTTTAAAAAAGAAAATAACACTTTAATTGCTTCATCTTTTATGGATAAATACTGTAACTAAGAAGAAATTAAATCGAAATAAAAAAAAAGTAAAACAGCGTTCAAAAATGATAGTTGGGTTGGGTAATATGAGATATTTGATCCTTTTTTTTAAATGACTTGGAAAAGGCCATGGTTCATCAAACAAGTCAATTTCTGGATTACCTCTGATTTAATTTGACGTGATACATTTACTATTTCCTGCCACAAGTCATCCTTGCTTCTAAATTGGTGTCCATTCTCATAAACACGTTGCGTCAGAATGCTCCACAAGTTTTCAATTGGGTTTAAGCCTGGAGATTTTGTCGGTCAGTTCATCTTCCGAGGTCCACAGAAGTCTTTTTTTTTTGCAGGGGCTACGTAGTTTTATGTGCTTAATGCGAAGGAGCATTATCTTGCATAAATATGATGATTCTGATGATGATTTTTTGCTTTTTTTAGTCAGAATTCCAGGTGCTCTTCGAGGAAGGCTATATAAGCATCTACGTGCTGTCAAGCAGTCTCACAGACCTACCATGATACCATCCATAATATCACCCCAAGTCATGAAACCTCTTCTAACTTGTTGACGCATCAAGCTTTGATGAGGATCTCGTGTGGGGACTAGAATAAAATTAATATTAAAACAAAAAAAACAAACAAACAAACAAACTCCCATGAGCCTTTACACCGAAAGAACCCACCGAGCATGTGCAGAAACAAGACCCACTTCCGAGTCCTAAGAGAATCTCTCGGCCATTCTGACTTAGGTCTTTTTTTTTTATAAATCCAAATAATGTTTTTTTTTTTAAATTCAGCAGAAACATGCTGAGTTATTTCCTTGAATTATGCCTATATCAATATTTTTTGCTAAATAATAGGATGACTAAGGATGAGATATAACAGTTTTCATATGTATGGGTACCCATACATACGAAAACTGCGAGTGCCTTCTAAAAAGTAAGGGTAGAAAGTAATAAAGTCCTGTGGCTGTTGGATTTGAGACCAACAATTGTTACTATTGTACAAATGGGAGTGGAGAATAAAACAGATTGTAGTTAAACTACTGACAAGGGAGAATTTTCCTTGCCTTGAGTGGCTATGACCCGTGAATAAAGCCTAAATTATAAAACTACCTTTTGTCTTTGTCTATGGGGTAGCAAGAAGATTTAAAATGTGGTTGTTGGTTATTCTTGTTGCGTGTTCTTAGGGTTTTACTTTTAACCCATCTCATTTGGTGATCACGCTAAAAAGGAAGGAATTCAAGGAACGAAAAAGAAAGAGACAAAGGCAGAACGTGGTTTTATGACCGGTCATAGCCGCCCGTGGCAAGGGGATATCCCCCTGGTCGTGGTAGTGACTACACACAGTTAAGGCCTAAACTCGAATGACCTAGGGAGTATCTTGGGGGTTGGAGTTGATCCTTTTTCTCGCACATGCGCAAAGGGTTCTTCCGGTGAAGGCTCATGAGAGTTTGTTGATTTTTTAAATTTAATTTTATTTAATCCCCCACATGTCTCTTCCTTTTGGTTTCTTTTCGTTCCTTCCTTTTCAGCGTGACCACCAAATAAGATGGGGTTCAAAAGGGAACCCTAGGAACACGCACCAGGAATAACAAGCTTACTTTTAAGCCCTAAAACATTAAACCTCTTTCTACCCCACATTCATCCTTTCATAGTTCAACCTTTGCTCAAACCATCAGGACCATCAAGTGGTGCACGATTTTTATCTGTGAATAGAACCTTCGAGAAATCAACAATCATGTTCTCCTTTGCCCATTTCAAACGCATTTGTATGTTTACTTTTGTCAATTGAGATTTTGTCTCCGGTCTCACTGATGTTCCAAACCTTTTCAGAAGACAATAGCGAGTACGTCTGGTTGCTTCTTCAATGCCCCTGAAAAGTGCTCCACTAGTTAGGCCAGGGTTATTCACAGCTTCAATCTTGACAAAGAATGTCAGGAAACAGCCCCCAGGGAACCTTTATTAGCTTTCTTACGTACCTTCGTATGAGCCGTAACAAATATATTAACAGATTGGTGATACCTTCCAATTATTTTGGTTATTTCCAATGTAGATTTGCCTTTGAAAAGTTCAGATCTTATGATATCTTTTTTTAGAAAGGGTCATGTTACATTTGAGACCCATAATTACACGATCAAAATGACACTCGTTTATAGCCGGGAGCACTTCTATATCGTGTTAATATTGCAAATGACCACTATTTGTTTCCTGTTGCGCAGAACAAAACTTTTAATACAGTTTACGCATATATCCATTTCCATTATACTGTGAAAGTTTCGTTAAATTCCGACAAGTAGTTTTTGGAGAAAATGAAAAAAATCTCACCTCGTTAATAATTTAAAATGCAGTTGGATTGAAGTTTTGCCTTTCTCGTCTTCTAAGAGAAATAATGAATGTTTTCATGCATTACCTGGTGTTATATCAAGTGGGTAGGAATAGGCGTATCGTAGTAAAGGAAAAACAAACACAGGTTGAAGGTTTCAATAAATTGTATTGATGAAAAGAAAAGGTCGTTGACTTTAGCAGTGTTGCTAGGGATATCTATAGAGTGGGTGAAAAACACGGTCTTGGTAGCCGAAGTTGGTAGTGGTGTTGGCCGAATATGATGGTGGTTCGAGCCTCGGTGATGTGTTAGTTGACACTGGCGATGTGGGTAGAATCGTGATAGTAATGTTGGTAGGAAGTTGGTGTCTTGATGGCCGGCGACTGTTATAGTAATGTCAGAATGAAGAAGTGTAAGAGATGGCGAATGATAGCGGTTAAGAAAAAACAAATATATTGACAGGTTTCAACGGACTTCCTCAATATATATATATATATATATATATATATATATATATATATATATATGAATAAGATATAATGAAAAAACAAACGATGTTTACAACTGAAATAGGCTCATCAGAAGAGAAAGTGTGCAAACCGTTTCGGGGCCAATTCTCTTGACGGTTTAAAAAGCAACACTCGGCCCGTCAAGAGAATTGGCCCGAAACGGTTTGCACACTTTCTCTTCTGATGAGCCTATTTCAGTTGTAAACATCGTTTGTTTTTTCATTATATCTTATTCATACTGTCGGATTAATTTCAATTTTATTTTCATATATATATATATATATATATATATATATATATATATATATATATATATATGCATATACATGTGCATACATATGGATATATATACATATATGCATTTGTATGCACGTGTACATGCATATAGATATGCACATATGTATATGCATAAAATATGCATATATATGTAGGTATATATATGCATAAGCATATATTCATATATATGTAGGTGTAAATATATACATAAATCTATGTACATATATGTGTGTATGTGTGTAGGTATATATATATGCATATATACATACAGGTATATATATATGTATATATATATGCATATGTATATGTACATATGTATATGCATAAATATATGCATATATATGTAGGTATATATATGCATATGCATGCACACACACACACACACACACACACACACACACACACATATATATATATATATATATATAAAATGTATATACCCACATGCATTCATATATGTATATGCATATGTATATACCCATGTACATTCATATATATATATATATGAATGTACATGGTATATACATATGCATATACATATATGAATGCATGCGGGTATATATATATTATATATATATATATATATATATATATATATATATATATGAATATATGTGGGTATATATATATATATATATATATATATATATATATATATATATATATAACGCAGTAGACTCTTACATCTGATAATAATCAGTAAAACTTATATAAAAAGAAATAGGCAAAATACTTTCCTAGCAAATTAACCAGACGACATTAGTAAATGGATTTAAAATGGTGGCCAACCTCAAAGAACATTTTCTAAATAAAATAAACTGCAGAAAATATCATTTTTTCTTCTCTCTCTCTTCAAAGCAAATCAATACATTTGTTGTAAAACAGAAAGAAAAGTAGAAAAAACACGAATAGAACATTTCGGAAATAGAAAATAAATTATGAGGATAAAATTAAAAGTCGGGTTATCCAGAAAAAAACTTGCAAAGTCAACTTTTGAAAAATTGCCAGAAAAATTAGCAGAGAAAAACGAACACCGAAATAATCAGTGAATTTATATTCATTTTCTGTTTGGTTTATATTAGTTTGTTTTTGTTTTTGTTTTTGTTTTGTTTGTTACATACAG
>CM042148.1:47477000-47489500 GCA_023376005.1 Doryteuthis pealeii | reverse complement strand
CAAGATAGGGCCAAAGTGGAGTATTGCAAGTCATGAACTGCTGGGTTCTATCCTTAAGCCTCACGGGTAACCATCCACGGCAAACAGGTAGCCCCATTGGGGGAGTCTTACCCCTTTGCATAGGGTGCATTCTAACGCCACAGCCGACAGGGCAGTCAAATTTTGGGGAATGTCTTACTTTAACACAGTCCACACATATAAATTTCAGAAAAATTAAAGGGGGTGGGTGACATGTCCTGGATGATTTGACATGGAATTACTCAACCGTCTTCGAGATAACTTCAGTTAATTTTTGGTTTAAATAGGAATAGAACAGACAGATGCAAGTTTTAAATAAATTCAATTCGTTCTTTAAGATAACTAGCAAGAATATGCGTCCTCCAGGCATAAGTAATCAAGGTTTAATGTAATGAAATATCTTAGATAAGAAAGACTAACAAAATTAAATAAGAACGCATATAAAAAGATCAGACTTATTTTAATTATATTTTAATTGGTTTCTATTAAAAATAATAATTGATAGGTTTGATTTTAATACGTTGGAGAATAAGAAAAATAATATTAGAGATCAATAACACCAAGAAATTATTTATCAAACCCGGTTTTGTTAAAACCAGTATGCAAATTAACTACATTATGTAAACCTTTATTTCTGAGTGATATGTAATTGACATAAACACACTAATAATATGAGCTGTTTTGAGGCAAATATAACACAGATTTTCATAGAGACATTGTTAATAAATAAGATTTATTCGATGTATTAATGATTTTGTCAATAAATTGATAGACTTACGCAATTGCTGAGGGTATCATGACGTAAGTAGGGACGTAGTTTTGTTTACAGACAGACACCGAATCTTCATTATAATAAGATTTATTATCATGATTTTCTGCTCGCCAAATCACTTTGGAAACAAATCAATAAGATAAAACATTAGACACAAATCTATTAAAGTTCTGTCTGTTCTATTCGTGATTTTCAATTACTGACACTCGTTTGTAAAGTATTATCCAAATTTTTCGGACTATTGTCCTCACCTTTATTGTCATATATACAACGTTTTGTCCTCATCTTTATTGTCATATATACAACGTTTTAGCCGATGTTCTCTCCGGTCTTCATTTTTAAAATTCAGACAAGAAACACCTGAAGAAGGCCGGAGGGAACATCAGCTAAAACGTTGTATATATGACAATAAAGATGAGGACAAAACGTTGTATATATGACAATAAAGATGAGAACAATAGTCCGAAAAAACCGGATAATACTTTATCTTATCTATACTAGCAAATATATGCACCCTCCGGGTGCAAGTATTTAAGTTCTAATGTAATAAAATATCATATTAAATTAGAAAGTCTAATGAAACTAAATAAGAATGCAGATAAAAAGATTTGAAACAGAGGGAGTATAATCGAAAAACAGAACAACTGAAACTTACTCTTCCATCACTCTCGTCTTTCATTGTTATTTTTTCTAATTTAAGTATTTAGTTAAAAGAGGAAGTAAAGAATAAAATGACAGTTATTTTTTCTTGTTAATGGATTTCATTTAAGATCCATTGAAGAGATTTTTGCTTATATTCATTAAAATAAAACCAAACAGTTAGAAATCAATAATACTATTTATTAAATTCGATTTTTTATATCAATATGCAAATTAGCCTTCCCGTTCACACTGTAAACCGCTATTTTGTTGTATATATAAACATAATTGTATGTTGTTAGTATGTAGATATGGTTAACAGTATTAATAATGTAAAACAATTTTATTAATAATTGAGGTTTAGATAAAAATAAAATCATGGAGAATGGGATGTCAATAACTTAGGGAATTGTAACTTGAGTAGTGATATAGTTTCGGTTACAGACAGACAAACACACAATCTCCATTATAATAAGATGTTTTGTAAGCAAAGGGACATGAACCTCTGTTAACCTTTCTTCGGGATTCAATGTTATTATTTGATAACTTAGACTTTTAATTACTAATTTCCCCTGTTGCTGCTATAGTCAGCACTTTGGCTTGAAAAGTTAGTGAGCAGTGTTGCTTTAAAAGGCAGTTTAGTGGCAGGATACGGTTAGTAACAGCATTCTATTTTGACATTTCTATTTGCTGTGATAGTTTGAAAATATATAAAGAACTCTTCAAAAGTATAAATAACAATTTAACGGTAATAGTCAGAAAGAATTTCACTTTAATAATAAAGTGCGGAGTTTGGTGGCAATCATCTTTACAATGGAGACCGATTAGAGAAACGTGGGGCTCTATCAGATGAAGATGCTCTCTTCTCAAGGGAAATCATGCTGTGGAAGAAGGGGAGAAAAGAGAGAGGGAGGGGAGAGAGGGAGAAGGGAGGGAGAGAGAAAGAGAGAAAAAAAGAAAGAAAGAGAGAGAAAGAGAGAGAGAAGAGAGAGAGAGTGAGAGAGAGAGAAAGATAAAGAAAGAAAGAAAGAGAGAGGGGAGAGAGGGAGAGAGGGAGAAGGGAGGGAGAGAGAAAGAGAGAAAAAAAGAAAGAAAGGAGAGAAAGAGAAAGAGAGAGAGAGAGAGAGAGAGAGAGAAAGAGAGAGAGAGAGAGAGAGAGAGAGAGAGAGAGAGAGAGAGAAAGATAAAGAAAGAAAGAAGAGAGGGGAGAGAGGGAGAGAGAGAATGAAAAGGCAGTTGAGAGAGGCATAGAGAAAGATAGTGACAGACAAGGTAGAGAAAGAGAGAGAGAGAGAAAGAGAGGGAGAGAGAGAAAGAAAGAAAGAGAGAGAGAGAGAGAGAAAAAGAGAGAAAGAGAAAGAAAGAAAGAGAGAAAGAGAGAGAGAGAGGTGAGAGAGAGAGAGAGAGAGAGAGAGAGAGAATGAAAAGGCAGTTGAGAGAGGCATAGAGAAAGATAGACAGACAAGGTAGAGAAAGAGAGAGAGAGAGAAAGAGAAAGAGAAAGAGAAAGAAAGAAAGAGAGAAAGAGAGAGAGAGAGAGAGAGAGAAAGAGCGAGAGAGAGAAAGAAAGAAATGAGAGAGAAAGAGAAAGAGAAAGAAAAGAGAACAGAGAGAACAGAGAGAGAGAGAGAGATAGAGAGAGAGAGAGAGAGAGAGAGAGAGAGAGAAAGAAAGAGAAAGAAAGAAAGAAAGAGAGAGAAAGAGAAAGAGAGAGATAGTGAAAGAGAGAGAGAGAAAGAGAAAGAAAAAAAGAGAGAGAGAGAGAGAGAGAGAGAGAGAGAGAGAGAGAGAGAGAGAGGCTAAGTAATAAGAGAACTAAATGTGATCGGAAGAGGAGAAAAGAGTTGAAAGACAAAATTTGGATATCTGATAAATTTGTCATTTATTTATTCCTTTTGAGAATGTAAAACTGTTTGTAGAGAAATGGCCTCATAACTGACCAAATAAAAGAGAAGGCGCTAAAGAAGAAGGGTTTGCTCGAGGTGGAAACGTCTCAAAGAGATGCTATCAACTACAGAGATTTTGGTTTGATGTTCATGTCTTATAGCTTCAGGGGTGCTAACATTGAAATATTCGGTTCAGTGTAATTATTTATTCCATAGGGATCGGACAGAGTAGACATTTTGGTTGGTTACCGTTGTAAGAAACCATATGGGGGAAGTGGAATCGTTATGTAGATCTGTGAAAAAATGTGCAGATATTTTGAGATTGAAGGAATTGTTCTCCTGAATGTGATACAGAAAGTTGGTTATTTACTAGTTGAGTACCATGATATTACAGGGTGACCCAGAAAAAAAACAGAACCCAAATTATATATTTTCCAATTAAACTAACCCTAAACCCCAACCCCAACCCTAACCCTAACCCTAACCCTAACTCTTAACCCTAACTCCCCTAATTGAGTAACATGATATTACAGGGTGACCCAGAAAAAACAGATCCCACACATTTTGTAATAAAACTGTTAATTTTAACTAGGGGGTCTAAGGTTAGGTTTAGGGTTTAGAGTTAGGGTTAGTGTTAGGGTTTAGGGTTAGTTTATGGGAAAATAAATATATAAATTGGGTTCTGTTTTTTCTGGGTCAACCTGTAATATCATGTTACTCAACTAGGAAATAACTGAAAGTCTTTTTTTTTTTTTTGGAAAGATGGCTTAAAGTTGGAGAAAACCTGGAAGTTTTGAGAAAGTCTTTCTCTTTTTTTTCTTTTTTTTTTTGTCCAGGAAAAGATGAAAGAAAGATGAATATCTGAAGTATGGACTGTTCAACAGAGAAGAAAATGGCTATGATTTAACTTGCAATTTTTGTGTAATTGACCATCTTGTAAAAAGAAATGAAAAAAAAGATTTCTGCTGTATTTACTATTTGTCTTCTCCATAAATAATGAAAGGCAAAAAAATATTGGCAAAGGAATTTTGCCAAGTCATCTTTTATGATTTTGTGTAAATTTGTCATCTTGAAAATTCTACTGCTAATCTATAATCAGAGATTTTTTTCTTTCTTTCTTTTTTTATCAATTTCTCATTTTTTGTCAACATTGCATTTCCGTTTTCAGTATTCACCTATTATCTCTATCTTTGTTGTTTTTAATACAACGCTTCAGCAAATATATTTTTTCATCCTTCTTATCTCAAGTTCTGAAATTAAATATGTTCACTGTTACACATATATTCAGGTAAATAGGGATCAGTTTGGCTCAGTTGGTAGAGCATCTGCCAAGGAATTACAAGGTTCCGAGTTTGATACTGTTGTCGCCAACTAAGTGCATGAGTAGCACAGATTGGGTAATCTGATTTTTGCTGGAAAATGGGGAGCTGAGGTTAGGTATGGCATTTCACCCCAAGCAAAAATACTATCTTGTCTAGCACTAGTGAAAAGGGGATAGACTCACTCACTATTCAGCTGATACTGACAATAGGCCACTCTGCCAACTTTACAACTTACATTATGGGTAAATAGTAGAATAGATTGGATTCTGTAGCCTTGGTTAGGTAACTAGTCTAGGAGAATGAAAACTCTGAATTCAAATCTGTTAAACTCCACTTAAGAAATAGATCTTGTGTTGCATTCTACTCTTGAGGAGGGGTTGGTAAATACATATACATATATATATATTCATGCAAAGATAAAACCACACAGTACATAGCAAAAGAGAAAAATGATATCAGTTCTTATCTTTATTTTATAAGATAGATTATGTTATTCAAATATTTTCTCTATTATAGATATTTTCAGATAAATATGAGTAAATACTAGAGCAGACTGGGTAAATAATAGATGGTACTGGAGCCTCACCTTTCAGATGCAGTTTAGTGTCATACCCAGGAAACGCCAATTTCTTTTGGGGGGAAGGGCGGGGTCTTACCTCTCTACAGGTTATACAGTCAGTATATTCTAAACCCACTAATAGGGCAGATGAAGTTCAGAGAAAAAAATCTGAGGTCAAATTCGAACACATTTTATTGATTTTGTTTTTCTGCTGCTAAATAATATATAATTCTACTTTCACTTTCACTTTCACTTTCACTTTCACTTTCCCATGGATTTTGCAAGTGGGAATCTTTAATTTGTTACTTTTGACATCAGGTGTTTCACTTTTAGATCATCAGAGATAAAAAGTCAGAGATATTTACAGAAGAAAAATTAACAAATTGATCTTTGATGTTAAAAGATTTTATGATAAACGCTGCACACACACACACATTCTCTTTATAGAAGTCCATAACAGACAAGACTGAAACTTATGCATCAGATATTTTAAGCCGAAAGAGGGATCACAGACCTCAGTCCACTGCTTTGGCAGTTTGGCAGTTGGTCCGGTGGTAGGGGAAAGTTTGAGATGACTAGACTACCAATCTGCTACAGGGTGCAGGTCGTATTGAGTCACACACACACACACACACACACACATATATATTTATAACCAACAAACCAATATATATATATATATATATATATATATATAAGCTCTGTTCAGTTGGTAGAGATTAGAATATGCTGACTGCATCCCCCACCCCCCAAAAAAGATTCTCCTGGATATGACACTAAGTTGTATCCAGTAATTAGAGTACCATTTCTGGAGATCTGGGAAATGTGGAGTAATCCCTAAATTGCCATTACCCCAGGTCTACTCTGACTCAGAGTAGATATACCTGTTAAGATACAACCTATCACTCAAAACTGTTTGACAATGATAATTATCAGACAAGAATATTTCAAATATGTGAAAAGAAATGATTATCATTATTAAATATGAACAGTTACTTGAAACCATATAACTGTACAAATTATTTGTGTTAAGAATTATTACTTGAAATCATGTAACTGTATAAATTATTACTGTTAAGAAGAGTTAGTTGAAACCATATAACTATAAATTGTTTGGGTTAAGAATAATTACTTGAAATCATGTAACTGTATAAATTATTACTGTTAAGAAGAGTTAGTTGAAACCATATAACTATAAATGTTTGTGTTAAGAATAATTACTTGAAATCATGTAACTGTATAAATTATTACTGTTAAGAAGAGTTAGTTGAAACCATATAACTATAAATTGTTTGGGTTAAGAATAATTACTTGAAATCATGTAACTGTATAAATTATTACTGTTAAGAAAAGTTGGTTGAAACCATATAACTATAAATTGTTTGTGTTAAGAATAGTTACTTGAAACCATATAACTGGATATTTACCATGTACCCCACAGGTATGGTTTAGGTACAAGGCCCTATTAATGTGGGACCACCTACAAACCGAAGCTCATGGGTAGCAGGTACAAAAAATGCGTTGATCTCATCGACATTCCCCCTCAAGGGTGGTGCCTCAGGCACTGGGCAATAAACTCAGCCCTGCCCCTTAAATCAAGGTCCTCACCCTGAGAGGTGGGTCTGTACAAATTATTTCTGTTGAGAATAGTTACTTGAAACTGTATAACTATACAAATTATTTCTATTATCAAATAATTACTTGAAGCTATAATTTTTTATATAGGGCTTTCGGTAAGAAACCAGAAGGTTCCTAGTTTGATACCGGCTTCTCACCAACTCAGCATATGAGTAGCACAGGGATCTGTGCGGTAAAGTAAGGAGCTGATGGCAGACGCAAAAACAATCTCATTGGTCTAGCACTAGTGAAAAGGGGATAGACTCCCTCACTGATTGGCTGATACCAACATTAGGCCGTCCCGATGACTTTTTTACTTAATAATTGTTTGCAAAAGTTTATATCAAATATATAAGTTCAACAATATTTTTATTTACAAATATACTAATTAGACTTATACTAATTAGATTTATACTAATTCTATTACTATGTTATAAATAATATAGTTAAACTGAAATTTGAATCAAAGTTTTGGTCTTCAATAATTGAAAATGAGTTAAAATGCAGTTAAACATACTGACTCTAATTTATATAATCAGAGAAATCTTTATTTTTTATGAATAAACTTAAAATGAATAATTCAATATTTTGCTGTCTTCAAAATTAAATTTTTGCAATTGTACTTAATTCCCTAAAATATTCTTTTGGGAAAGATATTGCTGAACTTTTATGTATGTAATATAGATATTATGTATAGGGTGCTGTTGAGAAACTACAAAAGCCAAATTAATCAACATAATTAAGGTAGTTTTTGAGACTCTTCCCTGGAAAACTGTAACATCAGCTTGCTTCAGGTTCTGGAGCAGGATTGAGGCTGTGCTCGACGCTAATGATGATTATTTTGAGTGAAATTTGTTGACAGTAGTGTAATTTCTGTGCCTGTTGAATTTCTTTACAATCCATTAAATTTTGTAGTTACCAAGCACTTTTTCTTTTTCCTTATGAAACTGTCAAATTTCTCCCGAACACCCTGTATATGTATATATGAAAATACACACATATATACCTGTGTGTGTATATACATTTGGTTGTTTAATCTTGAAGAATGTCTGCAGAGATTTTTGTGTTGGTTGTGGAAATAATTAAAGATAAGAACAAAGAATAATAATCAAAATGACGACCGATGATGACACACAAAGATTGAAGAAGTGAAGAAATTATAAAGAATGAAATAATAACAGAAAAACAGAAAAACAGAAAATACACACAATTCCTCTTTCTTTTCTTTTTCTTTTTTTTTTTTGCCAAACATATTTCCTTTTTTTTTTTTTTTTTTCTTTTTTCTCCTTTCATCAGTTTTATTATTTTTTTAATTTTTTTTTAGTCTTCAATTTTTCAAATGTGAAAAATTTCCAACTGAAAATGATAGAAAAAAAAAATAACGGACGGATGCACTTCAACTCGGAGTGATTGACAAGTTGATAATTGTTGGTATCTCTCAATGTCCGGCATGAATATGTCCTTTTTATCAATCATCATCATCATCATCATCATTGTAATAATAATAATAATAATAATAATAATAATAATTATCTTCCTCTTCCGCCCCTCTTCCTCCTTCTCCTCCTCCTCCTCATCATCATCATCATCCTCGACTTCATCATCATCATCATCATCATCATCATCATCATTCTTGTCCTAGTCCTCCCCCTCCACATAATGATAATTATAATAATAATAATAATAATAATAATAATATTTATATTAATAATAATAATAATTTAAAAAAAAGAACAAAAACTAGAAAACAAAAATGGGAAAAAACCCAATTATATGGACACTTCAAATGACAAATCGAAGAGGTTGCACATGAAAAGACTTGGACATGATTAAGAAAAGGAAGCCTCAAAAGAGAAACTGAATCATTAATAATTGCTGCACAAAATAATGCCATAAGGACCAACTATATCAAAGCAAAAATTGATAAGACCCAACAAAATAGTAAATGTAGACTATGCGGTGACAGAGATGAGACTGTAAACCATGTACTATGCGAATGTAGCAAACTAGCACAACGAGAATACAAAACTAGGCACGACTGGGTTGGGAAGGTGATCCACTAGGAATTATGCAAAAAACTAAATTTTGACCATACAACCAAATGGTATATGCATAAACCCGAATCTGTTCTTGAGAATGAAATGCATGAAATTCTCTGGGACTTTGAGATAAAGAAGGATCACCCTATCCCAACCAGGAGACCAGACTAGTGTTGATTAACAAAAAAAAAAAGAGAATGTGTCAACTGGTAGACTTTGCGGTTCCAGCAGATCACAGGGTTAAGCTGAAGGAAAATCAAAAGATGGATAAATACCTGGACCTTGCCAGAGGATTGAAAAAGCTGTGGAATATGAGACTGAAAGTGATACCAATTGTAGTTGGTGCACTTGGAATGATCCCAATAAATTTGGGAAAAAGACTGGTGGATCTGGAAATCAGAGGAAGAATTGAACCATCCAGATTACTGCACGGCTAGAATACTCAGAAGAGTCCAGGAGACCTAAGGAGACTTGTTGTCACTCAGCCTCCAGGAAAATACCATCAGCTAACGCTGATGTGAAAAACTCAAAAGGAGTGAAAATAATAATAATAATAATAATAATCCTCATCATCATAATCCTCCTCGTCTTCCTCCTCCACTTCATCATCATCCTCATCCTTGTCCTCCTCCTCCTACTCTTCCACATAATAATAATATTAATAATGATAATAATAACAATAATAATAATAATAATAATAATAATAATAATATCATCAGCATCATCCTTATCATGTTACTGATGTTTTTCCTTGCAATAGAGTTTTCTTTGTTTTCTGTCATCACGGATTGAAAATAATTGTGACATTTTAAAAAATTAAGAAAAAGAATATTTTTGTTTTGTTTTGTTTTTGCATTGATATACCAAATATTTGATAAATTCTTTGTTACTAGTTTTGAAACCTTTCAGAAATTGTTAAATGTTAAAATATTTTAATAATTTATCTTTTAAAAAAATGTTCACCAGGAAATGATATTTCATTTAAAAAAAAAAAAAAGAAAGAAATACCAAAAAAAAAAAAAATATGAAAAGAATAAAAGTAAAATATATTTTCCCAAAAACTAAAAAAAAAAAAAATATTTTTAGCAACTATTTTTAGCTCCATGTGATTATCTCTTGGCTATTGGGGTGTAAACTTTAATTTCAGAAATTAATAAGCATTCATTGTATTTTTTGCAAATAAAAGTAATTTGATTTTTTTCATGATTCAAATTGATTCAATCTCATTATTTTTAAATTCAAACATGAACCTATTTATACTTATATGAAAGCACATTTATATTGACATGAATATAGGCATACACAATATATACACACATGATGGTATTATATATATATATATACACATAATATATACATACACTGACACACATGTGTGAGCATATATATATATATATATATATATATATATATATATATATATATATATATATTATATATACACACAGAAAGGTGTAATGTTAATTATAACAAAAGTACATTTATATAAAAAAAATATATCAACAGCAATAATATTATACTCCTCTCTCTCTCTCTCTCTCTCTCTCTCTATATATATATATATATATAATATTATATATATATATACACACACATGTATAAATGCATATGTGCATGTGTGTGTGTATATTTGTATTTATTCTAGATTTAAGATTTGTTTACTATATATATATATATATAATATGTAAATTTATATAATATATATATATATATATATGTATATATATATATTTATATATATATATATACATATATATATATACATATATACAAAAAGGTGTAATGTTATGTATACAGAAAAATGCATTTATATAAAATCATATTAATAACAATAATATGATCTCTCTCTCTCTCTCTCTCTCTCTCTATATATATAATATATATATATATATATATTTATATATATACTGCATATATAATGTATATATGTATATATATAACACATATGCATTATATATATACATATATATATATACATATATATATATACATATATATATATACAGATATATATATATATATATATATGTATATATGGATATATATATATATATGTGTATATATATATGTATATATGTACATATATATATGTACATATATATATATATATATAATGCATATGTACATATATGTGTGTATATTTGTATCCATTCTATCTATAAGACTTGTTTTCTATAAATGTGCTCATTTATAAATGTGTTGTGGATTTTTTTTTCTTTTACGCGTACATGAGAATTTTTTGAATAAAATCACACACATCCACATTAAACATCATTAGCTCTGATTTTATATTTACAAATCATCTAAAAAAAAAAAGTGGGGGAAACCCGTCTAACCTTGCCTTTGGCACCATTCCTGCATTGTTATACAACTTGCGGCTTTCTGGAAACACGACTCATGATTTTTCAATGTTAATGAATATCTTGTTTAAATGCAACCTCTTTTGATTTTGTCATTTATATACCCTTGTTGTAGCAGAATCATGATTTGTTTTTTTGTTTTTTTTCCTCAGCTGACCTGCTTTCCAACCCTCAATGGATCCGCATGATAGATGCCTTCGACAAGAACAAAGAAGCCTATTTGAAAATTTCCTTAAGAGTTTCTGAATGCATCAACCAGTTGATAAAAACTGGGGAAAATATGCTAAAAACAACAAAAAGGAGGATACTAGTTTAAATGAATCATTTTGATGAATCGTCATCTCAAAACTTGAAACAAAGGTTGCCCTTTGTATACAACTAGAAGCAGCTACCCAGCATCGCCTGGATAGATGGGGTGGGGGGCAAAAATGTCTTGCTGATCTATTATTACTGAATCATGAGTTGGATCATCACAGGATGCCCCCATTAAAATCCCTATGTAAAAAAAAGACCACAGACTCTCTGAAAAGAAAAATTAATGTCTTCTATTTAGAATATTAAATGCAAAAAAAAAAAAAAATTCTATGCTGTTACTATTTAAATTTTATTTTTTAATTATATTCACGAATATAAATCGTCTTCATTATTTTTGCTCAAAAAGCAAGATCTGGTGATTGTGAATGTGTATATATATTTACTTTGTTGTTAATTGATTTATTTTATTAGTTTCCTCCGGACATAGCAATAGCATAATCTTTACAGATCACTGCCATCCTCACAATCCTATAACCTCACCACTAGAACCTTTCCTCTCATGAGCCCTCAAATGATTCATCAAACTGCTGGCAGATCCACAAAGTTTGATGCAAATATGACATAGGAAGGACGTCCTTCCCATTGTATCAGGTGATGAAATTTTATACTTATGCACCACCATACATCTCTTAAGACCAGAAGCTGACTTACAGATTTTGTTACAGATTGCACAAGACACATTGTTTGTTCCTGGAGTTTGCATGAATTGTCCCTGATGAGATTTCCTATGATTGACATATCCAGCCTTAGAAAGTAGAATTCAACCACATGTCTGACACTTCCAACCCTCCATATTCGCTCCAATATGACAGATGTATCCCTTTCAAAGTTGATATACACACACATACTTACACACATACATACATACACACAACTGGCCTTTATAGATAAGTTATTATCTGAAATTTTTGAGATGAGGCTTGATAAGTTTTATCTGTTTTATTTTGGAAATAAATTCTGTTCCTAAAAAAAT
>CM042148.1:47457346-47476900 GCA_023376005.1 Doryteuthis pealeii | reverse complement strand
GAGGGATGCCGGAATTTCTGGAACCATCCTCGTAGGGTTGTGGGTTTCATACTCCTCATGCTTTGTTGATATTGGCAGCAGTTTTGGAGGCATTGTGCCCAAGCTTGAAACTCATGCAACATAAGAAGGCGAAGGTCATGTTTAGGCATGTTCATCTTTGAAGGCCCCTATTTTTCAAAAATACTATCTATCTGAAAATAAATTATTTCATTTTGAGCACAATTAATTATTACATATGCAAAATTCACCTGAATAGACAAGACTTAGACTTAAAATGACATTCAAAACTGCTATTATTTTCACAACTTTGTCGGCATTAATGACCCACATGGGTTGATATTAACCAAAATAAACATCTTTTTAATGGTGATGTTCCATTCTGATTTGTGTTTACAGCAAGTCATTTTAAACAGAGTTCAGGTTTGAATTCAGAGTTTTTCCTTCCCCTAGACTGGTTGCCTAACAATAGTCGGACTAAGGTTAAAGTGACAGTCTGTCCTACTATTTACAATGCTGGTGGGAGATAGTTGGATTCATGCCTTTTAAGAGTATTACTGTTATTTAATCTGGTATTTGGTTAATTATTTACATGTTATGACAATTCTATGTGGTTTGTATTTCAATAAATATATGGCTTTAGCTTTATAAATAGAGATTTATGAAGGTGTAATCTGATTGGTGCAGACATGTTGCTTATTGATGAGAGTTTTTGTGAGAGATAGACAGAAACTGTCTCAGCAGCTGCAGGTGGAGGTTTTTGAAAAGTTGCTGGTTTCATTACAATCCAGCAGTTTTATTGCAGTGTGCCACCTTTACCTTCACACTCTATGGCCGTTCTTGTGGATTTGGTGATGGCTTGTCATCAATGGGGTCTATTAGCAGGTGAGGCCGTCCAATGTCAGTTGTTGATTTCACAGGAGGAGAGAGACTTTTTTGGCTAAAGGTCGAAAGGTCAAACACCAAAATATAAATGATAACAAGAGATGAAGATGCGAATTCAATATGTCAGAAATCTGTTTATATTGCACAAAATAAGTGATGATAGATGTCAACATTGATATGTACAGAAATATGTAGATGCATGTGTGCATATATATATATATATATATATATATATATATAATGTAGATTTATATTATTATATATAACATAGATATGTAAATGATGGCTTGTTGAGTTTTTCTTTCCTATTGAAAGTATATACAGGGTGATCCAAAAAACAGACTTTTTTTTGAAAGTCAGTCTGTTTCTTTTTGGTCATCCTGTATATATATATATTATATATATATATATATATATATATATATATAGCTTCTGCAAATATATAATATATATATATATATATATATAGCTCTCTGATAATAATGTATATATATATTATATATATATATATATTATATTTAATATATATATTATATTATAAATTATTTCATTTTTTTTTATTATTATTATTACTCTTTTGAGTTTTCACATCAGTGTTAGCTGATGGTCTTTCACTGGAGTCCGAGTGACAGCAAGTCTCCTCAGGTCTCCAGGACTCTTCTGAGTATTTATTTTTTTTAGTATTATATTTTTTAATTAATTTTTATTTCTATTATTATTGTTATTTTTTTAATTTTATTATCTTCTATTAATTTATTTTATATTATATCTTAACTAGTAATTTCTTTTATACATCATTATACTCTAATGTTTAAAATTTAAAATCTTTTTAATTTTACTTGTCTTTTTATATTTTAATATACTTTCTGTTTTTTCTGTCATGTCACCTTTTTGTCTGTCTGGACACCCTAGAAATCAACTTTGAGATGTATCTCTTTTTTTCATTCACTTCCTGTTTCTATGGTTACACTCCCACTTGTTAAAAAATATATATAATTTTTTTATTATTTTTTTGTTTTGTTTTGAATTTACATATATTCAGCTTTTGGGGTTTTTGTGATATGCTTGTTCATAAGTGAATTGAGACGCCATCTGATGAGGCAAACATTTGGGGAGCCGTTTAAATCAACTTAGATTTATATGGCCCCAATTTTTGTCGAAATAAATTTTATTATGGGATTACTGTATTGAGTTCTTCCTTTATTGATAAATATTGCTCTGTATATACTAAAAGGTTATTTTACATTGAGCTCTCTTTTAGTGATTTAATGATTCACTGTATTTATACATACTGGATCATCAATATTAGTACAGTGGATCTTGAAATCACATATAGAATCATCCCTTACTACCAAGTTTTGGATAAATCTTATATATATATATATTATAAGATATATATATATGCTCTCTGTATATATATATATATATATGTGAAAATAAATGGAAATTAATCCGACAGTATGATAAGATATAATGAAAAACAACGATGTTAACAACTGAATAGGCTCATCAGAAGAGAAACACTTTCTCTTCTGATAGTATTTTTGTTTTTTTTTCATTATATATATATATATATATATATATATATATATATATATATATATGCATATATATATATATATATATATAGCTCTGTGCATATATATATATATTATAATATTATATATATATATATATATATATATATATATATATCTCTGCATATATATATATATATATATATATATATATATATATATATATATATTTTTTTTTTTTTTTTTGAAGGCGAAATAATGCAAATTTATGTTTAAAAACATATTTATTTAATTTTTTTTCCCACTTTTTTGTTTCCCTTAATATTTTCAGGCTATGCCCATCTTCAGAGAGTTGAAAAAACTTTAAAAAAAATTTCATCTGTATTTTTTCAACTCTCTGAAGATTGGTATAGCCTGAAAATATTAAGGGAAACAAAAAGAGAAAAAAAAATTAAGTAAATATGTTTTTAAACATAAATTTGCATTATTTCGCCTTCAAATTATTACATTTTAATTAATGCTTCTAACTCACTATAAAATAATTAAAAAAAAATCTTTATATATATATATATATATATATATATATATATATATATATATATATATATATTATAAAAAAAAAAGGCTGTTTAAAAAAAACGACTATTTTTTATCATCCTGTATATATATATATATATATATATATATATATATATAATATATATATATTTATATATAATATATATATATATATATATAATATATATATATATATATAGAGAGAGAGAGAGAGAGAGAGAGATGATAGGATTGATAAAGAAAAATCTTAAATATTGATCATGTTAACAGTTATAAATTTATTTCAACCTAAAGATTCTCATCTTCCTTGGCATCCTCAGACCCAGTACAATAATAAATGAAAGGTCATTTGTAGCTTGAGTCATTGTTTATGTTTACTGGATTTAGGATGCAAATATTTAGGGTAGCGCTATAAGTCTTTAAATTCCTCAGCCCCCCCCCCCCGTCTGTTTATGCCAACAACGTCCCCTAAGGAATTTTTAAAAATTCAACTCTAATCCAATTCCATGGCATTCATCGTATTAGCGTAAGAAAACCTCTCTGCTATTTAGCGATATGAGTTTCTCTCAGTGACCGTAACATAAATACCTATGTATGTATTTATCAGTTAAAATTCTGTTTCCTAACTGGTAGGTGCTGACAGCCGAGAGGTTAAGGAATTGGACTGATGAAATGTCAGTCAGGTTTCGCTCCCGACTAGAAGTAGTTGCTACGTCTAGCCACACTGAGGAGATGTGATACATTGAAAGACGATATCAGTGAATGACTGATATATATATATATTGTGTTGATATGCTCAGATAAATAATCCCTTAAAAGTTACCTCCCTTAGTATATATATATATATATATATATATAAATATAAAGGTACACGGTATTAACCTACTCGATCTTCACCATAAGGATCCTCAGGGTTAAATCCACTGGATTAATCAAGATATTGATTAATTGCAGTCGATTTCACGTGTGTGTTTTTTTCGCAATAAACCGTTTATCGCGAAAAAAATTTATGAGCTTGACAATGGAATGTATAAACAGAACCGTGTATCTTTATGTTAATAAATTTGCTCTACTAACGTATTGAGCACTTTATATTTGTTATATCGCTGCCTTATCATTGTGAATCTTGCATCAAGTAACCATTGTGACCATTTTCACCGGTAAGTCACTTTTTCCACAAATACTATATATAATATATATATATATATATAAAGTAAGTAAAAAATAAAGTCATCCTAAAGGTGGCCTAAATTCGGTATTTGCCAATCAGCGTGGGAGTCTAACCCCTTTTCATTAGCGCTAGACCAAGGAGATTGTTTTTGCGTCTGAGGTGGAGCGTAACACCTACCATCAGCTCCTTATTTTACCGCACAGTTGGCAAGGCCCGGGATCAAACTAAGAACCTTGTGGTTTCTAGCCGAACGCTTTACTTACAAAGTTATATATATATATATATATATATATATATATATTATATATATATATATAAGTATGATAACCTGAATATTAATAGCACACATGCCCTTTACTCGTCTTCTGATTTCAATTTTAACAAATATCACTTTCTCTCCTTCCAAAAATTGGTGTCTCCTTTTCCATTCCCTTTTATATGAGTATGCGTACGTATATGTGTGCAATATACGTACATTTGTCTATGTGCTTATACACGTCTGTTCCTGTGTGTATATAGACGTGTCTATATTTGCATGTGTTTGGCATTTGAATTTTGAAGTGAACTCAATTTCTCTTTAATGAGGTAAATATCTTTAGGGAAAGAAGAAGCTGCCTTAGGATAGATAGGTGCATACTTTCTCTAATTAACTTGTTTCTTTATGTCCATCCTTAATCTACATCTATGTGTGTAATTGTCTACATATATATGTGTGTGAGTATATATATGAATATATATGTATGTGTGTGTGTGCGTGTGTGTGTGTGTGTGTGTGTGTGTGTGTTGAAAGTCCTTAATCTACATGTATGTGTGTAATTGTATACATATATGTGTGTGTATATATTGTATATATATATATGTGTGTGTGTGTGTGTTGTAAGATAGATGCCAAGATGGATATGTGACATGAAAATATTTAATCTTTTCAAAGAGAGAGAGAGAGAGAGAGAGAGAGAGAGAGAGAGAGAGAGAGAGAGAGAGCAATAAAAAGAGAGGGAGACGGAGAAACAGAGAGAAAAAGAAAGGGAGAAGGAAAGAGAGGGTAAGCAAGAGAGATAAAGAGAGAGAGAGTTAGCGAGACAGGGACAGAGAGACACACACACACACAGTGAGAGAGAGAGAGAGAGAGAGAGAGAGTGAGAGAGAGAGAGAGAGAGAGAGAGAGAGAAAGATAGGGGTTAAGCAAGAGAGAGAAAGAAAGAGAGAATAAGTAAGAGAGATAATGAGAGAGAGAGAGAGAGAGAGAGAGAGAGAGAGAGAGAGAGCGAGAGAGAGAGAGAGAGAGAGAAAAGTGAACAAGCAAGAGAGAGAATAAAGAGATAGATAGATATAGATAGAGAGAGAGAGAGAGTAAGCAAGAGAAAGAAAGAAAGAGAGAGAGAGCGAGTAATCAAGTGAGAGAGAGAGAGAGCGAATAAGCAAGAGAGGCAAAGAAGAGAGAGGATAAGCAAGAGAGAGAGAGAGAGAGAGAGAGAGAGAGAGAGAGAGAGAGAGAGAGAGAGAGAGAGAGAGAGAGGCGTAAAAAGTCCACCCAGAAAGAATGACCTCAGCATAACTAGATGATTCTTCACTGACAGTAAATATACAGACTTTCCCTAATTAAGATTCGTTAATTCAGTTGCAAACCAGACAAATTATCATATTCTCCCCCCCCTCTCTCTCTCACACACACACACACACACACTCCACTCTCTCTTTCTCTCTCTCTCTCTCTCTCTCTCTCTCTCTCTCTCATTCACTTACTCACTCTCACACAACATCTCTCACTTACTCACTCTCACTTACTCTCTCTCCCTCCCTCTCTCTCTCTCATTCACTTACTCACTCTCACACAACATCTCTCACTTACTCACTCTCACTTACTCTCTCTCTCTCTCTCTCTCTCATTCACTTACCCACTCTCACACAACACACACAACACAGAGAACTGTCAATAACTGCATAATCTCTGTGTCTGTATATTTGCACAAATAAACCACAAAATCTGAACTATTCTAATTGGTAGATTCTGGCGACCCTTTTTCTTTCAAACTAACTTTCCTCTTATTATCTGTGCTTCTTCTTTTTATTTATTTCAAGTGTTGTTGTCCTTCTGTAAAGGACAACAATAGTTGGACAATTCTAGCTCTCACTAAATTGTTATTTTTCAATTTTTCCCTTAAACAATTTGACATTGTTACTTTGCAGTACAAAGAAGACGATGACTGTACAGGTATTACTATAAATCTGAAAATGCCATAAGTGAACTATTCAATATTTATTGATATTACAAATAACATACCAGCCTCATAAATAGGATGTATACATACAAAGTGTGTCATAAAAGTATTGAGATTGAAGTTGTATTGATGATAGGAATGAACAATAAATGTAACGTTAATTGTTTTCAGAATACAAGGTGTGTCATAAAAGTATCGAGATTGAAGTTGTATTTACCAAGATAGAAATAAACAATGAATTTGAACGTTAATTTTCGAATCAAGTCACCAATAGGCACCCCAGTTTTTTTTTATCTTGGGAGGCAGCCGGTGATGCTTAAGGATGGAACCTTGGTGCCTGAGCAGTCCTTGACATACAACACTCCACTTTGGCCGTTACCTAGGCTAGACGGAGAGGCCCCCTATGATCAATCGGCTGGCCACGTCAAGCCCTAGCACCTATATGATTATCACAACCCTGCTGTCCTTATGGCAAACCCCAACCCTTTTTATCATATATGTGCTTGAAGGCGGTGGCTGAGGGTCTTAATGTTATGGGTATTATGCTAAACTCTATCTGATGGTAAATTTCCAGTTCTGGAGCTCTGAGGAATGGGGAATGCCCTTTTATCACCATTACTCCCAGGTCCACTCTGATTCGGAGTGGTAGTACCTGTTAGGGTCCAATATATGTGTTAAATAGAAAAATGATTAAAAAATGTGTTTAAAAAATTGAGTTAAAAACATGAGTATCCACCACGAATGAATAAAACAAAATGTCTTTGGGATAAAATAACCCAACAAGGGTTGACATGCCGTAAAATCCAACCATCATCCAGCATTTGAACTTGGCATGTCAATTCCATTTCCTGTAATGTCATAATGTGCTTCATTGTTGTTGAGATAAATTGCTGGCAATTTTGCAATTATTTCGTAATAATATGATTTTCTCAAACATCTTATCAATCTATGAAATATCAATGAAATTGATTTTTCATTAATGATATTGAAATGAAATAGATTTTATAGATCTGGGATAATCTTTGGAGGACATTAGCTTCTGATATGGTTTAATATGTATGTACACGTTTACAATGTCCTTTTTTGGATATGGAAGGCCTTAATGGTTGTTTTTTTTCTTGCTCTACTGCACACAGGCTTTCGTATAATATTGAATCCTGTACTGTATTTGTTTCCAGAGAAATTTCCTATTATTTTGACCTCATTCCAAAAAGGTTGAAGGAAGTTGCATTTATGAGCTTGACAAAGGAATGTATAAACAGAACCAGAATAGAATTCAATGCTATATAGAATCCTGTGCTCAGTAGAGAGAAAATTAGAAAAAAAAAGGCCATTACGGCCTCAGAGAACTGAAAAGGGACATTGTTAATGTTTAATTCGTGTACTGAGAGAGAATTAGTGTTTGTTCAGTTAGTTGGAATTTTCCAAACAGGCAACCAAATTCCTCCGAAGGAATTAATTGTAAAGAATTGGCTTGCAAGAGCGACTCTAATACAGCCCTATCGGCTGGGGTTTTAGAATACACAGACTGCACCTCTGCAGAGGGGTAAGACAACCGATGCTGGTTGTTGAGGAAGAGGTGGAGTGACTCTTTTTTTAGGTCTGCCTCCGTTGATGGCTGAGTTCAGAAGAGGGTACAAGAATGTGCCTGTTTGGCTTTGCCGCCAAAGTATGCTGGCTCGTGATTGGTTGGTTCGAAACAGAGGCTCGTAGACAAGGACGATAACTCACATACCCCAGAATTCTCAATAAATTAGTGTTTGTTCAGTTAGTTGGAATTTTTCAAACAGGCAACCAAATTCCTCCGAAGGAATTAATTGTAAAGAATTAGCTTGCAAGAGCGACTCTAATACAGCCCTATCGGCTGGGGTTTTAGAATACACAGACTGCACCTCTGCAGAGGGGTAAGACTCCACCACCAATGGGGCCAACCTGTTGACCGTGGACGGTGACACGTGAACGTTAACGTTAGACAATCTACAAAAATTGAGCTTCTAATTCCAAAAATTGGCGGAATTATGTCGATTAGGGAAGCTCTAGAACTTACAAACAAAAATAGGTTACAAAAAGTCGCCAGTTTTTGCGACCCCCCTCAAATTTGGAGAGCTAAAAATCGACATAACTTCGCCAATTTTTGGAATTAGAAGCTCAAATTTGGGGATTGTCTAACTTTATCATAATCCACACTTGGATAAAATTTCGCAAAAAAAATACTTTCTTACATGGCCTGGATGATATGACATGGAATTATCCTTATATTAATTTTCACTCCGAAATATAACTCTAGGTATTATTTATTCTTCATATATGGAAAACGACATTATGAAGTAGAAAATTACGAAATTTCTAAATAATCAAAAATTACGAAAAACTATCTACATTTATTCACCATTAACATGTTCTTTTATTCAAAAACTCATCAAAATCTTGTACTTTATGAAGTGACCTTATTTGCCTCGACCAAGAAAGCTGTAGTTTGGAATTTGTGTGTGTGTGTGTGTGCGTAGCTACAGTTTTTCCTGAGCCTCCGGATAAATCGCTTGCGTCACATGATGTGATTATGAAGAATATTTCTTTCATTTGTCTGTCGCTAAATAAACAGATATTACAAAATAGTTCTATATTTATTTACCATTAAGATGTTCTTTTATTCAAAAACTCATTAATAACAATTAATTCATATAACGGTGAACGAGAAAGGAAAAAGAGCAAGACATTATCTTGCCTGCCGGGATCGAACCCGTGTCCTCCCGCATGCGAAAACAAATGCGATTTAGGAACTGGACGGACGCGAGGTTCGACTGATGTGCCCGGGTGTTTGGATAATATGCCGATAAGTAACCAAAGCGAGGAGCAGATAAGCATTCGGCCTACGTGGGACGGCAGTCAGTAAAGATTATTTTGACGACGACGACGGATTTTTTGGCTGCTGGTCCAAGACGAAGACTGTGTTAACCAAAAAGAAAGTTTGGCTTGCGAGAAGACGGTGGGACTCGCTTCTTTTTGCGCCCCTCTATTTTCCCCCCTTCTATAATTCAAAATAAACATAACATCATCCTCTGGAATATTATTGCTCTCAATTAGGGTTTATTTTAAGGGGGGAATTATATTAAACTCATCCAGAAAAATTACGCTAGGTCTTATTTTACAGGTCGGTCTTATATTCGGGGGAAACACGGTACCTTGCATAACTGTCACGACAATTTCTGATAATCATATTCTTCTTTAATCTTTATTTACTTCCTGCTTCTTGATGGCTCGTCTGATGTTGTTACTTACCTTTTGGTGGTATTGGATTTTGTAGGAGATGCCAAAACTTATGAAAGCATCTCATCTCTGTAGCCTCGATCTTCTTTTCTATATCACCTGTCAAAGTTCATGATTCACAGGTGTACACGAATATTGAGATGGATTTCAGGTGAATCAGACTTTTCTCTCACTCCAGATGTGCTTTAACCTCGTCGCGTTGCTGTTGTTATCTGTATTTTGTCTGATGATTCTCCTGTTCTGCTGACAATACGATAGAATAGTTCAGAGCCAAAATAACAGCACCATCATAAGCAGCAGCAGCAGCAGCAGCAATTAATTACAATAAGGACAAAAGTCTAAACACAGAAAAATAATAAATGCACTTTAGAAAGACAGAGATGAGACAATAACATAAATTAATGCAGCTAGTTTAAAGATATATATATATATATATATATATATATATATATATATATATATACTAGCTAAAGTACCCGGTCCATGACCGGACTAAAAAAAAAAAAAAAAGAGAAAAAAGTGGTGACTTAATTTGGCGGACCTGAACTTTTGGAACCCCACGCCCTCTAAAATTTTCGTTTTTAATTATTTTTTTTTTCAACGGATTATTATCGATTGCAAACCAATCTATCCGATTGTAAAAAAAAAACTAAAAAAAGTTATTTATTTTTCGAGTTTTCAGGGGTGCTCATTTCCCCGTATAAGTTTATAGTAAATCGAACCCCCATATCGAAACTGCTCTATCTTAATAGTTGGGCTGAATTTGCACTAAGGTATCAAAATTAAGGTGACACAGAAAAAACAGAACCCACAATTTTTTTAATAAAACTGTTAAATTCAAGTAGGGGGGTTAGGATTTGGGGTTAGGGTTAGGGTTAGGGGTTGGTGTTGGGGTTGGTGTTTAAGGTAAGTTTAATGGGAAAATAAATAAATAAATTGGGTTCTGTTTTTTCTGGGCCACCCTAACTTTGACACATTTGCGCCAGTTTCCTTTCGAGCAGTTCCGATATGGGGGTTCGATTTACTATAAACTTATACGGGGAAATGAGCACCCCTGAAAACTCAAAAAATAAAGAACTTTCAAGAATTTTTAAAAAATCTGATTGATTGGTGTGTAATCGATAATAATCCATTGAAGGAAAAATAAATTTAAATAAAATTTTCTTTTTAGCGGTTCCGATAAGGGGGTTCAATTTACGATAAACTTATACGGGAAACTGAGCACCCCTGAAAACTCGAAAAATAAATAACTTTTTTGAATTTTTTTTTACAGTCTGATAGATTGGTGTGCAATCGATAATAATCCATTGAAAGAAGAAAAAAAAATTAAAAACAAAAATTTTAGAGGGGTGTTCCAAAAGTTCAGGTCCGCCCTTAATTTAAAAAAAAATCTGCCTATTTATTTATCATTAGAATTATGATAAATTAAAGAACACATTTTCTCATTCAAGTTACGTACATTAAAATCATTTTTATTTTATGTTTAGGTAAGAACATATCATACACTGTTTTGTTTATATACGAAATGTTAACTACATCGTATTTTTATTATAATTTTGTTTTTTTTTTATTACAATACGAATACAACTATGTTTACTTAGTTACGAAATAAGTAGTTATAATTTAACTTCCTATTTTTGTAAAAGGCTTTTCTTTCTAAAATTCTTTTGTTTTTAATTTGTTCGTATATATACAAAGTTGAGTTATATTATATTTATTAAATAACGAAATAAAATTTATTAAACAATAATAAGCGCTTATTATTTATTTAATAAATAATAAGCGCTTATTATTGTTTTTTTACTTCGCTCTTTCTTACCAAATAAATATTTGTAAGATAGATTATTTCATTTCATTTCTAACTAAATTAATATTTTAAAGACAGGAATAAAAAGATTGCGATATGAATAAGATTTGATTTTTCGTTAAAACATACTTTTGCTGTCCGAAGCAAAATAATTTTTTTCTAACTCGCTATAAAAAATAATTCAATTGATAAAGACTCGTACAAATTATAAATTGAGCAAGATTGTTTTCTCTTCTTTTCACGAAAAGTTTCACTGAAACTCCAGTTTGAAAATAATAATAGTATTTGGGGACAATTTTAAATTCAGTTTTTAATTGCTTGATAAGTTAGAAATAGATTGTAATTTATTTCTTTGAATTTTTTCTACATGACAATTCAAATCTAGTTCTTAACGATAAAGAGAATGCAATATCTATTTTTGCTTACATTTTAAAACGTCTTCATTAGTTCTCTAAACTATTAAGACTTTTTTTTAAAACCATTAGTATTAATTACAAACAACTCGTTTTATCATTTTTTTTATTTACATTTATACAACCCTATACTGGTGACTGATTTTTATTGACATTTAAAATCTTATTTTAAAAAAATGTAACCGTAAACTTGTGTTTTGAAACAATTTTCATTTTTTCTACAATTTTTTGTGCATGACAACAATTTAAATTAAGTGTGTGTACATTGTACAATAAAAGTTAGTTTCAAAAACATACGATAAATATAAATAAATATTTAGAAAGATTATAAAAAAACGAATTTATTTTACGTTAAAATTTAGTTTGTCGCTAACATTTTCATTGTTTCTTTCTTTCTTTATTTATTTCTTTCTTTCTGCTGCTAAAACAGCCAGGCGAGTCGCTAACATTTTCGTTGTTTCTTTCTTTCTTTTTTCTGCTGATAAACAGTCAGGCGAGCCTCCGCTGATAGACCAAGTATTAGCAGCAGCAGCAGCTATGCTATGGCTTTCGAAAAATCGTTTGATTTTTGTTTGATTAATCGATTAAATCCCTTAATCAGTAAAAATCAATAACCAAATTTGGAATTTTTCTTAGTTAGAACGATATCAATGTGTATGCAAGATTTTGAATCTGAGTGACCTCCCGTTTTTTTGTTATACGTCGACACGTACATACCAAAATCTCTGTTTTATATATTAGATATATATATATATATATATCTAAGGTAGTTGGGTTGTGTGGAGATACAAGAAGTTTAATGTTTTAGGTTTAAAAGGTAGCTTGTTATTGCTTGTGCGTGTTCCTAGGGTTTGCTTTTAACCCCATCCTATTTGGTGGTTAAGCTGAAAAAGGAATTCAAGCGAAGAAAAGGAATAGACAAAGACCAAATGTGGTTTTATGATTTCTTTCGGGTATTTCAAGCTGTGAACTATGAATTTTTTCCAGCTTTTTTCTACTGACTTTGATGTACAAAAAACAGATATAAAAGTAGCAGGGAACTTCAGTTTTAATTTTCAGAGAATATTTTTAAGAAATGTAAATATACAAACACATTTCGGGAAAATGAATTAGTAAATAAGAACATTTTATGAAAATATTGTTTTTCGTCACAAATTATTAAGGCAGTCATTTGTGGGGTGGCAAGGGGTTTTATGTTTCATGTTAAAAAAGGTGGCTTGTTATTCTTGGTGCGTGTTCCTGGGATTTGCTTTTAACCCCATCTTATTTGGTGGTCGCGCTGAAAAGGAATTCAAAGAAAGAAGGAAGAAACGAAGACAAAAGGGGGGATTATGATTTAGGCTTTATTCATAATTCATAGCCACCATGTGGCAATGAAATTTCTCCCTGACCAGTAGTAGTGTCTAGACACAGTTAAGGCCTAAACTCGAATGGCCGAGAGATCATATTTGCAGTCGGAAGTGGGTACTACTGTCCGCATATATTTAAGTGTTAAAGGGTTTGTAGTGATTCGGTTTGTAGTTGGTTCTAAGCTCGTTTGTAGTCGTATCTAAATCCCAATATAGTTGGTTCTTTCTTCTTGTGGGCTGGTAAACTGAAAGGGAATTCAAGGGAAGAAGCGAAAGGAACAAAGATGAAGATGACTTTAGAGTAAGACTTTTATTAGTTGATTCACACTATTTCTTTAAGGGGAAATATTTCCTGGGCTAGACAATAAGTGTTTCTCCTTCAAAGTCTTGGGGTAAAAAAGGGACGAGAGTCCTCTTTTGGCGCGAAGAATTCGGGGGTTTTCTGCACATGCTCCGAGGGCTCTTCCGGTCTCAAGCCTTCTGGAAGATTGTTATTTTTTGTGTCTTTTAATTTATTTATTTTTATATTTAATTTAATTATTTTATTTCTATTTTGTTTAATTTTATTTTTATTAATCATTTCAGGTTAATGAAAATAAAAAAATAGACAGTTTTAATAGCATCGTTTTTATTTTAATCCAGTTGCTTATAAATGGTGTAATGGTTAGCAAGCTCGCTTCGCAAACCATTGTTAGTGAGTTCGATTCTCATTGGGAGCCCCATACTTCTGGCCTTGTGCCATATCTAAAACTAAGCATAGTAAATAACTATAAATAAAATGTTCAAATAAATGAAACTGTTATTTTGAAAATGTCATTATTTTATGGACTTCTTAAAATATCTTTACTTTTAACTTTTACGGATGAATATTACTTTTCTGCTATTTTGATTAATAGACATTTTTTTTTATCCCATACTTATATTCAAAAACAAAAGCCACAAACATATTTATTGATTTATCTACAACTTAATGAGTCTTTAAAATAACCTTCAACTGTTGATTCACCTTTCCTGGCAATTTGTTATAGTTCCGTTTTGAAAGGTCACAGAGTGCATTTTCGCCCTCCCTTCTGCTATCTGAAATCAACTATGTTTTACAAAATACCTTTAGCTAGAGAGTCTACAGTAGTCAAATCTAGAGAATAAATCCATAATAATCAAATCCACAGAGTGATCCAGTTAGTAGAGGATAGTTCTCTATGTGTGCATATATATATATATATATATATATATATATATATATATATATATATATATATATATATATATATACAGGTTTCGTTGAATTGAACAGACAATTCCTGTCTGACAAGTCTTTCATTGATCCGTTCTAATCTTCGGGCCATCCTTCTGGTGTCAGGGTGGAACTGATATAACAGTCCACCGAATGTTTCAACACTAGCGCTTTCGGCAATACACTTTGCCATTCTCAGGTGGGAAACGATGGAATAATTTTCCTGTCTTGTTTTTAACGAGAACGAGTAGAAGCAAGGAATTAGTGGGAGGTAATATCAATTGGTAGTGGGAGGTTTTTGGAATGGTAGTAGTTTGAACAAAGCAGTGGTGATTTATTTTGGAGGGGGAGTCACAGGTTGTGATAGGGGGGGGAATAATGGAAGTAATGTAGGCAGAAAATTATAAGTATTTTAGGATATGTTGACTTACTTCAAAGTTTATTTTGTTTAGAGTAGGTTTTTTTTGTTTTATATATAAAGCTTCAATTATTTGAAGTTTTTTTTTCTCTATGTAGTGTGTGTGTATTTTCAGTTAGAATTTTGCGGTAGGTAGAGGGGGGGCATGAATGTGTTTTAAGATGTTGATTAATGGAGCTGGAATCTGATAAGTGTAGGGTTAATCTACGTGATAATGTAGTCGTCGTGTGGCCAATATATGTATTATTGATTTTGAAGAGAGAGTCTCCTACGTTACATTTAAATTCATACACAATATTGGTCTCATTAAGACGGGTAGTTTTGGGGGAGGTGTTGTTGCAGGTGACAAGATTTGTAGTTTTGAATTTTTTGTAATAAATGATTAAATTGATTTTTCCGTTAGTGTCAGTGGAAGAGACATTGTTACGTATTAATTTTTTTAATGCATTTTCGTCCAGTTTATAATTTTGGTGCATCTGATTACAGTAATAGATGTTTTGGTTAGGTCTATTGGGTGTGCTATTGTTTTCATTATGGTAAATATTATGGAGGGTTTTCCGGAGTTGTTCATGAAAACTAGACATGAAAACTATTCCATCGTTTCCCACCTGAGGATGGCAAAATGTATTGCCGAAAGCGCTAGTGTTGAAACATTCGGTGGACTGTTATACCAGTTCCACCCAGACACCAGAAGGATGGCCCGAAGATTGGAACAGATCAATGAAAGACTTGTCAGACAGGAATTGGCTGTTCAATTCAACGAAACCTGTATAAATGAAAAAATGCTGCCTAAATACACTTATATATATATATATATATATATATATATATATATATATATATATATATACTCGACAGTTTTTACACTGTCTACATCTCGGTTGTCAAAATAAAAAGCTCAAGATAATTGCTAGGTATATATATATATATTATATATATATATATATATATATATATATATATATATATATATATGAAAGTAAGTAAACAAACAATGTGTTTATTTATGATATGGCTTTTAGCCGACAATGTTTGGAGGATATGTGCTTAATTGAAGTCATACCTAATTTTGAAAATTAATTAGTTGATAATTAATGAATTTAGGCGGGCATATATGTTCAAATGTAAGGATTTGTTTAGCCTTACATTTGAACATATATGCCCGCCTAAATTCATTAATTATTAACTAATTAATTTTCAAAATTAGGTATGACTTCAATTAAGCACATATCCTCCAATATATATGGTTAGCCATCCCTCTCAATGAAAATTTATTGAGATGGCCAACACCACCCATAAAGACCACAACCACCTGCTTAATTGATCCTGGATTCGCCGTCTTCAAAGACAATGATAAGAACTGATACAAGAATTTATTCAGTGCACCACAGAAATATATATATATAAACTTCAATGAATTCTGTTTACCAATTTCAATAAAGTTGGCTGTCTGATGAAACACATAGATATATACAGATACTTATAGGTAGAAATAGATCTATTACCGCAAAAATGAGTGATTTTAAGCCTTTTTCTTTACCATATATATATAAGGTGTGTCAAAAAAGTATCAAGATTTTTTGTACTTTTTGCCACACCTTATATTCTGAAAAAAAAATAACGTTCCATTCATTCTTCATTTCTATCTTAGTAAATACAGCTTTAAACTTGGTACTTTTTTGCCACACCTTGTATTCTGAAAAACATTAATGAATGGAACTTTTTTTTTTTAGAATATAAGGTGTGTCAAAAAATACAAAAAAATCCGATGCCTTTTTTGACACAACTTTGACACCTATGTTGAAAGGAAAAATAAAGAAAGAAAAGAAAATGTTGAATGGATAAAATAAAATTCTCTGTATTTTGACCGTTTATATCAAATATCAAATATTTTACCCTGATGAAGGCCGTTATTCTTTGTATGCTTAAATATTTTATAATATTCTATTATTATTATTTTTTCAGCTCACACACACACACACACACACACAATTATTATTATTATTATTATTATTATTAGTAGTAGTAGTAGTAGTAGTATTTTATTTTATATTTAAAATATAAATAAATATAATACATGTGTACATGAACAAACTCCTGGCCGAAACACGTGTCAGTAACTCATATTAAATCTATTTATCCATTCAAGATTTTCTTTCCTTTATTTATTTTTCCTTTCAACATATCGTCGGATTCATTTCCATTTTCAACTCACACACACACACACACACACACACACATACACACACACACACACACACACACACACACACACACACACACATATATATATATATATATATATTCTTTTCTCTATCTACTCTAGATTCTATGGGAGATGGATAAAAAGAACCATTGAGAAGAAGAAAGAAAAGTTTTTCCTTCTTCAAAATCTGATGTTGATAATGATAAAGATAATTCCAGTGTTTTTGATCATGATAATTAATAATTAAAGACGAACATGCAATAAAGTATTTTCAAATTTTAATCCACATTTATTTCATGGTGGAAAAACTGAAGTTGTTTCGTCTTTAAGAAATGATCAATAATCAGAGAGAAATGAACATAAAATATTCATTTTGAAGAACAGATTATGAATTTGCCCGACAAAATTTGTGTGCGTGTGTGACTGTCATGTCACCAATCAAATCAAGTCTGAAACACCAAATTTGAAAACGAAGACGAAAAGAAAAAAAACAAAAACAAAAACAAAAAATCAAATAAAAAAATAAAACAAATTTAAAAAACCTCATTATTTGCTGTTAATTAACATAACATGAAACATGTGTACTAGCTTTTCAAAATTCAGAAGCATAAAATATATTTTGGATTTGTTGTTGAGTCAGGTTTTGCAACAAAATCAAACTTCTATTTCTTGATAAAATGATTATTATTTATTAATCAAATTAATCCTTCCTCTTTGGGTGTGTGGGGATGAAAAAACAAAACAAAAAAAAACAAATTCCCATGAGCCTTCACCAGAAGAACCCTCCACGCATGCGTATAAAAAATGACCCACTTCCGATCCCCATGAGAATCTCTCGACCATTCGAGTTCATATCTTGATTGTGTCTAATCCCGACAAATGGCCAGGAAGACATTTTCTGGCCACGTGGTGTCTATGACCGGTGAATAAAATCGAAACCATAAAACCACCTTCTGTCTTTGTCTCTTTTCTTTTCGTTCCTTGAATTCCTTCCTTTTCAGCGTGACCCCCAAATAAGATGGGGTCAAAAGCAAATCCTAGGAACACGCACCAAGAATAACCAATGTTAAGATTAAAAACAAACAAACGGTGGCTAGTTTAGAGGTTGTTTTTTTTATCTTAAAATTTTGACCGTCTTATGATTGCAAGTACGCATGAAACATTAGTTACGGAATATTCAATTCATAGTATTTGATATCTGATTTTAAACCTGCTCTGCTATTTTAGCATTGAGCACCTTCATATGCTAATAATTTTAACATCCATTCTCCATTCATACTGTATTATATATATATATATATATATATATATATATATATATATATATATATATTTGTGTGTGTGTGTGTGTGTGTGTGTAGAATTTTGAAGGGGCCCTCAGTCCGCTGGAATTGAAAGCTTGGCTGTCTTTCAATTGGATATGCACAAACTTTCTGCCGAATATCAAGTCTTTGAAAAACTAATTCCGGCATTCCCATTTGGGGACGAGCAAGAGGTACGCTTTCACCAAGGCATTCCGACCATGGACGTTCGCTACCAAGGATTTATGGAACGAAAGAATCATGGCTGACTATTGTTGGGTGCTGTAGCGTGAAAATTCACACGAAATGCTTAAGAATAACCTGTAAATCTTAAAACACAAAACTTTTAGCACTCCATAGGTGTTCCGCAAATATGGCACTGTATCAAACTAAGACAAGCTTAATATCTATACATACATCATAACGAGTTTACTATACATTATACTATACATCAAAAACCTGGAAAAAAGACTGAGGAAACTGGAGATCAGAGGAAGAATCAAGATCGTCCAGACCACAGCACTGTTAAAATCAGCTAGAATACTTAAAAGAGTCCTGGGGCCAGAGGAAACTTGTGGTCATTCAGATTATAACTTCTATTATTATGATTCCAATGGACCATAGAGATGAAATAAAAGTGAAAATATAAACAAAAACTGTGGAACATAAAAGGTGACAGTGATACCAATTGTAGTTGGTGTACTTGGAATAGTCCCACAAGGCATGGAAAAAAGACTGAGGAAACTGAAGATCATAGGAAGAATCAAGACCATATAGACCACAGCACTGTTAAAATCAGTTAGAATACTTAGAAGAGTCCTGCTGTTATCCAGACTTGAGTGAAAAGCCACCAGTTTAAAGTGATGTGAAAAAAATGGCATAGAGTGAAAATTATAATACAATAAACATTTAAAAATGATAATTTCTATTATTCTTTTTCAAATGGACAACAGAAATAAATAAAAGTGAAAACACAAATAAAAACTGTGGAATATAAAATGTGACAGTGATACTAATTGTAGTTGGTGTACTTGGAACAGTCCCATAAGACCTGGAAGAAAAGACTGGGGTAACTGGAGGTCAGAGGAAGAACCGAGACCATACAGACCATAACACTATTAAGGTCAGCTAGAATATTCAAAAGAGTCCTGGAGACACGAGAAAACTTGTTGACACTCAGTGAAAAACTATCAGTTAAAACTGATGTGAAAA
>CM042148.1:47449846-47452346 GCA_023376005.1 Doryteuthis pealeii | reverse complement strand
CTCTAATGTAACTACAAATTTCTTCAATTTAGTGGTAAAATTTTGGAGTTATAATCTTAGTTTGTTGTTTTTCCATTAAAGGTTCCATATTTTCTGTGCTTGGCCTACTGAGCTAATTATTCAAGCCTAGAATCTAAGCAGATTTATTTATTTGCTTAGTTTCTATTCTTCTTCTTTATTATTCTAATTCCATCCCACAAGGATTATTCCCCCATATTCTTCCCTCCATAATTGATACAATATATTCCCTAAGTATAAATGACTGTAGAATGAGAACAATTCATCTCTGTGGGTAATGTTCTCAGTTTGAAATTCTCAGAAGATTACTAAATCTGTCCCGAAAATGAAGAATGGCTGAAACATTGTGAATATAACAAATAAGATGAATTTACCGCTTGAAATAAATAATTGTATGATAATGATAATTCCTTATCTCAGATATTCGGAAAAAAATGTTTAAAAAAAAAGTATATCATCATCATCATCATCATCATGGCGTGCAGTCAGCACGGATATCCATGACAATCTCTCGCCAACCATCCCTATCATTCATTGTTCTCTAGAGGTCCTCGTTGCAGCATCCAGCATCCGCACAGAGTTAGTCTATGTAGGTCCTTGCTGGACGGCCCACACTGAGATGTCTATGTGCTGGCTTTCACAGGAGGACGTCACTTATGAGTTCGTTCTTACTTCTCCAATCCAGTATATTGTATAAGCAACTAACTATAAGAAAGATACTTTAAAATCGATAAGACTAAACATCTTTTTATTTTTTTTTATTTTATACGCATTGTAATTGCTTTCCTATCATTAATATATAATAACATACTTAACAATGCTTCAAGCAAATTACCAAATACTATATATATATATATATATATATATATATATATATATATATATATATTCATTATAGTGTACAATACATTTAAGGTGCGACTGTTACCATTGGTTTCAAAGCAGCATGTTTGACACTTATCGTCAAGACAATGTGGCCGTTGAGAAATGCAGGTAATGTCAATTCATTTATGTATGTGTATATAAATGTATATACACGGTTACATTTTTTTGTTGAATGTGCCCTGAAGAAAACCTCTGTTTATACAATGCCTTTTAATATTGTTTTTATTTTATTTTTTAAAATAATTTCATTTGGATTACATTTTATAAACATCATAAAGTCGAAACAGGCGTTTATTATATAATATCTTATTATAATGGAGATTGTGTGTTTGTCTGTCTGTAACCGAAACTATATTACTATACAAATCACAATTCCCTTTGTTATTTACATCACATTCTCCATGATTTAATTTTTATTTAAACCTCAATTATTGATAAAATTGTTTTACATCATTAATACTGTTGACCATATCTACATACGTAACATGCAATTGTATTTATATATACAACAAAATAACGGTTTAGAGTGTGAATGGGAAGGCTGATTTGCATATTGATCTTAAAAATTTGATTTTAATAAATATATGCTTAGTATTATTGATTTCTAATTGTTTGGTTTTATCTTTTGAATATGAGCAAAAATCTCGGGGATAATCTTAAAAGAAATCCATTAACAAGAAGAAATAACTAATATTATTCTTTACTTCCTATTTTAACAAAATAGTTAAATTAAGAAAATTTACCAATGAAAGAGGGGAGTAATGGAAAATGATGGAAGAGTTACTTTCAAAGTTGTTCTATTTTTCAATCATACCCCCTCTGTTCCAAATTTTTTATCTGCATTCTTATTCAGTTTCATTAGCCTTTCTAATTTAATATGATATTTTATTATATCAAAACTTAAATACTTGCATGTATTTGCTAGTATATATAATTTATTATATAATATGTAATTTATAATTTATTATATAATATGTAATTTATAACATTGTTTTTCTTTATCTTTACCTTAAACTGTCGGATTTAATTCCATTTATATATGAATATATAAAAATGAAAAGTTTCTTGGCAGTACAAAATTTTATTAGGACACGTAAAAGCGAATTCATCATAAAAACGATGGAAAAAATTTCTGAATAGAAAGTTAGGGTACCCTTATAATTAGATGTATAATCTAAATAAATTCTTTTTTCGGTCAATCCTCATCAGAGAAATACATTGAAAGTAGTATTACTACTACCAAAAAAAGAATTTATTTTAGATTATACATCTAATTATAAGGGTACCCTAACTTTCTATTTAGAAATTTTTTCCATCGCTTTTATGATGAATTCGCTTTTACGTGTCCTAATATATATATATATATATATATAATATATTATATATATAATATAATAAAATAAATATATAAAGGTTTTACATATTTATTTATTTGATGACAAAGGAACAGTCACAACCGTTCAGTTTCATGCATGCGTAAGTGCAAACAATCTTCAGGTGACGTTGTATCAAATGCATTTTGACACACCGTTACAGCAAAAGCTGAAACAGTGACAATCCCACACTAATATATATATATATATATATATATATATAT
>CM042148.1:47399846-47444846 GCA_023376005.1 Doryteuthis pealeii | reverse complement strand
CTCTCTCTCTTTCTCTTTCCACTCCCCCTCATTCTCTACCCTCTATACACAACATCAAAACGAAAAGATAAACGATTTCCTCACTCTCTATCTCCTCTTTTTATTTTCCTTTCTCTCTTTTTCACTTCCTCTCTCTTCTCCCCCTCTCTCTTTCTTTCTTTCTTTCTCTCTCATCACTCTCTATCTCTTCTTCTTTCTTTTTCCTTGCACTCTTTTTCTCTTCCTCCACCTTTTTTTCCTTTCTCCCTCTCTCCCCTTCTCTCTCTCTCTCTCTTCTTTATCTTTCTCATTCCACCCACCCCCTCATTCTCTACCCCCTATACACAACATCAAAAACGAAAGATAAACATTATATAAGTAATTATTCCCTGTTTCTTGATTCCATCTTTGTATCAATCCTGATAATCTACAGTTGGATTTCCTTCTCAATGTCTATCAGTTTTTTGTTAAAGTGTTCTACAAGATGGGAATGACAAAACCAATAGTAGAGAGAGAGAGAGGGGGAGAGAGAGAGAGAGTTGTACTATCCCATGGGGATTCTAGTGAATGTTACATCACTAATCCAGTTAGTAAGCGACAGAAGAGGGGGGAGGCGAGGGGAGGGGGGGGGCGGCTGTTCTCTTCTGATATTATTATAGCCAAAGAAAACTAACCACTTTTCCCGTTTTCTTTTCTTGTTTATCTGCTACATTGCAAATGAAATAAATCCAATCCCGAAATATCAATAAAAACAATGTAATTAGTTTCGGAGAGGGAAAATTATTTGGGGAACATTTTTCACCTTGGATCCTATCCGGGAAATACACTAACGTTTAAAAGTTCGAACAATATCCATTTGCTTCTCAAGAATTTTTAGCTTATTCTAATTCTAATGTAGGATGTGGCACAAGGTCAATTTCTTAAGGGAAGCTTAAAAGTTTCCGGAGTTTTTCTTCTCCTAGACTGGTTGCCTAACCAAGGTTAAAAGAATGCAGTCTTCCCTATTATTTACCCATAGATAGTGGGAGAATCAAGGGCCGGTTTAGCTCAGTCGGTAGATTGACCGACTAGGAACCACAATGTTCCGGGTTCAATACCGACCCTCGCCAACTCAGCATATGAGCAGCACCGGGATCTGTGAGGTAAAGTGAGGAGCTGATGGTAGGTGTAGTGCTCTGTTTCAGACGCTAAAAAATAATCTCCTTGGTCTAGCGCTAGTGATAGGGGATATACTTCCTCGCTGTGCGGCTGATACCGACTTTAGGCCACCCCGACGACTTTACTTATATATATTATATATATTATATATATATATGAGAGAGAGGGAGAGAGAGAGAGAAGAGAGAGAGAGAGAGAGAGAGAGAGAGAAGTGGGAGAATAGTTGGATTTATACCTTTCCCAAAGGTATTAGCGCCATGTGAAATGCAAACAGCCTCGTCCAGGATTTGAACTCATCTCTCCGTCACCATTTCCTACAATGGTAACCATCACACCACACAAAACCACAGAAAAAATGTTTGTGTATAACACGCACTCGTGTATAGCAAACTCGCTTAACTTTGTACTATTCTTATTTTTGTCAGCATTAACTCTTTGAGCCCTGAGATTCTGAGTATTAAGAAAAAATTGAACTACTGTGATCACAACAATGGTAAATCAGTACCATAGTGCTAGAGAATAAAGAAATACCACTGTGCTATGGTTAGGTAGATGGGAGATAAAAAATACCACTGGTAAATTGTTGCTATGGTATGGGGGGAAAATAAAAGTACCACTGGTAAACTGGTATTATGATATGGGGTAGAATAAAAGTATCATTGGTAAATCGGCGTTATGGTGTGGGAGGAAAATAAAATTACCATCAGTGAAACAGGCTCAAAGAGGTAAAAGATGAAAAAACAAAAAACAAAAAAACACTTTGTAATGACGTGAACATATGTCCGTTTTTGTTTTTTTGTTATTTTAACATTTTTTAGAATAATAATCTTTATTTTTCATGGGCTGTAATGTTTGAGAAATTATTTAACAATTATGAGAAGGATTTCTGTACATATTTATTCGAAGCCCCAGCTATAAGCTGGATGTGACACAAAGTCATTTTTTTAAAACAGAGTACAGCTGGTTTGAATTTAAAGTTTTCTTTCTCCTATACTGGCTGCCATACAAATAACCTTGTCTGTTCTACTATTTACCCATATAGAGTGATAAGAGATAGATTCATTCCTTTCCCAAGGGCATTAATGTGGATTAAACACATATAGCCTTGTCCAGGGATTGAACTTGGCTCGGCGATTTCAGTTCCTATGACAATAACCATTATGTGGAGCACATCACTTAAAATTTCTGTATTCTTACCTTCTCTCTTCAAATTAAATGAAAAGATGACCGGTGATGGGACTGGGTGTAGAAATAACTTAAACGATGTATTTTCTGTATTCTTACCTTCTCTCTTCAAATTAAATGTAAAGATGACCGATGATGGGACTGGGTGTAGAAATAACTTAAACGATGCATTTTCATAGAAGATTTATAGAAAAACAGTAGCCATTATCAGAATCTGAATCTGATACGATTATCCCATCTTCCAAAACGACATTTATGATATAAATTCTCTCCTCTCAAGATGTTACAAAACAAATATGAAAAATTGAGCTCAGAAATTTATATTAAAAAATATCAGATATATTGTTTTTTTATAAAGTAAGTGAGTGTGAAAGTTCCTCATGAAAAAACAATTTCCAACCGTATTCAGTGTCTCGTTTGCGAAAAAGACAACCGGGAATAGACAATAAATAAAGCTGACATTAAATATAAGAGAAAGAAATTTACTTGGTGTTATCATCACCAGTTCAGGTTGGTATATCAGTTTTTCGTGTTTTCTTTTTAATCAAAAATCTTTGGTGGCATTTTTCTTTCTTGTTTGTAATAAATCCTAAAAGGCGAAAATGCTGTCAAAAGAATTCAAATAGATGAATTTACAATATGATACATGGTAAAAAAATCTGTTTTTCTTTTTTTTGTTTTCTGCCTCAGTATGTACCCATTGCTTTTAAGTGAGAGCAAAGAAAAAGGGGAAAAACAGAAAAAGATAACTAAAAAGAAAAAAAAATGTAGCTGTAAGAGGTGAACTCTTTTGTCATGGGAAACAAGAAATGAGAATCTTCTGTTCACAAAAATTGGATACATTATTTTTTTTGTGTATTTTTTGTTTTCTTTATCACTCCTGATTTTGAACAAAGATTGTAGAATAATATACATGTAAGGATATTATCTTTTGTCACAAGGCTTTTTGTATATGCAGATAGGATCAGTATACAAAGATTTTTATATTTCTTTTTATTCTTTACTTCGGCTTATTTATATGGAGTTGTATGAAAAATGTTTGCAAGGGCATTAGTTGTGCATATATGTGAACTTGTGTGCACATTTGGCTAATCAATAAACAGCATTTTGTGTCTGTGTATCTGTGTCCTACAGTTTTGATGTGGCGATCAGAAAACTTTGATATTATTTGGATTTTCTGTGAAATTTGACACGTATTGATGACTAAGATAAATCAATAGCAATGAGATCTATTTTTTAAGAAATATTATTGATCAATTTGAAGATTTTTAGTTTCTTTGCCCTTTGTCTTTTTTTTTTATAAAAGTTTTAACTGGATGTGTAAATTGAAATTGGAAATGTTTTTTACTTAACACGTTCATTGATATACGTTGGAAAATATTTCATATTCTCTCTCTCTCTCCCTCTCTCTCTCTCTCCCTTACTCTGTCTAATATATATATATATATATATATATATATATATATATATTTAAGAAATGGATATAAAGTAACCTACTCGAGTTTCATCATCTGCATCGTCAGGATTACATCCGCTGAATTAATCGAGTTTTCGATTAATATCAGTTGGTACCACGTATGTCTGTTGAAACGGGTCTTATCTTTTATAGATGAAAAACACGCGTTCATCTATAAAAGATAAGACCCGTTTCAACAGACATACGTGGTATCAAATGATATTAATCGAAAACTCGATTAATTCAGCGGATGTAACCCTGACGATTCAGATGATGAAACTCGAGTATGTTACTTTTATATCCATTTCTTAAATAAATTTTGCTCTACATTGTATTGAGCACTTTGTATTTGTTTTTTCACGGTCTTAACCCCTGGATACTGTGCGCTCCCAACGATCGTACCCGTACCTACCGGTAAGCCACTACTCATACATTAACGCATATATATATATATATATGTGTGTGTGTGTGTGTGTGTGTGTGCCTGTGTGTGTGTGTTGTTGGCTTCCTTCCGTCTACTAAAGACGATGGCGTAGTGTCCACTTTTTTAATCTGCTACTGCGTGAGTAGCTGAGCAGACCAATTTTTGAATGGCAATCTCTCGTGCAGTGACTGCAAACAAACAGTGATTCTTGCTGGAATTGCTGTTGTCTCTCCTTCCTTCTGGCTCTCTTTTCTATGGCGGCTTCTTTTCTCTCTTTTTCACTCCTTTTCGTTCCCGAAGACTATAATGTACTTTTTGTGACCCTGAAGTTACAGCGCCTCCTCTGACTGTAAAGTCCAATGTTCGAAAAACATTCTCGACCACAGATGTCGCATGTGAAGGTTGTTCCTGAAGATGTTGATGTACTGGTGCTTTGTTGCCGCTGCTTTCTTCTGAATCTCTTGGCTTCATGGTGTTGCGCCAGGGTGGCTTCAGACATGAACAGTCCGCTACGGAGAGCAGACTATATATATATATATATATATATATATATATATATATATTATATATATATATATTGGGGTAATCCCAAAGGTAAGGTCTTCAAAGCATTATGGATGTAGGGAAACTGTTCGTGCTGCTATTGGTGTTACATAATTGATAAGTTACCTATCAATTCTGTACGGTAGTGTAGTTAAATCAACCTAACGGTTATGTGAAAAAAAAATGTAACCCTGTGTTTGACCCCTCTTCTCTAATTTGACGAGTCAATGTGACAAAGTTTGAGAAATCAGATTTGGCGGGGTGACTGGACGAGTCAGACGTGCGATGTTGTCACTCATCCAAAAAGATTTTCCTCCAAATGTTCACATTTTCCTTCTATACTTTTTTTTCTATTTACTTGAGTGATCTGAAAGGACTCCAGTCAACCAATGCACCTGTATTCTCGGCTTGGCAAAATACTAAATAACGGGAACTCTACAGGTATTTACATTTCACGTTTCAGAAATTTATAAGTATAAAGACTAAATTTTGGGTTTTCTAGGTACCCTCCAATTTGCCCTGTGAAATTTACCCCCCCCCAAAAAAAAAAAAAAAAAAAATTAACACATTGAAACTTGCATAAAGATGAATATCTTGAACATTTTTGGACCATTCAAAAGAAGAAACATTTTTAAAAAATCCCGATGATTTAAAAAAAAGATTTTTAGCTTACGGAAATAATGAAAATTATGAACGAAAACAATGTTTACATTTTCGTACCGTTAAATCAATTGAAATTTAACGTATCCAAAAACAAGTTATGACTAGTAGTTTTTTAAAAATTCTATGTAAAATAGATTAATGGTCCGATTTTCACGAATTTTCATAATTACTAATCTTTTGATGAAATATGTTAGAAATAGGTTTTTCCAAAAATATCTTAGGGGAAATATTTTTTACCGGGTCTATCCCCCCCCCTTTTGTTCTATGAAATATGAAAAAATGAACCGACAAAAAACGATTTTTCTTTTTTCTATAAAGATAAGAGTCTGAATAATTATATCAGAAGATTTTTATAAGTTTCTATACGGGAGTTTTTTTTTTTTAGTAAAAGAACCATGAATACAGAATATTTTTATTCTCAAGTAATTTGCTTTCTACTGAAATTATTAGCAAGTGAGTAAATTTCCGATATTTGAGAAATTTACTTTAATGAATTTTGTATGGCATCATGAAAAAGTTGCGCCAAATTGAAATTGATAGTGGCTTCAAGTCACCACCTCAATATATGAGTTAACGAAACACATTAATCAGCTCATTATACCAAATGGGCACCTCACGTGCTGTAATGGTTAGCAAGCTAGATTCGCAAAACCATTGATTCTCACTGGGCGCCCCATACCTCTGGCCTTGTGGAAAATCTAAGCTAAGCTTAGTAAATAACTATATTTTCACCAAATAGAGCCTAAAATCCAACAACAAAATAATTCAAATTCTACAAACCTCAAAACCAAAAACTGTGGGGATTAAAATAAAATTAAAATGAAATTAGAATTAAACAAATAAATAAAAAAAAATAACAAACTTCCATGAGCCTTCACCGGAAGAACCCTCCGCGCATGTGTGAGAAAAAGTACCCACTTCCTACCCCCACTAATATCTCAGACATTCGAGTCTGGGTCTGGTCGCTCCTACTAACCAGGGCGATATTCCCTTGCCAGAGGCGGCCATGGCCGGTCAATAAAGCTTAAGTCATAAAACCACCTTCTACCTTTGTCTCTTTCTTTTTTGTTCCTTGAATTCCTTCCTTTTCAGCGTGACCCCCAAATGAGATGGGGTTAAAAGCGAAAACCCTAAGAACACGCAACAAGAATATCCAGCTACCTCTAAACCTTTAAAACACCAAAACCTCTTGCCACCCCATAAAAAAATCATATCTTCACTCGATGTTGAAAATCTTTTCACAAATGTTCCGGTAAAAGAGACTATTGACATAATCATAGAAAACATTTTCAACAACCCTGCATATCCACCACTTCTGAGACTTCTGAGACAGTAGTGGAACAGGATTTGGTAGACACCATACACAATTTTGGATGTATTAGTTATGTTATCATGATGCCAAAAAAAAAGACAAGCCCTGGTTGAATTTGAGGATATTAATTGAGCAACTGAATGTGTAAATTATGCTCAGACTAATCAGCTGTATGTGGCCCAGAGGATATGCGAACTGCAAACCACATACTGCTTTTTACTGTTTTGAACCCACAATATCCTATTACTGTGGAAGTTATGCAAACAATCTTCTGACCTTATGGTCAAGTCCAAAGGATTGTCATCTTTAAGAAGAATGGTGTCCAAGCAATGGTTGAATTTGAAAATGTGGAGCAGGCCAAACGTGCCAAGCAGGCTCTTAATGGAGCAGACATTTACTCTGGCTGCTGTACATTGAAGATAGAGTATGCAAAGACCACCAAACTCAATGTTGTCAGAAATGAGAGCTGGGACTACAGCAACCCTTTTCTTGGATCCCGCCCACATGTGCAGCGTGGTGATGGCCAACACCATTTAAAAAAAATTATTCTTTTCTGCACAACTGAAGTTTCATTCTACAACCACTAATGATAAGTAATGGAAAGCTGTGAAGAAGAAAAATAATATAGAAGGAGAAATGGAAGAGTAAAAGATGAGCAAAGAGAGAGAAAAAGGAAAACAGGAAAGAAAAAAAGAAAAAGAAAGAAAAGAAAAAGAAAGAAAAAGAAAGCTGAGCAAATGTAAAAGGAAGAGAAAAGCAAAGATAAAAGGATGAGGAAAAAAAGAAAAAATAAAGATGAGAAACGGAAAGAGAAAGAGAAAGAAAGAGAAATGAAAGGAAAGAAAAAGTGAAAAGGAAAAATAAGCAAAACAAAGAAAGAAAAAGAGAACAGAAAAAAGAAAAGAAAAAAGTAAAGCAAAGCTGAACAAAAGTAGAAGAGAGAAGGAAAAAAAAAACAAACAAAGAAACAAAAAAGGAAAGATAAAAAGATAAAACAATAAAGATGAGAATAAGAAAAGAAATAGAAAGAAAGAAAAGGGAAAGAAAGAGTGAAAAGGAAAAGTGAAAAGAAAAAGACAAACTAGAAAAGGAAGAAAGAAAAAGTATGCATAAAAAAAACAAAAACGCTTACGCTTCTTTACTGATGTCATCAAGTTTATTTCGATAAACACCGTGAAACTGTAAAAGGAAAAAACAAATAACATTCAATAAAAATAACAACAAATACTTTTGAAAAGAAATTTTAAAAAAAGAAGAAAGAAATGGCACAAATTATCACCGTGTCGCCCTTTCTAACCAGCGGCGTAAACTAAATAGGGCTTGTATATAAGACCCCTTACCAATTTCCGCTTATGGTCTCATAGACCCCAGCAACTAATTGTCAGCACAAAACACAATGACAAAACCCACTAAATTCCTCTAAGACTGGATATTGCGGTTGTAGTTAAATTGATAAACACAAAATAATTATATAAAAATAAGGCATTGCTAACAGGTCAAATTAGCGACCGTTACACCAAGGCAATCTATATATACAACACGACGGTATATATATATATATATATATATATATATATATATATATAGAGAGAGAGAGAGAGAGAGAGAGAGACATACACACAGAGACATATGTATATATATATATATATATATATATATATATATATAGTAAAGTGATGAAACAAAGAAAATACAGTGCTCAATCACAAATTGTAAGAGCTAATATTTATTTATTTTACAATGTTTTCACAGATCAATGTTCATTATTAACATTTCATGCTAAATAGCAATCATCAGAGCAAGAATAACTCAATGGATTGTAAATAACTAAGGCCCAGGCTATAACAGCGTCTGCGGAACTAACCGACGTTATTTTTAACGAATAAAGGGAGGCAACTTCGTTGGCATTACTACAAAAAAATGCAAATTTTGACCCGGACTATAACAGCGTTAACCGAAGTTATTTACAATCCAAAATGTGACATTGAGTAAAGAACTCCAACAAACACCATAGGATCTTGCTCAACAGCCTGATGATTGCTATTAGCATGAAACCTGGGTCGCTGTTAATAATGAACATTGATCTGTGAAAACATTGTAAAATAAATAAATATATATATATATATATATATATATATATATATATATATATAATTTCTAAACTCTTACAGTGCAAAAAAAAAAGACAAAAAAAAAAAAAAAAAAGACTCCCGGCACTATAATTTGTAATTACAAAATACAAATTTTTGCCTGTAGAAAAAATTAATAAGAAAAAAGAAAAGACCAAAACATATGCACCATCTGAAGATAATCAGCCGGCAATATTATAATGGCCAAAAGAAAAAATAAACACCGAAAGAGTTGAATATACTAAAGTGCTCAATACACTAAGTAGACCCTACACACACACACACACACACACACACACACACACATATATATGTATATATATACATAAAGTGTGTCAAAAAGTATCGAGATTTTTTGTACTTTTTGACACATAAAGAAGTTTTTTTTGACACACCTTGTATTCTGAAAAAAAAACCTTCTATTCATTCTTCATTTCTTTCTTGACAAATACAGCTTTAAACTTGGTACTTTTTTGACACACCCTGTATTCTGGAAAAATTAACATTATTTTTTTTCAGAATACAAGGTGTGTCAAAAAGTACAAAAAATCGATACTTTTTTGACACACCTTGTATATATATATATATACACACACACACACACACATATATATATATATACATACATACATATATATATAATATATATATGGTGTATTATATATATATATATATATATATATATATATATATATATATATATAAGAGAGAGAGAGAGAGAGAGAGAGAAGATTTTATAGTGTAGTCCTAGATGCATACATGAACTAAACTTTGGAGTAAAGGTCTATAAAAAAGTGAAAATACGTTTTGATACAATCTAATGTCTCATGATATCTCATCTGTCTTTTTTGTAATCTGAACTCTTCACCACTTTCCATTTTAATGTTTTTTTTTAATTCCTTTTCTTTTTGTCAATGTATAAAGTTTCACATTTGATAATCTGTAATGTTTTCAATAAAAAAAAAATCGAATTTGGGAATTCAGATGATGGAGTCAGCAAAACTAGAGGATTGATTTATCTGAAATTTGGCAGTCACATAGACTTTTTTTTTTGAAAAGCCACAAACAGCAAAAACATAAGTGACACTTTTTATTTTTTTTATAAAAGTTTAAAGAACGGGAGATGATGAATGCCGAAAATTTGGACATACTTATTATATTAACGTATTCAATTTTAATGGCATATCAACCCATCTGGGGTTATTTCAATCCAAGAGGTGAGAAAATAATATATATTATGTTTCTTTAGTTACACTTTTGTGGTTAATGGTTTTAACAATGTGTTAGCATCATTGGGGATCATGTTGAGGAATTAGTTTTCTATGGGATTGATTAGGCTTATGTTCTATGGTATAATTTTATTTCTCTCAAAAAGGACAGAAAGTCATTTATGCTGACTTTTTCAAATAGATCTTTCATATTATTTGCATTAAAAAAAATCGTTTCTGATGTGACCAAAAATCACACATTCTATGAGTAAGTGTTTAACAGTGCAAGGTGTTTGACATGTTTCAAACTGTGGTTGTTCATCTAAAGTAAAGAATAACCAAAAAGGATAATTTTGTGCTTAAATTGTTAAATTTGTTGATGGATATTAATTCATATATTTTATATTGCATTTTACTATTAAAAATGTAGTTTTGATATATTTTACTAGCAAATATTTATACAATAATAATCTTTACTTCAATTATTCCACTTGTTGAATATATAATTTCACAATCAGAAATAGATTATAGTTTTTCCCATTTTAAGATTTAAAAAAAATCTATTTTTTTAATAGTTGATACATTAGATTGTTGCTTGAAAAAACACAACAAAACAAAAAACGGTTTATTTTAACATATTTGACAAATCAAATACCCGTCTTCCTTAATTGTGCAACCGTTATCATCTTGCAACACCCTCTAGGTAAAAATGAGACCGTCCAAATCGTCCAAGATGAAATGCAAAAAATGTAAAGCCTGATTATCTGGTGTTGTTTATCTGTCGAATTCTTATTTCTTAGGAGTGACGTCACCTCAGCTAAATAATGGACCATTCTGTTTTTCTTATAAAAAAAGAAAGGGAAAAAGAACAGGCTACACAGAAAAAATAAATAAGAAAGAAAGAAAGAAACGGGGGAAAAGATAGAGAGTGGGAGTGAGTGCGCGGATGCGATATCGCTAATCTGTTTCAATCGAACATAATGAAAAGATTAAAAGGAAAGAAAGAAAAAAATAGTGATAGCGAGTTAAATCAAGATTATTATACTTTTTATATATTGAAGTATTTTGCAACAGCTCTTAAGTAAACATATCAAACGTTGTAATAATTAAATTATCATACAGTGGTATATCCACAGGTCCTGCCAGTATATATATTTACCAACCCTTCCAAACAAGCAGGATGCAAAACAAAGTCAATTTCTTAAGTGGAGTTTAACAGGTTTGAATCCAGAGTTTTCCTTCTCCTAGAGTGGTTACCTAGCAATGTTTAAAGGTCACAGTCTGCCCTGCTATTTACCCATAACTAGAGGGAGAATTGAATTCATACCTTCCCCAATGATATTAGCGGCAATTTGACATGCCAACAACTTCGTCCAGAATTGAACTCGGGTCGACTGGTCCATTTCTGACGACTCTAACCATTACACCGCGCACTTCTAGTATATAATTAATATAAAACATTTTTGATTAAATGAAGAATTTCAGAAACGTCTGTCAATCATCGTCATCGTCATCGATGTTGGAGTTCTGCTTTGATAATTCATAACAATTTATCTTGATTTGATTTTTATGTACATTTCAAAATTTGATGAATTTTGATATTTCATGTTTTTTTACATTCAGTCTGGTTTGAAATTAACTTTATTTAAATTGGCACCAACAAATCATTTGTCGTTTGTCTCAACTGAAGAGAAATACAGACACAACTCGGATGAATGAACAGAAAAATATATATTTATATGAAAATCAAATTAAAAGACAAAAGTTTTATGGAAAACAGATTTTACAATACCATTAGGTGAATAATATAAAATTCGCTGTGTGTGTGTGTGTGTGTGTGTGTGTTTCACGAATGTGTCTTCTCCAATATGTTTATATATAAGTGAGCTTGGAAGTGTTTGTATGGGATATATATATATATATATATATAGATAGATAGATAGAGAGAGAGAGAGAGAGAGAATGAATATATATATATGATGATAAGTAAGAAATAGATCGATAGAGATAGATAGATAGATAGATAGAGAGAGAGAGAGAGGAGAGAGAGAGAGAAGAGAGAGAGAGAGAGAGAAGTAAGAGATCGATAGATAGATAGATAGATACAGAGAGAGAGATCGAGAGTAATCTTGTGCAAGTCGTGTCTTATTGAATATGTTCATACGAATGTGTATACTTGAATACGTTTTATATATGTGTTTGTGCAAAAGAGCTTGGAAATGTTTGTATGGAAGAAAGTGAGTGTGTGTCTAATAAAAATATGTTTTCATGATTTTGCGTTTATGACAATGGAGAGTATGTGTATGTGTCTGCGTGTGTATGAATGTTCATCTATGTTTATATATGTGGGCTAGTGTGGAAATTTCATTTTGTGTGTATATTTGTGTATGTGTAATGAATCTATGTGAGTATCTGTGTCTCCTGCACTTGTTGATATGCATATACCTATATATGTTCATATGTGGCAGTGGTAGTGAGTGCGTATATGAGTGCATATGTATTCATGTAAGTATGTGTATAAACGCGTGGTGTAATGGTTAAAGTCATGGGAAATGGACTCGTCGCCCCGAGTTCAAATCCTGGATGTGGTAATTGCATTTCACTTAGCACTAATACCCTTGGGAAAGGTATGAATCCTATTCTCCCTCCAGCTATGGATAAATAGTAGGGCAGACTGGGCTCTTTAACCTTGGTTAGGCAACCGGTCTAGGAGAAGGAAAACTCTGAATTCAAACCTGTTGAACTCCGCTTAAGAAGTTGACCTTGTGTCACATCCCGCTCGTGCGGAGGGGTTGGTAAATATATATGTGTATAAACCTCTATGCATGTACATATGAGTATATATTATATGTGCGTATATATATTTACCAGCTCCTCCGCCACGAGCAGGATGTGACACACGGTCAATTTCTTAAGTGGAGTTTAACAGTTATCACATCAATATGATTGTCTGCTCTAAGTGTATATATATATATTTACCAACCCCTCTGCATGAGCTGGATATGACACAAAGCCAATTTCTTAGCGGAGTTTAACAGGTTTGAATTCCCTAGACTAGTTTCCCAACCAAGGTTAAAGAGCCCAGTCTGCCATACAATTTACCCATAGCTGAAGAGAGAGTAATTGGATTCATACATTGCCCAAATGTATTAGCAGTTTGTGAAATGCAAATCGCCTCATGTAGGATTTGAACTCGTCTCACCGTGTCCATTTCATACGACGGAAACTTTACAACCCGTACCTCATAATATATTTAGGGTCGGTTTAGCTTAGTCGGTAGAGCGTCCGCCTAGGAACCACAAGGTTCTTGGTTCGATATCGACCCTCGGCAATACAGCGCATGAGTAGCACAGCGATCTTTGCAGTAAAGTGAAGAGCTGATGATAGGTGTGGCGCTCCACCTCAGACACAAAAACAATCTCCATGGTCTAGCGCCACAGGGAGAAGGGGATAGATTCCCTCAGTGTCTGGCTGATACCGACATTAGGCCACCTTGACTATATATATATATATATATAGATAGATAGATAGATAGATAGATAGATAGAGAGATAGAGAGAGAGAGAGAGAGAGAGAGAGATTCGCGCTATTGCGAAAAACTCGAGTCGATATATTTTAAACGATCCGTATTTTAAGCCATTCGATTTTAATCGCATATATATATAAATTCTACCGACTCAGTTTTCTCGCAATAGCGTGAATCTTCAAGGTATCTTTTAAACCATTTGATTTTAATCATCTATTTACCTTTTTATATTGAGCAATTTTCAATCGATTTTAGTGAAAAAATCCCGAAGTAAATAAGAATGTATACTTATTTGCTTGGTAGATTTAATGGTAACTGCAGTAGCTGCATTAGTGAAATGTAAACAGCCTCATCCATGATTTGAACTCGGGTCGAAGAGTCCATATTCTTCAACTCTATTCCATCACGTGTCTCCAATTATATGTCTGTATATGTGTAGATATGTGTGTGTGTGGGTGGGTGTTTTGAACACCTATTTTTATTCAGTCAACTGTATAAAGATTTCTTGTTTAACTTTTGATTCTAAAGAGAATGTTAAAAACACATTTCTTTATGAATGGAACCGTATAATCTATGACAAAGAACTCGGACCCCAACAAATTTTTAACCAAGAAAGCAAACGCAGTGTGTGAACCGACCTGTTGAACTGAACTCTGATGATGTCTTCTCTATTAGAAAAAAAAAATCTTTACAATATTTTTTGTTTTGTTTTTTGTTGAAGCATCAGAACTGCTGTTTCTTTTTGATTGGAAACATTGCAGTAAAAAATGCACTTTTTCTTTTTGTTTTTTGTTGTTTTGTTTTGTTAGATAACTGGATTTAGCGTTCGTTGCAAAATATATTTTTCAGAAATGCTGTTTTGAATAAAACAAAAACAACAAAAAAAAACCCTATTCAAAACAAGCGAAATTCAAAGGCAAACAAATTAATTGAAACGACATAAAGGGATAACTGAAAACTTTCTATCAGAAACCGGGTTTATTGTCAAGTGTGTTTATTTGATGTGATGACTTGATGTTGACACTTGATCCAAAATATTTTCTACATCCTTCTATTTTGTATATTGTATTTGTATTGTCATTAAAAAAAAAGAAAGACATTCTTTTGGTATGTCGGCTTAAAAGAACCCCAATTCCTTTATGGATTGTTGTTGATAAAGAATTAGCAGACATTAATCTTGTATAGTATTTTCTTTCATCTAAGCCGATTATGCTTAAAGGCAATGATCTCCTATAAAACGGATGGAGCTCTCTCTCTCCCCCCTCTCTCTCTCTCTCTCTCACTGGCCTTTACAAATATACGTGTGTATGTATTTATCAGTTAAATTCTCACTCCAGTTTGTAGGTGTGGTGATGGCCCATGGTTAAGAACTCAGATTGATGATAAGTAGGTTGGGTTTCAATCCCTGCTGGAAGTTACCTAATAACGTCTAGCTATACTAAGGAGACAGACTACGTCGAAACATGGTGTCTGTGGATGGCTATATATATATATATATATATATATATATATATATATATATATATATATATATATATATTTACCAACTCCTCCGCACGAGCAGGATGTGACAAGGTAAATTTCTTAAGCGGAGTTCAACAGGTTTGAATTCAGAGTTTTCCTTATCCTAGACCGGTTGCCTAGGATTCATACCTTTCCCACGGGTATTAGCGCTATATATATATATATATATATATATATATCTTCTGATGAGGGGATTTTTTATCCCGAAATATTAAGAATAAAATGACAGGTTAACAAACAACATCATAGTTACCTTCTTTTTTCTTTACACTTGCATTGTGACAGCCTTCAAAACCAACCAACAAACCAATATATATATATATATATATATATATATATATATATATAAAGTGATGCTGATAGGTTTTTGATTTAATGCGTCCTGAGACGCACATATTTGCTTTGAATGAGTCCCGGAAAAATGTATGGGCCCCAACTACCAGCTCCTACCTACTGAGTGACAGCAAAATTGCGGTCTCCAGGATTATTCTGAGTATTCTAGCTGATCTTAACAATGCTGTTGTTTGGATGGTCTTGATTCTTCCTCTGATTTCCAATTCCTTTTTTTCATTAAACCTTCTTTTCAGTTTTTGTTCCTATATCTTTATGTTGGATAGTCTCTTATTGTTACTTGTTTGGGTATATCTTCTAAATATTTTATCTCTGCTAAATATTTGCTGACAGGGTTGAATTCTCGGCTTTCTCTTCATCTTTTGTCTTGTGTTGTCTCAATGTCCATTATGTTAGTTCTTTATTAATCAACCCAAACTCTCTGTTTGTTTTATGCATATATTTTTATTACCCAGTTACGATTTTTGTGGTCATCCTTTAAACTTCGAGCAAGAGTGCTGTCCAGCAGAGATTCTTTGTGTTAAGCAGAGCGCAATCCTTAGTAAAGAATCCTTTGGTTGTTCCTTGGTGCTCCTCAGTCTTGCAGGCCCTTCGTCAATGATTGTAAATGGACTTCTGTCAGTATCACCGATTAAGTAGTTAACCAACCACGTATTCGGGCTGTTGATTGGCTGAGGTTTAAACCATGTGCCCTCGCTTAGTCTATACATTTAAGTGGTAGATTGCAGCACGGCTTATATACTACAAATAATCCAACACCCAGGACCCAAGAGTTCAGAGAACACCATTCTTTGTATCTTGTTCCAAGGTCGTCTGCAAGTTAATTCACTAACTTTCCCGCAGATTTTTAGTCATGTGACATTCCAATGGGAATATCATGCCAAAGGTCAATCAGTGGTCAAAAGCATTCAGAAAAAACCCTGATTATTTTCCATGGGTTCTTTTTGATAAAACATTAACTTTTGAATTTAAATATTCTACAATACTTTACAAAATGAATAGGCAACCCCATACATAATGCAGCATTTACACCAGAAACAGTTATTACCCTTGATCTCTCAATATGTCAGTCATCAAGCAGGTGTCAGAATGTCTTACTGATAAGATAAGCAAAATTGAATCCATAAAGTATTGTACAATATTTAAATTCAAAAGTTAATGATTTATCAAAAATAACCCACGGGGAAGCTTATTCTTTGGGTTCTGAATGGCTGCTGATTTTAGTGTGGATACTTTACCCAACAAATGACTATATTATAGGAGTTAGTTGGGGGTCTGTATTTGGTTACAGCCTGTTAACCTTTATCTGTCAACTGGATGCTAGTTGGAACCATCTTGTGAAGGTGACTATTATATCTTGATTCTCTGGATTTATGGATATAACACTATCATCCGATTTTGCTAGTGAATATAAAATTTATGACTTTACAGAGTTTATTACTGTCTCCTTTCATTCCGTTGAATTAACTGACAATCTCAGTACCATCTGCAGTATAGCATATATAACCTAACCTGCTAGAGATTACTTATATATATGTCAATCGTATCATTCTCATTCCTTTGATTTAACAGGAAACCTTAGTAACATCTGTAGTATAGCATATTTAGATTTCTTGCTATTCCAGGGATTACTTATATATGTCAAGCATTTCTTGTTCCATTTCATACGAGTCAAATTGTCATTTCCAAATCTTCATATCCATTGAATTATTGGATGAAGATTTACTATCATTGTCCTCAATTTATGTCTGTCATGGCAGCAACAGAAGAAGAAGAAGAAGAAGAAGAAGAAGAAGAAGAAGAAGAAGAAGAAGAAGAAGACTAAATAATAATAATAATAATAATAATAATAATAATAATAAGAAGAAGAAGAAGAAAAAGAAGAACAAGAAAAAAGAATAACAAGACTAGATAATAATAATAATAATAATAATAATAATGATGATGATAATAATAATAATAATAATAATAATAATCATAATAACAAGAACAAGAACAAGAACAAGACTAAATAATAATAATAATAATAATAATAATAATAATAATAATAATAATGAGAAGAAGAAGAAGAAGAAGAAGAAGAAGAAGAAGAAGAAGAAGAAGAAGAAGAAGAAGAAGACTAAATAATAATAATAATAAGAAGAAGAAGAAGAAGAAGAAGAAGAAGGAGAAGAAGGAGAAGAAGTAACTGAAGAAGAAGAAGAAGAAGAAGAAGAAGAAGAAGAAGAAGAAGAAGAAGAAGAAGAAGAAGAAGAAGAAGAAGAAGAGTTTTCCTTAAAAGCTTTGAAGTTAAATGCAACTGAAATTTGATGACATATTTGATATTCCTCTTGGTATTTCACTTGACGGTTAAACAAAAATGGATGCCAACTTTTTAGCAAGAAAATCATTTTTGACGACTAAGTTTATTTTGAGTTACTCAATTGAATTCAATACCAACAACTTATTGTTGCTTGACATTTGATTTCTTTGTTGATCTTTTGTTGATCTTTTTTTTTCTTCAAAATTACAAACAAGAATATGCACCCTCCGGGCGTAAATATTTTAGTTTTTATGTAATTAAATGTATAAAATTAGAAAGACTAATGAAATTGAATAAGAACGCATATAAAAAGATTACACTTATTTTAATTATATCTTAATTAATTTCTATATGAAATCTTTCATAGGATTGATTTTAGTATGTTGGAGAATAAAATTATAATATTAAAGATCCATAACAACAACTAATTATTTATTAAACTTGATTTTTGTTAAAACCAGTATGCAAATTAACCACAACACATATTATGTAAATCTTTATTTCTTAGTGTTGTCTTAGAGTCTCTGTATGCTTATTGTAAGTATATATATATTTGAGATTATTTTGGTATATGTATCCGTTTGTGGGAGGTACATATATCAGGTTTGGGCATTTGTATGAAGCATTCAAGAAAGAAATATGAGAAACCCGGTTGTTTTTTTAGTAGAGTTTCGTTTATTTAGTAGTAGTAGATTTTCAGGATTTTTATGGCTCCCTTCTTCAGACTGATATTTTATTTCTTGAATGCTTCATACAAATGCCCAAACCTGATATATGTACCTCCCACAAACGGATACATATACCAAAATAATCACAAATATATTTATTTCTTTGTGATATATAAGACACATTGCAAGATTTTAAACGCACTAGTAACATGTATCTTTTTTTTTTTTTGTAATTGACTTGCATGAATTCATTTCCATCTTATTTTGAATATTCCAATGTCCATGCGGAACTTTGATTAATAGCAACTTCTCTTCCATTATAAACTTAAGACCCCCAAATAAAAAGGGGTGTACTGGATATATCCCTTAGCTGGATCTGATGGAGAGGCTCCTGTACTAAAGAGTTGTGGAGTGTGGAGAACTTCTTTATTTTCATTACTCCCAGACCCACTTTAACCTGGAGTGGTGGTTCCTGTTAGGGCCCCATCAATGGGGGGGTAGATCTGTTTAAAAAATGTTTGTATTTGATAAGAATATTTGGTGCCATATAACTGTCAATTATTTGTATTAAGAATAGTTATTTGATGCTATGTTTATTTTCTAAGAATTATTATTATTAGTTACTTAAAATCATGTAACTGTGCACAAACAAATGACTATTATTAAATAGAAATAATTACTTGAAACCAAATAATTTGGAGTAGAAGATTAGTATTCGATAGGAATATTTGAAACCATAGATCATCGTCATCATGTTGTGCCAGCAGAGTGGATATCCATGATAATCTATTTCTATGTAGATATAAAAATGAATATATTCAACAGAGATTTAAATACTATTTATTAATTTGGTGCTGAAAAATATTAAAATAAAATAAATAAAACCAACAGATCTAAATATGGGTACACACAAACACCCCCCCCCAATATATATGTGGGTCTATGTAACAATTTTTACTACCCCCCCCCCCGCAAAAAACAATTTGGTCATCTCCTTAATAGAACCTGAATTTTCTATTTTAAACTTGACAAATAAAACGGCATAAATTAGGAAGTGTACTATCCTGGTCATAATATTAATACAAACAGGACCTGTGGATATACCACAGTAAGATAATTTAATTATCAGAACGTTTGAAATGTTCACTTAAGAGCTATTGCTGAATAGTTCAATATGCAAAAAGTATAATCATCTTGATTTAACTCTCTCTCTCTCTCTCTCTCTCACTCACTCTTTTCTTTCTTTCCTTCTTTTCATCTTTTCATTATGTTCCATTGATACAGATTACCTTATGCACGTTCACCCCCTCTCACTATCCTTTGCCTACTCTCTCTCTCTCTCTCTCTGTCTGTCTTTCTGTCTTTCTTTCTTTCTTTCTTCTTCTTATATATTTTCTGTGTAGCATGTACCTTTTCTTCCCTTTCTTTCTTTATAATTAAAAAAATCCGGAATAGTCAATTATTTAGCTTTGTGAATACACCCATAAGAAATAAGAACTCGGCGGAGGATTTGGATGTTGTTTAACAATATATACATGAGGATTTATTCCAAAGACATGGGCAGATCGTATGATTGTTAAAATAAATGTCAGTGTGGGGACCAGTAAAATGTTTATTCCTCTGTAAGGGGTTAAGTGAGAGAAAGGCTTTCTGTGATTGGATATACCAATCACGTGATGAGCCCAGACGTTTTGGCGCAAAATACCAAAATTTACCAGATAGATTCCAGACCAGCTTTCGTGTGCAAATTCTCTCCAAGAAATCACTAATATACCAGATATCTTCTTCATCACACCGGTAAGTCTCTCAAATTTAACTCTATACACAGGAAGTACTTTATATTGTTAGTCATTGTTTTATTTGTTCTTGAATAAATTGTTAGAATTAACAATTAAGTTTTAATTCATTTATTCGTTGCTGTTAGTCTTAGACTTAAATGCTATACTAGAGTATGGATAGGCATACAGCTCTATATACAGAGGTCTTGGTATTGATGGTGAGATCTCTGTTCATGAACACTCTGTGAGATAGCCTACCAAAAGATGCTGAAGCCAGGCCAATCCACCGTTGCACTTCACTTGTAAGATTGTTTGTGTTGTTTAAAACAGATTCTAGGTAAGTGAACTCCTCTACATGTTTGTGAGTCGTGGGTGTTATATCGCAGACACCTGAAAAAACTGGAGGCATTCCACATCAACTGCCTTCAACGTATACTAGGTGTAAAGTGGTGGCACAAAATCCCCCACTTAGAAATTAGAAGCAGATCACGCACTGACCCAATTGAGACCATTCTATTGCAACGCCAACTGTGATGGTTGGGTCACACCATCCGCATGCCTACAGACAGACTCCCTCGTAAACTACTTTACAGTGAACTCACAGATGGTATGCGGAGGACAGAAGGCCTCCCAAGCGGTTCAAAGACCATATTAACACAACGCTGAAGAAATGTGCCATCACGCTTTCTAGCGTGGAAGATCTGGCCCCCAACAGACATTGTTGGCAAGACGTCTGCTGCACAGGAGCTGAGCAGCTCAATAATGAGATAAACAGGACTGCAGAGCGGCGATGACTTCGTCGTCATGAACAACCAAATGTAGATGGGAATTTACCCTGAAATGTGTGTGACCGCGACTGCAAGTTCAGAATTAGACTAATGAGACACCAGAGGGTCCACAACTGTTGAAGACATGGAGTGACGTCATCGTCATCTGTGACGGATTTCCAAAAGAAAGAAAAGAAATGCTATACTAACACTGACACATTAGTATTAGATCCGCCATCTGTGGTTTATACATGTTAGTGCGTGAGCCTTAAGAGTTAATCTGTAGTCATTCTAAAAGTGAATGCAACAAGTATTAAGCAAGAAAATGTATTGTACCATAAATATTTCATGTTCTCTGAATAAAATGTAATTTCAAGAAATCCTTAAATATTGCTTTCATTTTTATAGCATGTGCAAATTAATAATTTTTGGTAATAAATGCTTTCATGATAAAACTTAGAAAGTTCGTTTTCATGTTATGAACATGGCAGGCAATAACAGGTGGAAAAGTTGAGATGTTAATTAATTGTCAAATGATTTTGTATATCTTGATATGACAGATGTTGGAATGAGTATGTTCCATGTATATAAAGTAGCATCAGAGTGTTCATACAAGGTGTGTCAAAAAAGTATCGCGACTTTTTGTACCTTTTGACACACCTTGTATTCTGAAAAAATAAGAATGAACGTTAAGAAGTGTGTCAAAAAGTACAAAAAATCTCGACTTTTTTTACCCATCTTGTACATATAGACACTCTAAAAAAAGAAACAAAGACATATCCCAACAGCAATAAAGTCTTGTCTTATTATTTATTTGCATTTTTTAAACAATGATTTCCCAGATTGCTGCGTGAGATAAAAAAAAAGTTCTAATTTTTTCTATGCACAATTTGCAATTCTCTGTAAAGGGTTAACATTTCTATTCACTGGATTTGCATTTGTAGACATTGATCTTGCTTTTCTATTTCTTTTTCTGAGTTTGTTTTTCTATATATATGGTTTGCATTTCTATGTACGGGGTTTGCATTTCATATATGCATTTGCATTTCTATGCATAGGGTTTGCATTTCTATATAGATGGTTTGCATTTCTATGCACAGGTTTTGCCATTTCTATGCATAGGGTTTGCATTTCTATGTGGGGTTTGCATTTCTATGCATTTCTATGCACAGGGTTTGCATTTCTATGTTGCATTTCTATGTACGGGGTTTTCCTATGTTTGCATTTCTATGCATTTTATTTCTATGCACTGGTTTTGCATTTTAATGTACAGGGTTTGTATTTTTATGGCTAGAGTTCGCATTTCTGTTCAGTTGATATGCACTTCTATGCATTGCATTTTTATACAAATGGTCTCTATTTTTAAGTATGAGTTTACATTTCTCTGTACTTGGTTGGCATTTCTATTCACTTGGTTAGAATTTTTATTTACGGGGGGGGGGGGGGGTTAATTTCTATACACTGGGTATGCATTTCTTTGCGCTCCATTTGTATTTTTATGTATAGGATTTTCATTTCTGTGTAGAGTGTTAATGAAAGGAGATAGACTCGCTGTCTAGCTGAGATTGACTATAGGCCACTTCGCTGGCAATATATATATATATATATATATATATATATATATATATATATATATATATGCACATTCTTATCGAAATATGCGCACACAGATATATGCGTATGTTAGTATGTGCATTTATTAATGTTATGCTAAGTACTAGGTATAGAATTTGCATTTCTGTATACAGTGCTAACAAAAGGGGATAGACTCTCTGCCGGCTGATACTGACTATAGACCTCTTTGCCACCAATATATATATATATATGTAAATTCTTATCAAAATATACACACACAGATATATGCGTATTTATGTGCATTTATTAATACTATGCTAAGTGAATTTAGTGATATGTCCAGCCTGAGTATCTCAGGTTGTGTGTGTGTGTGTGTATGTGTGTGTGTGTGTGTGTGTGTGTGTTCATGGAATGTCAGTGTCCATTTTTGTTGTTGTTGGGTGGGTGTGGGATGCGTCCTTGGAGATTCACGCATCACTTAATGAAAGATTATTATTGACAGCAAAAGGAAGATTTATCTAGGGAAATGGTTTTACTTGAATGACTTCCTCACCCTGACAAACAAATCTTCTATTCTTAGAATCCCATATCTACAATGTAGGTCCATTGTCTCTTGTCTCGCAAAAACAACTGGACCACATAGAAATATTGCCAATCTATATATTATGGAGGCGCATGGTCTAATGGTTAGAGTCGTAGGAAATTGACTCGTCGACCCGAGTTCAATTCCTGGACGAAGCTGTTTGCATTTCACATGGCGCTAATATCCTTGGGAAAGGTATGAATCCAATTCTCCCTCCAGCTATAGGCAAATAGCAGGGCAGACTGAGCTCTTTAACCAGTCTAGGAAAAGGGAAACTCTGAATTCAAACCTGTTGAACTCCGCTTAAGAAATTGACCTTGTGTCACATCCTGCTCGTGCGGAGGGGTTGGTATATATATATTTGGCCTCTTCTGCTTTTTGGGCTTTTTTGCATTCACTTAAATTCTGTTTGATGTTTTGTAATATTTATGATTAAATTAAAAACACACACACACACACACATCGAATCCGATTTTATAATTCTCAAAGTTTATTTATCTTATTCTTAACGAAATCGGGTCGGTTTAGCTCAGTCAGTAGAGCGTCCAACTAGGAACCACAAGGTCCCGGGTTCAATACCGGCCCTCTCCAACTCAGTGTATAGCACAGGAATCTGTATGGTAAAATGAGGAGCTAATGGTAGGTGTGGCACTCCACCTCAGATCCCAAAACAATCTCCTTGGTCTAGTGCTAGTGAAAAGGGGATTGATACCCTCGCAGTCTGGCTGATACTGACTTTAGGTCTTCATTTCTATTGTGGTATGTAAAAACACAACGTATTCCTCAAGTGTTTCCTGTGTATCCAAGTATAGCAATAAGCCAACCTGTAAAATCATTTTGAATAGTTTGATTGTTGATCAAACGACGTATCTGTTGTAGAGTAGGTGACAGCCCTTCGACAATCTACCAGATGGACCGGCCCATAGCCATAAAATAGCCTACGATTAAAGTAGATTAACTACCTGAATAATATTCAGACTGACTTTGCTGCGTTGGCTATACTGAACTGACCCTCCTCTTTTAGTGTGAGTTTGAATTGTTAATTGTCTGTACTTATTGTTCTGTGTATATCCATTCAACACCGGATGCTTAACACAAATGTGTTAAATATGACTAATTATACCACAAACTATAATACTGTTGTAGAGTAGCTTCAGCACTCTACCAGATGGACTGACTCATAGCCATAAATAGCCTACGATTAAAGTAGATTAACTAGCTGAATAATATGAATGACTTTGCTGCATTGGCTATATCGAATTGATCCTCCTATTTTAGTGTAAGTTTGTCTTGTTAATTGTTTGTACTTATTTGTTCTGTGTTTGTATGTATCCGTTCAGCACCAATAAATGTGTTAAGTACACCATTCATCTGTGTATCTTTCCATATCGCGATACAACAATATCAAATAACTTTTGATGATCTTATACTAATAATGATGTCATTGTTTTTTCACACTTTCATTCCATATGCATCACGAGGAACATCACAAATATTTATAAAAAAACACCTGAGAAAGGCTGGAGGATCCTCATCTTTATTGTAGTATGTAAAATCACAACGTTTTTTCCGCTGTATCCTCCCGCCTTCTTCAGGTGTTTCCGGTCTATCCAAGCATAGCAATGATCCAACCTGGGAAAATCATTTTGAATAGTTTGACTGTTGCTCAAACAAAGCGTCAAAGAAACTTTTGTTTTTGAACGCTTATCATTCCACATGCGTGATGAGGAGCATCAGCTGGGTCATTGCTATGCTTGGATACACCTGAGGAAGGTTGGAGGATACAGTGCCCGAAACGTTGTGATTTTACATACCACAATAAAGATAAGGACAACAGTCCAAGAAATAAAAAATATATATCTATCATAATCTATTACACACACACACACACACACACACACACACACACACACACACACACACACACACACACACATTTATATAAGTTAAAATAGCATACATAGAGTCAGTGATATGTGACCATCATCGGACCAATGATCTCATGATCACATAGTGTCCTGGGTATGACACTAAACTACTCTAACTGATGGTGAGGCTCTACTTCTGGAGTACCCCTTCATCACAATTACTCTCAGGTCCACTCTGCCCTGGAGTGGTAGTACCTGTTAGGATCTTATCTATGGGTTAAACTACATCTAATGGCGAAGTTCTAGTTCTGGAGCTCTGGGAATGTGGAGTACCCCTTCATCACAATTACTCTCAGGTCCACTCTGCCTGGAGTGGTAGTACTGTTAGGATCTTATCTATGGGTTAAACTACATCTAATGGCGAAGTTCTAGTTCTGGAGCTCTGGGGAATGTGGAGTACCCCTTCATCACAATTACTCTCAGGTCCACTCTGCCTGGAGTGGTAGTACTGTTAGGATCTTATCTATGGGTTAAACTACATCTAATGGCGAAGTTCTAGTTCTGGAGCTCTGGGGAATGTGGAGTACCCCTTCATCACAATTACTCCCAGGTCCGCTCTGCCCTGGAGTGGTAGTACCTGTTAGGGTCTTATCTATGGGTCAAATAGATTGATTTAAAAATTATTCATATTTGATATGACAGTGTTAAAAATGTCTCAAAATTTGTCTCAAAAGTTTGTCTAAAAAATTCAGACAAATAATTCTCAAAGTTCATTTCTCTTATTGTTAGCGAAATAAATTCTAAAATCTAAATCCATCAAGTTTCAATCAATCAATCAATTTATTCGTAGGACTTTGTTATTGAACCCTTTGGATCTTTTTAAGTTGATTATTGATCTTTTGAACATTCAATACATTATCCACTTTATGTTCCTCTTGGTGATCTTTTCGCACTTTACCATAATTTCTAATTCCATCTACACAATGTAACTTTCATTTTAATTGATTTTCCTTTCTTTCTCTTTTGGTTGCTTATTTTTTTTTAAAATTTTTATATAGACAAAAAAAATCCTTCCATTCATAATCGCCTTGAGATTACTCAACTCAATATTAACAATATTATTTATTGGATGATTATTGATTATCTACAAACATATTTTTTTTTACATATTCATCCTTTTGTTGTCGTTGCCTTTTAAATGTAAAATCTATATATAATGGAGATTCGGTGTCTGTCTGTCGGTAACCAAAACTACATCACTGTTTATATCCCAATACCCTCAGGAATTGTATAAGTTTATCAATGAGTATTTAATTTAAAGTCAAAATCATTAATTTTTAGAATAAAGAACAACACTGTATTATATATATACTCATAAATTAAGTACACAACATTAAACGGTCCACATTCTTAGTTAAAACAAGTTTGACTATGTCCATGCCTGGTATTATTGATTTATATATAGTTTGTTATATTTTAATATATATTTAAAGTTATCTAACGTATAGAGTTTTACGAGAAAATTATTTACAAACAAGAAATAGTCACATAATGTTCTTCTATGTCAAATTTGATGATGTTTGCATATTTAAATCTATTTGGTTTAGGTTTGTGCATGACCGCTTTTTTTTTACTTAATTCTTACAATGCCCAGTGGGCGTTTTTTTTAGTAAAATAAATATTTTGGTAAATGTACACTGAGTTTAGTTCCTTTATTATTGGATTGGATTCAAAAGAGGAATACTGAAGGAATTCACACAATTTTTAAACACTATCCATGCACATTTTCCTTCTCTTTTTCTTCTTCCTCTTTTTATTTTCCTTCTCTTTTTCTTTCCTTCTTTTTTTCGTTCTTTTTCCTTTTTTCCTTTATTTTCCTTCTTTTTTCCTTTTTTTCTTTCTTTCTTTCTCTTTTCTTTCTTTATTCTCTTTTTCTTTCCTTCTTTGTCTTTTTTCATTCTCTTTTTCTTCTTCCTCTTTTTCTTTTCCTTCTTTTTCTTTCCACTTTTTTCCTTCTCTTTTTCTTTTTATACTTTCCTTCTCTTTTCTTCCTTCCTTTTCTTTTTACCCCCCTTCCTTTTTATTTTCTATTTTTCTTCCTTTCCAAATTGTGATTGGTTCCCCATTAAAATGATCCTTGTGTTCGACTGACATGGGAATGGATGTCAGTAAATACTTATTTGTATGAGTTTTGTTTCCATACCAAATACTCGGGTGAATCAAACATTTTGCAACATGAAGCACAATTCAGCAGCTCCAGATATTTTGCAGAGATTGGAAGGTGACAAACCACATTGAACAAATTTTGAGCTTGCCTGATACTCTCCAAGTGCTACTTGCCAGATTTACCTCTATGGTTTGGAGCATAGCATTAGAATCCAAAGTTTTAGGCCTACCTCACTTTGCCTGATCATCAAGTTTTTTGCAACCCGAGCAAAATTTTTGAACCATCTGGTTACTTTACTGTGATCAACTGCGCTTTCACCTTTTACACAACAAATGTTTTTGGTTGCTACCATGGTTGGAGAGGCCTCCTCTGATCAATCGGCTGGTCACATCAAGCCCTAGCACCTATATGATTGCCCCAACCCTATTTTGCCCTTAAGGCAAGCCCCAACCTTGTTTGATCCTTGATTTTCTTGCAATTTGAGCAATATTTCTTAAAGCAATCTGTGGTAAATTAACTTTTGGCACAACTAATATTTTTGTTTGATTCCACAGTATTATTGCCCAGTACAAACTCATAAACAGAATGATATAAAGTCAGTCAATCTCGGTAACGTATGTTTCTCTGTAAGTAGAGTTAGTAGCCGTCTGCCTTGCTACTGAGACAGGTTACTTTTATAGTTAATATTATTTGCATAAGATACTACACATAAGTTCCTGAATTAGACGATGTAGCCCGTTCATCTGTGCAGATTTCAAATAAAATACGAATGATGAAACAATGCATGACATGTCAGCACATCAACTAACACAATACTACCACAAAGTTAAGCAATGATGAGCATGTTCAATGCTTTATTGGGTGACAATTTAAGAAACAGCAGGTACTGTAATCAACCTGGTCCTTTATTTATTAAAATGACTTGGTTTTGGCATTTGATGACCTGAAAAGGGTTGATATGCCATAAGACAAAACAACAAACCAATATGTGTTATGAGGTGCCATTAGCTGTTACTTCAATAATAAATTGGACTCCAATATTAACATATAATAACAAGTTTACAAGTTTAACACTAGATTATGTGTCCAATTGGACACATAGCTAGTGGATAAAGGAGTTCTAAGTGACAGTTATCTCTAGACTGCAGGTTCAATCCTGGTCAAGGGCAGCAGTAACATAGAATAATAATTAACACAGCTTAACACCTCTACCCCAGCTATGGTTAACGGAATAAGAACAGCCTACCCCTGTGGACTGAATAAAGGGTTGGATTCAAAGTTCCGTGATGGCTCCCGAATACAAGAAGGTTACCGATTATGACAAGAAGGTTCCTGAGTTCGAAAAGAAGTTTCCCGAGTCTGAGATGGTTCCCAAGTCTGAGAAGGTTCCCGAGTCCGAAAAGAAATACATGAAGAAGGCCGGAGGGCACATCGACTGAAACGTTGTACAGATAATAATGAAGATGAGGACAATAATCTGAAAATACAAATAATACTAAGTTTACTTATGAAGGTTTCAATCTAGCCTACATGTGCTAGGTTCATCTGGCTCTGTTATTCAGCATGGCTCAGGGACTAGAACAAGACGATTCTTAATGCTTTTTCATGAATTTCCTATAAATTCACAGCATCTAAAAAAGAGAAAAGGAAAATATATTTAGATTAGATAAAATTTCAAACTCAGTGTATAAAAAATGTAAATTCACATAAAAATTCAAATTTATATAAAAGTTCAAACCTATTCTTTAGGCACTTTATTAGAGTCCAAGTGGTGCAGCCATACAGTAGCACTGATACAACTACAGCTTGGAAGAATTGTCATTTTAACTTGTCAGTGAGAGTGAATTTCCATATGACTGATAATCTGTCAATGGCAGAGTATGCCTTCCCTATACGTCTATTTTATTGTGACCAGAAATATAGAAACCATTTCCCTCATTAATCTCACATTTTCATTTTCTTTTTCAAATCATCATCATCATCATCATCATCATGTTTTCAATTCGGTAAAATGTTTTAATTACAGTTGGTTATGGGCACAGGCCTGGTCAAGATTATACAGAAAACCGTCTGCTGATCATGTGTTACATAATGAATAGGGTAGCCTATTCATTTTGTAACTTAGTGTAGAATATCTAAATTCAAAAGTTAATGTGTAATTCTAGAGAAGAGTCATGCAAAATAACCATTGATTTAACAGGCAGACACTGACCCCTGATTGACTGGGATATGGTATTCTCAGGGGTTGAGTGTTTGTTTATCACAACAACAAGTTACTTTCCATAATGGCTTGAACTGCTTTGGTCATGTGATATACTCGCCAGACATTAGCGTGGCCAAAATATTGCAAAACTTTTGACTCACCAAAGTATTCTATTGTGAACAGATTAGATAAAACCATTTCCCTCATTTATCTCACATTTTAATTTACCTTTTCCATCATCATCATCATCATCGTTTTCTATTCAGTCATTTTAATTACAGTTAATCATTGTCTTGAAGAAGTCTCTTTTTTAAAAAACATGCCAGGAAATAGATTTCTATTCTGTAATGGGAATTAATGTATTTTAGGCTAATATATGTAATTCATTTAATTTATTTTCCAAAACTTAAAATTTTTTAACAATATTTTCTTGTACAGATTGATTTTGATTTGGCTGAATTCTCATTGGCTCTTATCAAATGCTGACAATCATTGGCTGTCTGTGGAACTAAATCCATGACAGCTAAAAAATGTCTGTAAGCTGAAATGGCAGAATTGTTTTTTTTAGTCAAGTTTTCAAAATAAACTCAAAGTGACTCAACTCCAGACAGAGAGAAAGAGACTTTCTTTTAAAATGATAAATGAACACTTTTATTGTTTGCTCCAGAAATCAAATTTTGATCTCTTAGTCCAATATGGCGGACTCATCTTTTGCTCTGTTGATCAACAATGGAAGAGTTTCAGATTTGAGAATCTTGAAGAAATCTTCAATCTTCTTCCTTGACTTAAAAAAAAAAATTAATTCTGTCTGATAAGATAAAATTTGAATCAATCTGACTTTTTGGATCCAATTGTTACTTGCTTTATGTTATGCCGATTTCTGCTGAGTTTCGAAGAAGGAAATTTCATATATTAACTCTTTTGCTTCAGGTCTGCCATAGACAGATTATCAGTCACATGGAAATCCGGTCTCACTGACAAGTGTTGGATTATTTTTGCATATATATATTTACCAACCCCTCCGCATGAGCAGGATGTGATACAAGGTCAATTTCTTAAGCGGAGTTCAACAGGTTTGAGTTCAGAGTTTTCCTTCTCATAGACCGGTTGCCTAACCAAGGTTAAAGAGCCCAGTCTGTCCTACTATTTACCCATAGCTGGAGGGAGAGTAGGATTCATACCTTTCCCAAGGGTATTAGCGCTAAGTGAACTAATTGCCACATCCAGGATTTGAACTCGGGTCGACGAGTCCATTTCCCATGACTTTAACCATTACACCACGCGCTTCCTCATAATTATTTTTGCATATAAGATGTGCTGGAATCCACCACTTAAACTTATAGACGCTGCGTGGGCGCGTGGATTAAAGCCAGCCAATCAACAGCTCGAATACGTGGTTAGTTAAATATTTAATCACCAATCTTGAAACTCATTCATTTGCGTGTATTCGCCATGGACGAATGGATCTGCAACCAACGACTCTGCTTAACCAAAGGATTAAGGAACAACCAAAGGATTCTTCACTAAGGAACACAAGGGATTTCTACTGCTCTCACCTGCAGCCTAAAAATGACGACAAAATTCGTAACACAAGTTAAAGCGATGATTCTTCCAACCATACAGTGCTACTGTATGGCTGCACCACTTAGACCCTAATGAAGCACCTAGAGAATTAACTAGATAGGAGCTATACAAGAATTTTGAGTGTGATATTAAATCATGGAAACAATACCCTACGAGAAAACAGCTGTATGTTCATTTGCCCTATATCACACAGGCAATTTCGATATATACGTTCTTATTTAATTTGTTTAGTCTTTCTATTTTAATATATTTCATTACATTAAAACTTATGTCCAGAGGGCGCATATTTTTGCTAATAATAATAATAATAATAATAATAATAATAATAATCATGGTTAAGAAAAGGAAACCTCAAAAGAGAAACTGAATCACTAATAATTGCTGCACAAAATAATGCCATAAGGACAAACTATATCAAAGCGAAAATTGATAAGACCCAACAAAATAGTAAATATAGACTATGCGGTAATAGAGATGAGACTGTAAACCATGTACTCTGCGAATGTAGCAAACTAGCACAACAAGAGTACAAAACTAGACACAACTGGGTTGGGAAGGTGATCCACTGGGAATTATGCAAAAAATTAAATTTTGACCATACAACAAAATGGTATATGCATAAACCAGAATCTGTTCTTGAGAACGAAATGCATAAAATTCTTTGGGACTTTGAAATAAAAACGGATCACCTTATGCCAGCAAGAAGACTATACCTAGTGTTGATTAACAAAAAAGAAAGAACTTGTCAACTGGTGGATTTTGCAGTTCCAGCAGATCACAGGGTGAAGCTAAAGGAAAATGAAAAAATGGACAAATATCTGGACCTTGCCAGAGAAATGAAAAAGTTAAGGAATATGAAAGTGAAAGTGATACCAATTGTAGTTGGTGCATTTGGAACAGTCCCAAAAGGATTGGAAAAGGGTGTGGAAAGTTTGGAAATCATAGGAAGGATTGAAACCATTCAGAACATTGCACTGCTGCAATCTGCCAGAATACTCAGAAGAGTCCTGGAGACCTGAGGAGACTTGCTGTCACTCAGACTCCAGTGAAAGACCATCAGCTAATGCTGATGTGAAAACTCAAAAGGAGCAAATAATAATATTAATAGACAAACAGAAGAGATTGCACACAAGAATACCTGAACATGGCTAAGAAAGGGATACCTCAAAAGGAAAACTGAATCTCTCATAATTGCAGCAAAAGGCAAACTATCATAAGAACAAACTATGTCAAATCGAAAATAGATAAGATGCAACAGAATACCAAGTGTAGGATATCTTGAGACAGAGACAAAACAATAAATCATATAAGTGAATACAGCACATTAGTGCAAAGGGAGTACAAGACTAGGCACAACTGGGTGGGAAAGGTGAATCACTGGGAACTGTGCAAGAAATTCAATTTTTACCATGCAACTAAATGGTATATGCACAAACCAGAATCTGTCCTAGAGAATGAAACACATAAAATTCTCTGGGACTTTGACATACAGATGAATCACCTAATCCCGGCCAGAAGACCTAGAGTTAATTAACAAGAAAAATTGTCATCAAGTGGATTTTGTCTTCTCGTTGGACCACCGAGTAAAGATGAAAGAAAACAAAAAAACCCAAATACTTAGATCTTGCCAGAGAGCTGAAAAAACTATGGAACATGAGGGTGACGATGGTATCAATTGTATTTGGTGCCTTTGGAATGGTCCTTTAGGGATTGGCCCCTATATTTTTACGGCATGTGGAATTGACCAAATTAAAATAATTAACTTTTCTTAAATAACTAGCTTTACAATGGTATGTCATGAGTTTAGAATTAGGTAAACAAAAGAGAATCGAATGAATATTAGTTTAGAAATATTTTAGAAACAATAGAAACAATGGTTTAAATTCATCCGATAATTTATGTCACCAGAATTCCACAGATACCAAAATCATTCGATATTGCATCATTGCAAATTACCTGATATTTGATGAATATTTTAGCTTAATGATCACGTAGACAATTACAAAATAGAATTATAAAAAGACCCTTTTAGCTGGAAAAACAGACAGTGGGAGCTTACGCTCTTCCCGACTCGACAGAGTTGGGGCGGATGCTTCCAACTCGAAACAATGGGGAGAATACGCTGTCCGAAAACATAAAATACCACTCAACAGGTCCGTCTATTTTTTCGTTTTTTTTATTTTCTCTCTGTCTCGCTCAACAACAACAAATTTCAATCACAAGTTTCAATCACAGACAAAACTGCTACAATGTTGTCAAAACCAATGACACAAATATAAACAATACATGTCACACACAACTACGTACAGACACACACAGTCTGCAACACCGCTGAAAGTACAATTGAATATACCAATTGTAAATTAATATATATAAAGTTTGTTTCGTTTATCAATTTTGTCTTCTTTTGTTTTCTCTGGAAACTTCATTTCCGTAGTCTTATACATTTAAATTGTGGGGACCCATAACTCGGATCATCTTCAACTCCTCAACTAAACAGACACCAAACAACCACGGGTCCCTACAGTCCCCATCAATCTGGAAAATCGACTGGAAGAATTGGAAATCAGAGGAAGAATTGAGACCATAAGATTGGCTAGAATAGTTAGAAGAATCCTGGAGTCCTGAGGTGTGTACTTCACACCTTAAAAAACTTGAAGGAGTATAGATTATCTCTTTAAAAACTTGGAGGTGTGTTGATGATCCTTTTAAAAATTGCATCACGCTCTCCTGGTGGTTCATACATTTATGGGAAAGCCAAAGACATTCCAACTTATCTTTAATGACAACTGCATCATTTAAATAAGAATTTCCTAGCAGCTAAATAATAAAATATAAATTTTGCACCAATAGGAAAAATAAATTTTAAAAAGCCACAGTTTATGACTAATGAGATTAATGATTAACAAAGAATTTCTTTATCTTTCATCAGAGAAAATTGATTAGTTTTTCATGACAGTAAAATAGATAATGCTGAATTACTAATGCCAGAATATTATAAAATAAATAAATAAATAAATAGATAAAATAATAAAATGAAATAAAATAAAGTCTTCTTTGGTAAGTTGAATATTTCTAACAGATTTGGGACAAATCAAACATCCGTTTGAAAAGTCTGTTTTTTTTATTGTGTTTTATGAACTACTAGCAGCGGTTACCCAGCGTCGCATGGGTTGAAGCGGGTGGGGTAAAAAGATTTTAAAAAATCATGAGTTGCACCCTTGCAAAATGCCCCATTAAAATCCCTTTGTAAAGAAAACCTTTCATTGATCCGGACTAGAGGGGCGCCAGAAAAAAAAATGGACAGACATTCTGAAAAGAAAAATTAATGTCTCCTATTTAAAATATTAAATGCAAAAAAAATGCATGTTGTTATTATTTAAATTTTATCTTTTAATTATCTTCACGAATATAAATCAAATCTTCATTATTTTTGCAGAAAAAGCGAGATCTGGCGATAGAAAATATATATATATATATTTACTTTGTCGATAATTTTTTTTATTTTTGTATTTTCCCTCCGACATACATACATACATACATGCATACGAACCAACTGCCCTTTATATATGTACTAGAAGCGGTTACCCGGCGTTGACTGGGTAGAGAAGGGATAAAAAAAATTAGTCTTGCAGATCAATTGATTGTTTTGGTTTTTCATAATTGATATGTTTATGTTTTAATCATGAACACCACCAATGACTTTTCCTTCTCTTACTATTCAAATCCTAATTTTAAGATATCTTCACGAATATTAATCAAATCTTCATAATTTTTGCACAAAAAGCAAGCTCTGGTGATAATGAATGTGTATATATATTTAATTTGTCGATAACTTTTGTAGTTTCCTTCGGACATACATACATACACATATACAAACATACATACATACATACATGCGCATCAACTGTCCTTTATATATATATAGATAGATAGATTAATGTTTCAAATAAATCCAAAAGAAACAGAAATAATTTCCGTTGCATAATGCAAGGATTCTTTATTAAAGTCTAAACGGGAATTACACAAATATACTGAAAGATATTTTAAATAAATCCTGGAAGCATCGCCTTACAAAAACCGAAGTTGTACAACCACTTGCCTCCCTCACACAAAGACCAACAACAACAAAAATGCTAGGCATTGCAGGATAAGTAAGGACAAAACACATAATGGACATTTTCCAATGGACTCCTACATGTCAACATGCCTGTGTTGGTCGACTAGAAAAAAGAACTTACATTTATCATCTCTGTGAAGACACTGGATGCCATATAAAGGACTTACCAAGAGGAATGACTAATAAATGTAATCCTATGGACTCTTACATGTCGACATGCCAGTGTTAATCGACTAGGAAAAAACATACATTTATCATCTCTGTGCAGACACTGGATGCCGTATAAAGGACTTACCAAGAGGAATGACTGATAAATGTAAACATGGAAACAAATGCCACTCAAAGTCTCTAACAGATCTGGACAAATTAAAAATACCTTTGAAAAGTCTGATTTTTTTTTTAAATTGTGTTTTATGAACCATTAATGTTTCAAATAAATCCCCAAACGGAAATTATTTCCATTGTGTATTTTAAAGTTTCTATATTAAACCCTGTTGTATATTTAAAAGCCCCCCCCCCTTTTCTTGGCTAGAATACATTGGAAACTGTTTAAAAAACGATTTATTGCAAAAAGACGCAATAAAATGTACATTTCTTTCTGCTTCCTGAATATTTTGCCAAACACTGAATGATAAATAATCTCACATTATGACAATTTGATATTTGACAAAAGTAAACAACAAATGAATATTCAAGAATTTCACTTTCAACACAACAACACATTATTGTAATAAGTCAATAAAAAGATAAATATCTGTGTGTGTGTGTGTGTGTGTGTGAGAGAGAGAGAGAGAGAGAGAGAGAGAGAGAGAGAGAGTGCGTGTGTGTGTATGTGTGTGTGTGTGTGGGTGTGGGTGTGTGAGTGTGAGTGTATTTGTGTGTGTGTGTATGTGTGTGTGTGTGTGTGTGTAAGAGAGGGAGAGAGAGTGTGGGGGTGGGTATGTGTGTGTGTGTGCGTACGTGTGTGCGCGCGCGCGTGTGTTTGTGTGTGTGTGGAATATTATCATAATGATCACTATGAAAAATAAATTGTGAATTCTGGCAATGTCTCTTTTATTCACTTTGTATTAATACTGTTGGAAACGACATGAATCCACCCTGTCCATTCTTATATAGTAAAGTTGGCAGAGTGGCTTATTGTCAGTATCAATAGACAGAGAGGGAGTCTATCTCTTTTTCACTAGCACTAGACCAGGAATATTATTTTTGCATCTGGGGTGGAGCACCAAACCTGCCATCAGCTTCCCACTTTACTGCACAGATCCAAGCTATGCTACTCACGCATTAGGATTACAATCAAATCACGTTAAAATCACAAGTTCGCGATAGATCACTGAAGTTAAGCAGCGATGAGCCTGTTCAATACTTAGATGGGTGACTATTTAAGCAATAGCAGATACTGTAAGAAACCGAATATTTCCTTACTTGATTCGGCATTAAATTACCCGTAAGGGTTGATATGCCATAAAACAAAACAACCAACAACTGTTAAGTTGGCGAATAGCTGGTATTGAACTTGGAACCTTATGATTGCTAGATGGATGATCTACTGACTGAGCTAAACCGGCTATCTCATCACTGGTATACCACAAAAGTGGATAGTCATTTGAATTGGATAAAGACAAATTACACCAGCTAACCTATAGATGATTCTAAGAACTGCTAAACAGTAATTGAACTTAATGACCCCGTTAATTCACAGATACCCCCACCCCCATTCATAGATCCCTTCATTCTAAATGATTTATCTGCAGCTGGTAAAAGCTGGAAACACTGACAGACAACCAAGACATTTGTCTTCCTCTTCTTGCTCAGCACAAAAAAAGTCATTTTTGTTGCAAAAGATGGCGACAGTGACGATATATTAAAAAAAAGGGATTTATTACAAGAATTCTGAAAATGAAAAGGAATTGTAACTAGATCCGGGAAATCCTTACACATAGAATAATCTTTGTGCTTTCTGGAATTCAAAGAAACTTTCTTCTTTCTTATGAATTTCTGAAACCTGGACAAAATGTTCATCGGAAATGTTTGAATGATATACTGGAATTTAAAAAAAAGCCTTTTTTTTTGTTCCGAGCAAAATCTAGTCAACTATGATTTTTATTTCTACATGTCAATACTCGTCCTCCATTTTGAAATGTGACACGGCAAACAGTGAATAGAGTTTAAATAGGAAGTCCTTTCAAATGCAGTGTGCTTTTCTAAGCTGTGACCTTCAACCTTTCGCTTCTATTCCATGCAACACTCCTTGTTTGGTGGTTTCAACAGGTTTAAGATAGGAGAAAAAATATCCTAAAAGAATTCATTAAAACAATAATTTCAAAATCATAGAAAACCAGAAAAATATTTTCATCACTGAATAAATCATGAATTTATGTAAACGAAAGACTCTATTAAAAAAATAGTGAAAACATTTGCATTCGTTTAGACTCAGTACGCCAAAATGAAAACTTTGATATCTCAAAAAGTAAAAAAAAAGTAAAGTCGTCGGGGCGGCCTTATGTCGGTATCAGCCTGACAGCGAGGAAGTCTATCCCCTTTTCACTAGCGCTAGACAAAGGAGATTGTTTTTAGAGACTGAGGTGGAGCACCACACCTACCATCAGCTCCTCACTTTACCGCACAGATCCCTGTGCTACGTAAAAATAACGTAGCATTCAACCGTTATTACACAACCATTATAATCAAAAATAAGTTACAAAAGCACATACAACCTATCAAATATCGGACATATTCTGCCAAAATAATAATTCAATGCCCGAAGAAGATAACAGATCTGAAACACGTGTCGCATATGTAAGTTAATAAATTAAAAAAAAAACATAAATCCTTTTTGCAAACCTTCTTTTTTATATATATATATATATATATATATATATATATATATATATATATATATATATTCCAACATAAGTCGATAAATCCTAAGCTAGGCTCATAGGCCATTACTATTGTAGCAATTTCACTCAATATTTGATACTCAACACTTGTGGTTATATTTTTGACTAAATTAAGTTAAATTCATCTATCTATTTACCTAGCTCCTCCTCCTCCCTCCCTCTCTCTCTCTCTCTCTCTCTATATATATATATATATATATATATATATATATATATATATATATACATACAAAGTAAGTATTAATACATAAGAATGCTATGATTTAAATAAATTAAGCAACATTTGGAAAATAGAAGATGAAATCACCTCCGATTGATGAAAAGAAAAATGAAACATTAAAATTGAATTTTAATCTTTAAAATTCCATCTCAGATGTTTCAGAAATTTTAGTTTTAGTTTCTCCTTCAAATTTCAATATATTTGTTCTTTTAATTCATCAGAAAAAAATTGTACAATATGAATTTAAGTAATATCTGTCTATATTTCTAAGATTAGGCATTATTATAATTCTCAATACATTGCACATTGCTATACTCACAACCTTTCGACGCTGTACACTCCAGCCTTAAATAAATCCAGATTAAATAAAGGGTTCATGAAGAAAAGCCAATGCACAAAAAGTTCGGGACAATCTTCTAAGGGGGTACAGACTCTTAGTAAACACCATTTCTTTCTCGAATTTCTGGTTCAAATCTTTGGATAAACGAACAATAAACACCGTTTTCTTCGTCCTCGACACTGTCACTCCTTCCACTGCCTGCTTTGTTCTGTCTCATTGTGAAAAACTGCTTGCTTTTATTACTGTTCACCTAGCTGTTATGTAAATTACACCTCGTGCTGTTCGAGTCTTTCATGCACGACACAGGTGATTCTTTGTCACTTTCGTCGGTCTAATATATATATATATATATATATATATATATGAGGAGTTCGTTACAGTTCGTTTCAAAGTTATGCGAAGACTCCCAATTCCAACAAAAAAACACCCGAAAAGGCCAGAAAGTACATCAGCCAAAACGTTATTTATATAACAATAAAGATGAGGACAATAGTCCAAAAATGTAAATAATACAATATTCTATCTGTCCATATTTCTGAAATGAGGCATTGTTATTATTATTCTCTACACTCTGCTTCACTCGTCTTGGTTGCTATTATGGGGTAGTAAGAGGTTTTGGTGTTTTAAAAGTTTAAAGGTAGCTGTATAGTCTGCGTGCGTGTTCTTATGGATTTTGCTTTTAACCCATCTCATTTGGTGGTCGCGCTGAAAAGGAAGGAATTCAAAGAAACGAAAAAGAAAGAGACAAAGGCGGAAGGTGGTTTTATAACTTAGGCTTTATTCCCGGTATAGTCGCCTGTGGCAAGGGAATATCTCCCTGACCAGCTGGAGCGACTAGACCCAGTTACGGCCTAAACTCAAATGGCCGAGATATTCTCTCGAGGGTCGGAAATGGGTCTTTTTTCTTGCACATGTGCAGAGGGTTCTTCCTGTGAAGGCCCATGGGAGTTTGTTGTTGTTTTTTTTTAATTTAATCTTATTTTAATTTTAATCCCTACACCATACTGACAGTGTTTCAGCCACTGTACTCATGACAGGTACCTTTTGTCATATTAGTAACCTCCAGCTGAATGAGAACAGTTACCTTATAATTCAATGTAGCAAAATCGTAGCTCAAAGCGGACGCGAACATATTTTGTATTTAAAATGAGCGAAGGGCTCGAAAGAAGAAAAAAACATATGGCTGCCCTAACTACTTAATTCAGCGACCTCGGAGTCAAGAGAATTTTTTTTTCATATCAAGCTGTGCATAAAAACACTGTGCACGCCAGGGAAAAGGGTGATACCTTTGGAACATTGTATTTAGGATATATTGAATACTGCTCTCTCATTCATGCAAGCGATAGACTTCGTTGTCAGACTTTTGAAATTTCAAAAGCGATTACTCAGATCAGATTACATCATCATTAAAATAAAGGGTTAAATTCAGGATTCTCAAAAGGTTATCAAGTATGATAAAAGGCACCTCAAAAAGGCCGGAGAGTATAGCAGCTAAAACATTGTGAATATAACAGTCCACAATGTGAAGGAATAATAATGACTTAAGTAATGTTATTTTGTTTTGTTTTAGCTGCAATCAAGGGGACTCTAAGTTCTTTTTTCCCTGAATGAACTCGAATTATGATTCAATCTAATTGTTTTTCATTTGCCCACAGTCAGAAGAAAATTATAAAAAGAGAAAATTGCCTCATGAATTCTGTATTTTGATGCCTGGTTAATTAGATTATTCTACTTTCATCTCAAAGAAATGAACACTATTCCGATGATAAGGTTGGTGGTGAAATCTCTGGGCAGGTGTGTTGTATACCAAAATTGAATCATGACAGAACATACAATACCTTTATTCTGTGCAATGTACATCAACCATTCAGTTTTGTATCCTTATTTTCTTTTGGGCAAACAACAATCCTAAGATTAGGGACTCTTCCCTGCAGCTGGCACCATAAGACCTAGTTCTACTTGTGAGACATATGTGGGGATTAAAATAAAATTGAAATAAAAATTTTAAAAAAAACAACTCCCATGAACATTCACTAGAAGAACCCTCCGAGCATGTGCACGAAAAAGGACTCACTTCCGACCCCCAATACATTCTCTCAGCCATTCGAGTTTAGGCCTCAACTGTGTCTAGTCATCCACTACTGGCCAGGGAGATATTTCCTTGTCACGCGGTGGCTATGACCGGTGAATAAAGCTTAATCATAAAGCCAACCTTCTGTATTTGTCTCTTCCTTTTTCGTTCCTTGAATTCCTCCCTTTTTCAGCGCGACCACCAAATAAGATGAGGTTAAAAGTAAACTCTAAGAATACGTACCAAGAATAACCACAAATAACCTCTTAAGCCTAAAACCTCGTGTCACCCCATACATATTACTTGGAGTAAGTAATTCCTCTTACCCTGGAGATGCATGAAAAGGAGTCAGCATGAAAATCTAATGGTTTCCAAGATAATAGATAATCTGTTAATTTGTAAAACAAATATAACCTGTTAATTTAAAAGATCTGATGGTCTCTAAGATAACAGATAACCTGTTAATTTAAAAGATCTGATGGTCTCTAAGATAACAGATAACCTGTTAATTTAAAAAGATCTGATGGTCTCTAAGATAACAGATAACCTGTTAATTTAAAGATCTGATGGTCTCTAAGATAACAGATAACCTGTTAATTTAAAAGATCTGATGGTCCTAAGATAACAGATAACCTGTTAATTTAAAAGATCTGATGGTCTCTAAGATAACAGATAACTGTTAATTTAAAAATCTGATGGTCTCTAAGATAACAGATAACCTGTTAATTTAAAGATCTGATGGTCTCTAAGATAACAGATAACCTGTTAATTTAAAAGATCTGATGGTCTCTAAGATAACAGATAACCTGTTAATTTAAAAGATCTGATGGTCTCTAAGATAACAGATAACCTGTAACCAGATAACTGTTAATTTAAAAGATCTGATGGTCTCTAAGATAACAGATAACCTGTTAATTTAAAAGATCTGATGGTCTCTAAGATAACAGATAACCTGTTAATTTAAAAGATCTGATGGTCTCTAAGATAACAGATAACCTGTTAATTTAAAAGATCTGATGGTCTCTAAGATAACAGATAACAATTTAAAGATCTGATGGTCTCTAAGATAACAGATAACCTGTTAATTAAAAGATCTGATGGTCTCTAAGATAACAGATAACCTGTTAATTTAAAAGATCTGATGGTCTCTAAGATAACAGATAACCTGTTAATTTAAAAGATCTGATGGTCTCTAAGATAACAGATAACCTGTTAATTAAAAGATCTGATGGTCTCTAAGATAACAGATAACCTGTTAATTTAAAAGATCTGATGGTCTCTAAGATAACAGATAACCTGTTAATTTAAAAGATCTGATGGTCTCTAAGATAACAGATAACTGTTAATTTAAAAAGATCTGATGGTCTCTAAGATAACAGATAACCTGTTAATTTAAAAGATCTGATGGTCTCTAAGATAACAGATAACCTGTTAATTTAAAAGATCTGATGGTCTCTAAGATAACAGATAACCTGTTAATTTAAAAGATCTGATGGTCTCTAAGATAACAGATAACCTGTTAATTTAAAAGATCTGATGGTCTCTAAGATAACAGATAACCTGTTAATTTAAAAGATCTGATGGTCTCTAAGATAACAGATAACCTGTTAATTTAAAAGATCTGATGGTCTCTAAGATAACAGATAACCTGTTATTTAAAAGATCTGATGGTCTCTAAGATAACAGATAACCTGTTAATTTAAAAGATCTGATGGTCTCTAGATAACAGATAACCTGTTAATTTAAAAAGATCTGATGGTCTCTAAGATAACAGATAACCTGTTAATTTAAAAGATCTGATGGTCTCTAAGATAACAGATAACCTGTTAATTTAAAAGATCTGATGGTCTCTAAGATAACAGATAACCTGTTAATTTAAAAGATCTGATGGTCTCTAAGATAACAGATAACCTGTTAATTTAAAAAGATCTGATGGTCTCTAAGATAACAGATAACTGTTAATTTAAAAAGATCTGATGGTCTCTAAGATAACAGATAACCTGTTAATTTAAAAGATCTGATGGTCTCTAAGATAACAGATAACCTGTTAATTTAAAAGATCTGATGGTCTCTAAGATAACAGATAACTGTTAATTTAAAAGATCTGATGGTCTCTAAGATAACAGATAACCTGTTAATTTAAAAGATCTGATGTCTCTAAGATAACAGATAACTGTTAATTTAAAAGATCTGATGGTCTCTAAGATAACAGATAACCTGTTAATTTAAAAAGATCTGATGGTCTCTAAGATAACAGATGTTAATTTAAAAGATCTGATGGTCTCTAAGATAACAGATAACCTGTTAATTTAAAAGATCTGATGGTCTCTAAGATAACAGATAACCTGTTAATTTAAAAAGATCTGATGGTCTCTAAGATAACAGATAACCTGTTAATTTAAAAAATCTGATGGTCTCTAAGATAACAGATAACCTGTTAATTTAAAAGATCTGATGGTCTCTAAGATAACAGATAACCTGTTAATTTAAAAAGATCTGATGGTCTCTAAGATAACAGATAACCTGTTAATTTAAAAGATCTGATGGTCTCTAAGATAACAGATAACCTGTTAATTTAAAAGATCTGATGGTCTCTAAGATAACAGATAACCTGTTAATTTAAAAGATCTGATGGTCTCTAAGATAACAGATAACCTGTTAATTTAAAAGATCTGATGGTCTCTAAGATAACAGATAACCTGTTAATTTAAAAGATCTGATGGTCTCTAAGATAACAGATAACCTGTTAATTTAAAAGATCTGATGGTCTCTAAGATAACAGATAACCTGTTAATTTAAAATCTGAAAGATAACAGATAACCTGTTAATTTAAAAGATCTGATGGTCTCTAAGACAGATAACCTGTTAATTTAAAGATCTGATGGTCTCTAAGATAACAGATAACCTGTTAATTTAAAAGATCTGATGGTCTCTAAGATAACAGATAACCTGTTAATTTAAAAGATCTGATGGTCTCTAAGATAACAGATAACCTGTTAATTTAAAGATCTGATGGTCTCTAAGATAACAGATAACCTGTTAATTTAAAAGATCTGATGGTCTCTAAGATAACAGATAACCTGTTAATTTAAATCTGATCTCTAAGATAACAGATAACCTGTTAATTTAAAAGATCTGATGGTCTCTAAGATAACAGATAACCTGTTAATTTAAAAGATCTGATGGTCTCTAAAGATAACAGATAACCTGTTAATTTAAAAGATCTGATGGTCTCTAAGATAACAGATAACCTGTTAATTTAAAAGATCTGATGGTCTCTAAGATAACAGATAACCTGTTAATTTAAAAGATCTGATGGTCTCTAAGATAACAGATAACCTGTTAATTTAAAAAAATCTGATGGTCTCTAAGATAACAGATAACCTGTTATTTAAAAGATCTGATGGTCTCTAAGATAACAGATAACCTGTTAATTTAAAAATCTGATGGTCTCTAAGATAACAGATAACCTGTTAATTTTAAAAGATCTGATGGTCTCTAAGATAACAGATAACCTGTTAATTTAAAAAGATCTGATGGTCTCTAAGATAACAGATAACCTGTTAATTTAAAAGATCTGATGGTCTCTAAGATAACAGATAACCTGTTAATTTAAAAGATCTGATGGTCTCTAAGATAACAGATAACCTGTTAATTTAAAAGATCTGATGGTCTAAGATAACAGATAACCTGTTAATTTAAAAGATCTGATGGTCTCTAAGATAACAGATAACCTGTTAATTTAAAAAATCTGATGGTCTCTAAGATAACAGATAACCTGTTAATTTAAAAGATCTGATGGTCTCTAAAGATAACAGATAACCTGTAATTTAAAAAATCTGATGGTCTCTAAGATAACAGATAACCTGTTAATTTAAAAAGATCTGATGGTCTCTAAGATAAATAACCTGTTAATTCTTGATGGTCTCTAAGATAACGTAATTTAAAAGATCTGATGGTCGCTCTAAGATAACAGATAACCTGTTAATTTAAAAGATCTGATGGTCTCTAGATAACAGATAACCTGTTGAATTATAGAAAGATAGACTGGGTCTCTAAGATAACAAGATAACCTGTTAATTTTAAAAATACTGATGGTCTCTAAGATAACAGATAACCTGTTAATTTAAAAGATCTGATGGTCCTCTAAGATAACAGATAACGCCTGTTAATTGTAAAAAGATCTGATGGGTCTCTAAAGATAACAGATAACTCTGTTAATTTAAAAGATCTGTTGGTCTCTAAGATAACAGTAACCTGTTAATCCTTAAAAAATCTGATGGTGCTCTAAGATAACAGATACCTGTTAATTTAAAAGAATCTGATGGTCCCTGCCTAAGATAACAGATAACCTGTTATTTTAAAAAATCTTGATGGGTCTTGCTAAGGAGCT
>CM042148.1:47357022-47399746 GCA_023376005.1 Doryteuthis pealeii | reverse complement strand
TTCTATACGTTACTCCCGTATTTCATTGGTAAACTTTCCTAATTTAACTATTTAGTTAAATTAGGAAATAAAGAATAAAATGACAGTTATTTTTTCTTGTTAATGGATTTCATTTAAGATTCATTGAAGAGATTTTTGCTTATATTCATTAAAATAAAACCAAACAATTAGAAATCAATGATACTAAGCACATATTTAATAAAATCACATTTTTAATATCAATATGCAAATTAGCCTTCCCATTCACACTGTAAACCGCTATTTTTTGTATATATAAATACAATTGCATGTTATTTGTATGTAGATATGGACAACACTAATAAAAAGGTGAAGCAATTTTATTAATAATTGAGGTTTAAATAAAAATAAAATCATGGAGAATGTGATGTAAATAACGAAGGGAATTGTGACTTGAGTAGTAAGATAGTTTCGGTTACAGACAGAAAAACACACAATCTCCATTATAATAAGATATATATATATATACATATTGATAAGTTATCCATGCCTCCTCAGTGTGGCTAGACACAACAACTATCCCTGACTAGAAGCGAACACCGACAGACTACTTGCCAACCTGATTTCTTAACCTCACGGCCAATTTGACAGCTCTAACGGGGGTTGGTGTTTAAACTATTAAATACATAGGTCTGTTTACATATTTTACGATCACAGAGAGATCTAGTCTGCGAGCAAACGATCATTACTTATATATGCTTGGTAGTGAAAGTCAATTTGAATCACCGAATTTACGGGAGCCTATATTAATAAGTTATCCACAGACACGTGTTTCGGTGTTTCACGCCTCCTCGGTGTGGCTAGACACAATATATATATATAGTCATCTGCAGACGTGTTTCGACTTATCAAGTTTCCTCATTGTGGCTAGACATTTGTAAGCTACCCACAGCCGGGATTGAAATCCGATCGGTTCAGTGTCAGTCAGACACCTTAACCGCCAGGCTATCGTCACATATAGAATGCGAAAGGGGTTTTAACTGTTTTAATACACACATCTCTATGTATGTAAAGACTGCCATAAGTGCTCCATTCTTTATCTAGGAGCGCGTTATACACACATACACACACACACACACACACACACACACACACACATATATATATATATATATATATATATATATATATATTAATACTGGTGTTCCTTAATCTTCAGTCTGTTATCACTTCCAACACCCTCTAATTAAAAATGAGACCGTGAAAATTGTCCAAGATGAAATACAAAAATGTAAATACTGATTATCTGGTGTTGCTTATCAGCCAAATTCTTATTTTTTATGAGTGTTATCAGCTCCACTAAATAATGGACCATTCTGTTTGTTATTATATAGAAAGAAAGGACATGCTACGAGAAAAAATGTAAGAAAGAAAGAAAGAAAGAAAGAGAGTAGGAGAAAGATAGAGAGGAGGGTGAAAACAATAACACTGATCTGTTTCAATCAAACATAATGAAAATATGAAAAAAAGGAAAGAAAGAGAAAAAGAGAGAAGAGAGAGAGAGAGAGAGAGAGAGAGAGAGAGAGAGAGAGAGAGAGAGAGAGAGAGAGAGAGAGAGAGAGAGAGAGAGACAGAGAGAGACACAGAGAGAGGAGAGAGAGAGAGACACACACAGACAGAGACAGTGAGACAGAGAGAGAGAGAGAGAGAGAGAGAGAGAGAGAGAGAGAGAGAGAGAGAGAGAGAGAGAGAGAGAGAGAAATGTGATAATTGAATTATTATACTGTGGTATGTCAACAGGTCCTGTTAGTTATTATTAATGTTGTTGTTGATAGTTTTATTGTAGCCATTTTCTTTCAACATTATAACACCTTCCAGCACTACTGCCATTTCCACCATCAGCACCACCATCATCATCAGCAACACCATCTCAAAAAACACTTCTTTTTTTCTCTCTTTTTTTATTTCATAAGCTTATTGCCTGACTTTCCCTTTTAATTCCAATTCTGTATTTTAATACAATTAAGCTTAATGCTGTTTCATGACACACCCACTTCAAAATGAACATCTCCTTTTCCTTACCCCTACCCAGCACCTACTTTCCAATTATCTCCCCATCACCCCCCCCCATCCCACAAACCCACGTTTTTCATCCACTAGGGTATCTTTCATCAAAAAATATCACCTCTTGAATGATGTACAATTCAGGTTTGCATTTTCTTATATTTTTCTTCTTTATTCATTTATTATTATTATTATTTTTTTTTTTGGCACTCAACTTTCTCTATTAATTAATTCCCAATTTTCTTTTTTCTTTTTCAATTTCAAAAGTTGTCAATTTGATTTACAGGAATCAGTTCCCTAATTAATTGACAAATCAAATCTTTCCATTGGAGCCAATATCTTTTCCCAATCCCTGTCAATTAATTTTCTCATTTTATCCCTACCGGAGCCAATATCTTTTCCAGGGCTTGTCAATGCCTTTTCTCATTCAGCCCCTACTGGAGCCAACATCTTTGTCCAGTCCCAGTCAATTCCTTTTCGTATTCAGCCACTACTGGAGCCAACATTTTTTCTGTGCCCGGTCAATTCCGTTTCTTATTCTGTCCTACTGGAGCCAATATCTTTGTCCAGTCCCAGTCAATTCCTTTTCTGTCCCTTCTGGAGCCAACATCATTTTCCAGCCTCAGTCAATTTCTTTTCGTATTCAGCCACTACTGGAGCCAACATTTTTTCTGTGCCCGGTCAATTCCGTTTCTTATTCTGTCCCTACTGGAGCCAATATCTTTGTCCAGCCCCAGTTAATTCCTTTTCTCATTCTGTCCTTACTGGAGCCAATGTCTTTTTTCAAAAACTTTTAATTCTTTTTCCCACCTAGCTCTTACTAGAGCCAATGTCTTCTTACAACCCCTGTCAATTCCTTTTCTCATTCAGCCTTTAAGATGGTTTCTATCTATCTATCTATCTATCTATCTATCTATCTATGTCCCTATCAATGCATCTATTTATCTTTATATCCATTCATTACCTATCTATCTATCTTGGTCTGTTCATATCTATGTATCTATCTATCTTAGTCTGTTCATATCTATCTATCTTTTCATCTATCTATCTATCTATCTATTTTAGTCTGTTCATATCTATCTATCTATCTATCTATCTATCTATCTATCTATCTACTTACCTATCTTTATCTATCTATCTAGGTCCTTTCATATCTATCTATCTATCTATCCATCTATCTATCTAAGTCTGTTCATATTTATTTATTTATCTACGTCGATCTGTTCATAGATCTTGATCTATTTATATCTATCAATCTTTGTTTATTCATACCAATGTATTGGTTCTATCTCAGTCTGTTCATATCCTACCCCTTCATTGCCATTACTCTCAGGTCCACTCTGACCCGGAGTGGTAATACTTGTCTGAAAAAAAAATTGAATACCCAACAAGAATGAATAAAACAAAATATCTTCAGCCTAAAATAAACCAACAAGGGTTGACATGCCGTAAAATCCTACGAACTAACTAATCAATATTAATTCAGTCGGCTTTGATTACTTATTTAAGATAAAAGATAAAACCTAAAAAAGGAAAGATTTCTCAAAAAAAATAAATAAATAAAAAATACTGACTGTTTTTAAGATTTTTAGAGTTCAAAGTTAAAAAGTCGAAATATTAAACAGATTTATTTTTGTTAACAAGTCTATAATCTTGTGGCTGTCGAAATTGCAAAGATACGACCCCCCCCTCCACCAAGACTGAAAGAAATCTTGTTTTAATGTTGCCATCATTTCTTTCTTCTCCTTTCAAAGCTTTTATCCTTTTTCGAGTCAAAATATTTGTACTGATTGTTTTTAGCCTCAAGCAAACACTCTCTCTCTCTCTCTCTCTCTCTCTCTCTCTCTCTCTCTCTCTCTCTCTCTCACACACACTCTCTCTTACTCTATCTATCTTTCTCTCTCTCTTCCTCTCTCTTTCTTTCTCTCTCTCGCCCCCTCTCTCTCTTTCTTTCTCTCTCTCTTTTCTCCCTCCCTCACTCTCTCTCTCTCTATCTATCTATCTTTCTCTCTCTCCCTCTCTTTCCTCTCCCTCTCTCTCTCTCTTCTTTCTCTCTTTCTCTCGCTCCCCCCTCTCTCTCTTTCTTTCTCTCTCCCCCTCCTCTTTCTTTCTCTCTCCCCTCTCTTCTCTCCTCCGCTCTTCTCTCCCTCTCTTTCTTCTCTCTCCCCCTCTCTCTCTTTTTCTCTCTCTCCCTCTCTTTCTCTCTCTTTCTCTCTCTCTCTTTCATTCAAATTTTGACTTAGAGTATTACACAGGCTACACTTAAGAAGATGTTATTTTTTTTTCTTTGTCAAATAGGCAATTCTTTATCACAATAGGGTTACACCTTGTAAACACACAACTATTGCTTCATTTCTTATTCGAAGGGGAGCGAGGCGGTCTCGGCGGGGGCGAGGGGTGTAAATAACATTTTCTGAGTCATGTGTACTTTCAATAATGTCATTTGATTTGATTTTCGTTATCATTTTCACTTCTATAAATCTTGCCAGTCCTAAAAGCCTTTTAGTACTAAAGTTACAAAAATTTTAGACCTTTTTTTTGTTCACATCATTGACCCACACCTATAAATTCCAAAACTTTTATATTATTTAGAAAAAAAAACTAAGAACCCATTAAAATAATATATACATGGTGATTGAAAAGTAACTCCCTATTTTAAACTATTTATAATTTTTTTATATCAATGTGTTTGGTTGGCACTATTACACTTCAAGGGGCAGTAGTGATCCAACGTACAGTGTTATTAGAAGAGTGCTCAGTATCTGTGATAGAGTGTTAATAAATAATACTATTTATTTATTTATTTATTCATTAACGCTCTATCACAGATATTGAGCAATCGGATTGAAATGAGGATAATAGTCCGAATAATACAAATGATACTATTTATTTATTTATTTGTATTATTCGGACTATTATCCTCATCTTCATTGTTATCTGTACAACGTTTTGGACGATGTGCCCCCAGACTTCTTCAGATATTTCTTGTTGGGCTCAGGAACCTTCTAGTCATAAATGGGAACCTTCTTATCGTAATCAGAGCCATCACAGAACTTTGAACCCAACCCTTTATTCAATCCATGGGGTATCCTGTTCTCATTCCGCTAACCATAGCTGGGGTACCGGTGTTAAGCTGTGTTAATTATTCTGAGTTGACAAGAAATACCTGAAGAAGGCCAGAGGACACATTGGCTGAAACGTTGTTCAAATAACAATGAAGATAAGGATAATAGTCCGAATTAATACAAATAATACTAATTATCAAGCCTCATCTAAATAATTCAGAGAAATAAATAATATTTTAGTATATATTTATTTGCATGGGAACAGTCTGCTACCATTGGTTTCATGCTATGTAAACTTAATTTAATTAATGGTAGCAGAGTTGCTAATGAAAACCTCCATTATAATTAACCTCAACTGGAACCCCTATAATGGAAAAGGATTCTAAAATCTCATTTGACTAATGGGCACATGATATCCAAACACAAGGGAAGACAACTGATGGTAGGTGTGGCACTCCACCTCAGATGCTAAAACAATCTTCCTGGTCTAGCTCTAATGAAAAGATGATAGACTCCCTTGCTGATACCAACTATAGGCCACTCTGTCAACTTTACTTTTCTTTTTATATATGTATAAATGAGATAATGTTCTTTGATCTATTCAGTATTAGTCTATAATTGGATAGACTAAAGTTAATAGTGTACTTTGGTGACTGGGGATTCAGCTAAATTCCCGATCTCTTGCACCAACTCAATAGTAACATAGAAATTTCAAAATGAACTCTTTATTCAGTCCACAGGGAAAGATTATTCTCATTCGATTATTCATGCTTAGAGGATATCGTGTATCAGTTAATTATTTCAAGTTAATTCATTTTTCAGAATGTCCCTTGCTGGTTAATTTCAGTCAACTCGAATATAGAACTTTTTGCACTACATGACCCGGTGGAGGTGTCTAGTGTAATGGTTATTATCATAGGAAATGGACTCTATGGCAGGTGGATTTGTCACACTTTCTTAGAAATTCAATATAACTTTTGCGGCAAAAGTTGGGGTTTGGTGTTATAAGAACTGACATCAAAAATTAGATTCCTAACTTTAAAACTCATTTGAGCATTTAATTTTAAAGATCGTCCTCAAAAATATACACAAATACCTCATTTCCGCAGGATTTTGATGACAAACTGACTTCAAAATTTCATTATTTCAAAATTTCATTATTTCAATAATAAATCCAGATAAAATTGATATTTTTCATAAGATACAATGAATGGAAAATTATATTGAGTGTTTTTAATTTTCATTATTCATTGAACATTGCACTAAAACCTTCTACATTAAATTAGATTATGTAACAATAGAACTAAAATATTCCTTTCAATGAAAATGTTGCAACTAGAGTTTAAATACTGGATGAGGCTGTTTGGATGTCACATAGTGCTGATACCCCTGGGAAAGGTATGAATCCAATTATTCTTGCTCAATCTATAAGTAAAAAGTAGGGCAGTCTCTTTGATTAGGTGGTTAGTCTAGGAGAAGGAAAAAAATTCAAACCTGTTAAACTTTGCTTAAAAAAAATTGACCCAAGTATTGAACTAGGAACTACCTGGTTAACCAACACTTTTATCCACTTGGCCATTTATTCTGTAAAATTCCTTTTCAATATCTTCATAAAAATTAAAGAGATTATGAAATATACAGTAACAATCCATGTTGAATCTTTGAAAGGGATGAAATGATGAACATGGATAAACCAAATGGTTGGTTGGATTTTATGGCACGTCAATCCTTGTTGGTTTATTTTATGCCCAAAGCATAATACATTTTTATTGCATATTTTTATTCATGGGTACTCAATTCTTTTTAAAACTCAATTTTTTAAACACATTTTTTAAAACTCATTTTTATCTACTTAACCCATAAATGGGACCTTAACAGGTACTACCACTCCGGTCAGAGTGGAAATGGGAGTAATGGCAATAAAGGGGTACTCTACATTCCCCAGAGCTCTAGAATTGGAACTTCACCATCAGATAGAGGTTAAATCATACCCAGTACATTAAGACATTCAGCTACCACCTTAAGAACAATAGGGTTGAGACAATCATATAGGTTCTAGGGCTTGACATGACCAGCCAATTGATCGGAGAGGGCCTCTCTGACTGCCCGTTTAGCCTAAGTAAGGGCCAAAATGGAGTGTTCCATGTCATAGACGGCTCAGACACCAAGGTTCCAACCTTAATCATCTTGGTTCACCACCCATGGCCAACAGGTGGTCCCATTGGGGGGATTTTAACCCAAGCAGAGGTACAGTATATGTATTCTGATAGAATGGGGATAGTTAGACATATGATAAAATGGGGCTATTTAGCTATGTGATAGAATGAAGTTAGTTAGATATATCATAGAATGGGGCTAATTAGATATATCATAGAATGGGGCTAGTTAGATATGTAATAGAATGGGGCTAGTTAGATAGATGATAGAATAGGGTTATTCAGATATGTGATTGAATGAAGCTAGTTAGATATATCATAGAATGGGGCTAGTTAAATATGTAATAGAATAGGGGTGAATTAGATATGTAATAGAATGGTTCAAGTTAGATATATGATAGAGTCTTTGAAAATGATAAAAAAATTGTAATTGTGAAATTGTGAAACAGCCATGTTGAGGTTTGTTGAATAGAAACCTTTTGTCATTTTGAGGCAGCAACATGATAATAACCACGTTCATGTTGCAAAAAAAGATGCAACTAAAGTTGAATTAATTGAAAATGGAAACTTTGAAGACTCAAATTAAAAATGCATTCAATGAATTTTTTAATCAAGAAATTTGAGGAAGAGAAATGACAAGTTGCTGTCAAGGTAAAATAAATCCAGAAAAGTTGAGGAAATATTTTGATTGAATATATCGCTTTTCTCATTAATTTTCTCAAATTTATTTTGCTTGAATAATTCAGTAATTTCATGTTCAACAATCGGATATTCACTTTAGTTTATCTAAGTCTGGCACAAGGTCATATGATAATTGAACTCACTACACTAACAATGGTCCAGTACTGTGATGCTCATAGTTTTTTGATTTAGTGCATCCTGGGACGCACATATTTGCTTATATCTTATTATAATGGAGATTGTGTGTTTTTCTGTCTGTAACCGAAACTATATTAATACTCAAGTCACAATTCCCTTCGTTATTTACATCACATTCTCCATGATTTTATTTATATTTAAACCTCAATTATTAATAAAATTGCTTCACCTTTTTATTAGTGTTGTCTATATCTACATGATATTTTCCACGTACCCCACTTGTACGGGTCAGGCACAAGGCCCTATTAACGTGGGACCACCCACAAACCGAAGCTCATGGGGTGGCGGGTGAAAAATTGCATCGATCCCGTCGGCATTCCCCCTCAAGGGGGCGCCTCAGGCACTGGGCAATAAACCCAGCCCTGCCCCTTTAAATCAAGGGGGCAGGTATTGCCTGGGGGGATAGCCCCCTGGGATCGACGCTATTAACTCGTAAAGATCCACGGCCGAAGCCACTGGACCCCCACCCTGTTGGGCGGGTTTACATACAAATAACATGCAATTGTATTTATATATACAAAAAATAGTGGTTTACAGTGTGAATGGGAAGGCTAATTTGCATATTGATATTAAAAATGTAATTTTATTAAATATGTGCTTAGTATTATTGATTTCTAACTGTTTGTACTAGTAACAACTGTTTGTACTAGTAACAAAGAAGTGGGTGAATAAAAGGAGAAAAACATGTTAGATTTTGGTATATAGAATATTTTTATTGTAAAAAAATAATTTCAAATGTATGATTATAGTAAAAACCATTCCTAATACATTTTTATAGTGACAATCATTGGCCAATGCATTTTTATTGTAAAAATCATTCCTAATGCATGTTTAAAGTATGAATCATTTCCAATACATTTTATAGTAAAAAAATTAGCTACGCATTTTTATTGTAAAAATCATTCTTAATAGATTTTTTAAAGTAAAAATCATTCCCAATGCATTTTTCTAATAAAAATCATTAGCCAATGCATTTTTATAGCAAAAAAAATCAGTTCTAATACATTTTTATTGTAAATATTTTCCTGGTCTCCCACCAGGCCAGATTAACATAAAGCCTTTCTCACATGGGAAGCCACACACAAACCGAAGCTCATGCATTCCCATTGGCAGTCCTCTTGAGGGGCACCTTAAACACTGGGAAATAAACCCTTTTAAGCAAGGGGGCAGGTGCTGCCTATAGGAGATGACCCCCTGAGACCATATGAGATTGTTTACCTTACTCAACAGATCGGAAGCTGAACCTTCTAATACAATATGGCTGCAATATGGTATATATTGCAGTCAAACTTATGGACTGAATTGACTTACAACCAGTTGGTCAGAATTTTACATGGTTATGAATGTATATTTATCTGTATATATCTAAATATGTGTTTATATATGCATATAGATATATACCAACCCCTCCCCATGATCAGGATGTGGCAAAACGTCAATTTCTTAAGCGGGGTTTAACAGGTTTGAATTTGTAATTTTCCTTCTCCTAGACTGGTTACCTAACCAAAGTTAAAGAGTCCCGTCTGCCCTACTATTTACCCATAGCTGGAGGGTGTATAGTTGGATGCATGCCTTTCCTGATGGTATTAGCACTATATGAAATGAAAACAGCCTCATCCAGGATTTGAACTTTTATCGCTGTGTCCATTTCCTACGATGGTAACCATTACACCACACGCCTTTAATGATCTATCTGTATAAATGTGTGGGTTCGTGAATATGCATTTATATTCATCTGGATGATTGTGTATTCAAATGTTTTAGCATATGTATGTGTGTATGTGTGTGTGTGTGTGTGGTGTGTGTCTCTCTCTCTCTTTCTCTCTCTCTCTCTCTCTCTCTCTTTGTTTGTGTGTCTCTGTCTCTGTCTCTCTGTCTGTCTGTCTGTCTGTCTGTCTCTGTCTCCCTATCTTTGTCTGTCTGTCTCTCTCTTTGTCTGTCTGTCTGTGCCTTTCTCTCTTTCTATCTGTCTCTTTGTCTGTCTGTCTGTCTGTCTGTCTCTCTTTCTTTCTCCCTACCTCTCCTTCTCTCTGTCTCTGTCTCTGTCTCTCTGTCTGTCAGTCTGCCTGTCTCTCTCTCTCTCTCTCTTTGTCTGTCTGTCTGTGCCTCTCTCTCTCTCTCTCTATCTGTCTGCCTCTCTCTCTTTTTGTCTGTCTGTGCCTCTCTCTGTCTGTCTGTCTGTCTGTCTGGCTCTCTCTCTGTCTTTCTCCACACCTCTCCTTCTCTGTCTCTGTCTGTCTGTCTCTCTCTCTCTTATGTGGAGGTGTGAACTGTCGTTATGGTTATTGGAATGGAAAATGAAATTGGCAAACTGTGTTCAAATTTCCGCTAAGTCTGCTGCTGCTGCTGCTGCTGCTGCTGCTGTTAATGTCCTTAAGAATAACATTAATCCATATCGTTGCGTTTTGTCTTCTTGCCAGATATTGAAATAAAAAGTACTTTTTTTTTATTGTGTAGTGAGTTGAGTTCAATTTCTTTGGCACTCGTCTCACAGGTGATCTGGTTCTGTTTTCAATAAATTCTGCCAGCTTTGCTTGTCTATTTCATTTCAGCCATTTATACAACAAGAACTGGATTGGGATAAAACTTACCATGGATTAATATTGTGAAAAAATACGTTGGATTATTTTCTTTTTTTCACATTTATTTTCTATTGAATCATTTATTTTGGGCCACACAAAATTCCAATGGCGATATATATCGGATCAGTTGTAAATTAAACATTTCAGTTTTATTTATGGTTATATTTTATTAAAAAGGGATCATTCTAATCCTGGATTTTTAAGAAATAATGTTTTTCTATTTGGATTGGATTTGTGTTTTCAGTGATATAAGTATGTAGTCATGTATAACTTCAACTGTTGGATGAGCGTGGTGTCGTGGTTAGAGTCGTATCAAATGGACTCAATGTGATGAGTTCAAATCCTGGACGAGGCTGTTTGCTATTCCTCTGAATTTTTGAGATGAGACTTGATAATTAGTATTATTTGTAGTATTCGGACTGTTGTCCTCATCTTCATTGTTATCTGTACAATGTTATGGCTGATGTGCCCCCCGGCCTTTTTCAGGTATTTCTTGTCGGACTCGGAACCTTCTTGAGCTCGAGAACCTTCTCGAACTTGGGAACCTTCTTGTCATAATCGGGAGCCATCACGGAATTTTGAACTCAACCCCTTATTCAGTCCACAGATTATCCTGTTCTCATTCCACTAACCATAGCTGGGGTACAGGTGTTAAGCTGTGTTAATCATTATTCTATGTTACTGCTGCCCCTGACCAGGATTGAACCCACAGTCTAGAGATAACTGTCACTCCTTTATCCACTAGGTTATGTGTCCAATTGGACACATAGCCTGGTGGATAAAGGAGTTAGTTAAGACAGTTCTAAGTGACAGTTATCAAGGCTGAAGAACCCAGACTGCCCTACTATTTATCCATAGGTGGAGGGGAGAGAGAAGAGATGGATTCATACCTTTTTGGAGGGCATTAGTGTGAAGTGAAATGCAAACAGCCTCATCCAGGATTTGAACTCATGTTGCCAATTTCATTTCCTATGACAATAACCGTTACGCTAAGCACACCTCATTTGTGATTGTAACAGTTTAATAATAAAAACTAAATAAATAATCTCATTTACCAGAATCAGGAGAGGCGTAAATTACAATCTCACATTTGAAGCACGAGAGAAAATGAGATTTGAAAACAAGGTGTGTCAATAAAGTATCGAGATTTTTTTGTACTTCTTGACATACCTAGTATTCAGAAAAAAAATAACATTCCATTCATGCTTCATTTCAACCTTGGTAAATACAGTTTTAAACTTGGTACTTTTTTGACACACCTTGTATTCTGAAAAAAATTAATGAATGGAACATTATTTTCCTTCAGAATACAAGGTGTGTCAAAAAGTACAAAAAAATCTCACTTTTTTGACACACCTTGTATAATATTACATATGAGGATTTCTATTGATAGGTTATTGACCTGGTGGAAATATGATCTCTCTGATAAGATAAAATGATAATTCTTCCAAGCTGTAACTGTATAAGTACTACTGTATGGCTGAACTGTGAAACAACTGGATAAAAAGCTAGATGGAAACTACACAGAAATGCTGCATGCCGCTCTGAACGAATCTTGGAAGCAGGATCTGTTGGATTATTTGGTGGATATAAGCCGTGCTGCAATACACCACTTAAATTTATAGACTAAGTGAGGTCACATGGTTTTAAACCTCAGCCAATCAACAGCCCCGAATACGTAGCTGGTTAACTACTTAATCGCTGATACTAAGAGATGTCCATTTGCAATCATTGACTAAGGACTTGCAAGACTGAGGAGCACCAAGGAACAACCAAATGATTATTTATCAAGGATCGCGCTCTGCTTAACACAAAGGATCTCTGCTGGACAAGCGCTCTTGCTTGAAGCCTAAAGAATGGCCACTAAAATTGTAACAGCATCCCACAAATAAAGCAGCTGTATGGCTACTTACCTCCTATCACACAAACCATCCAAGTAGGAACAAGACATGCTAGACATTGTTTGAATGTCACGAGGAGGACTTGCCAGGAATGATGACCAATAGGGACTGGTGGCAAGAGAGAGACATGAGGTATGTGTTGTCAGTAAGACATGATTATGATTGTAATAAACAGGGTTAGTATGAAGCGTATGGTGACGAGGAAAAACAAACACAGATTTTAAGTTTCAATAATTGTATTGGAAAAAAGGAACATGAAAGACGACGAAAAGCTGAAAGTGAATTTAAGAGAGAAAGTCTGATTTTGGTGATAGTTGCGACGTATGGTGATGAAGTCAGTGAAATGTCCGGTGGCCGAATCAGTTGTAGTGTAGGCGGTGAGGTGGGCAGATGAGCCAGTGGTAGTAGTTAGATACTGATTACGTGGGCAGCGTCTTGTGTTTTAGTATTCGATAGCAGGTTGGTATCGTGTATCATAGTTGGTGTACTCTTGTTGTTGTAGGATGTTCCCCCCTTTAACTTGCCGGTCAGTCAGAGTAGGGGTTGGGAGATAGAAGTAAGTCCGCCGCCTGGTGATGTATGTTTCGTTCTGAGAGGTCGGCCCTCGTTGATGTGCTCGACGCCGACGCCAGGATATCTCTGACTTGTCGGCTTTTCAAAGCCGACTTTAAATAGGTTGTCGGGACCCAAAATCGGATCAACTGAGATCTTTTTTTATTTCACCCGGGAATCGCTTAGATTGGATGAAAATGTGAATTTTATTTAGAATATTATTTTTTATTATTGTTTAGGAATTCTTGTTTCCCAGCTGGAAGTTCTGCTGGAGCCTATGTGTAGAACCGTGTTATTTTGGTCACTTCGTTTTAGGCTACCGTTGAGTAAACTTCCGTTTGGGGTCAGCAACTTATATTTTATTAAGCGAGAGTTAATATTTCGATAAGACCCTCGCGTGTAACCGAGTCATTTGTATATGTCTGTACTACTGTTCTTTGTTAATATATCTATTTAACTCATTTCCTCTCTTGTGTCTTTATTCTGGCTCATAACCAGGCCACAATAGAAACTATATTCAACATGTAACCTATAATTGACCACTTATTACGTATTTGAAAGGTAGCCTATTAATTATGTACAGTAAGTGTATCGTAGATTCAAAATAACGGTTTTGTGGGGAAAAATTGGAAAGATGATTGATACTTTTTAACCCTGTGTTGACCTACTCTTCTGGGTTGCCAGTGTGAACATGGAAAGTTAGTTTATAAAATCAGTTTTGGCTGATGACTTGACAAGACAGACAGCCATGCCATGTCTCATCCAAATAGCCCAAATTTCTGTGTGTTTGTTTGTTGCTCTGGGATTCATAAAAATGAAATATGAGCTTGAAACAGAAAGAAAGTCTTGTATCATTATTTAAAAATAACAACACATAACATCCCAGATCAGATCCAGAATAACAGAAGATCCAGCCAAGAAAACATCTACCAGAACAGATTTAGAAATCCAGCCACCAGCCCAAAGATAGACGGATCCAGCCCAAGCTAAGATGGAAGATAGAAAGACAGAAGAAACAGAAGCCAAGTATCCAAAGAAGATAAGTGTACCTGTATACAACCACGGGTATACTATGTACACAAGAAGGCGTTCAGTTTAGCTCAGTCGGTTGAGTGTTCGGCTGGGAACCTCAAGGTTCCGGATTCGATACCGGCCCTCGCTAACTCAATGTATGAGTAGCACAGGGATCTGTACAGTAAAGTGAGGAGCTGATAGTAGGTTTGGCGCTCTGCCTCAGATGCAAAAACAATCTCCTTGGTCTGGCGCTTGTGAAAAGGGGATAGACTCCCTCGCTGTCTGGCTGATATCAACATTAGACCACCCTAACAAGTTTACTTACTTTTTTATTTTTTTTATACAAGATAAGTATACTATACAACTCACTACTTATAAAACGACAATGATCGACTGATACTTCATGACAATTTTTACAGTGAAAGAAAATACTGGAAAGAAAGTTCTGCTGGGTGTTTTTTTTATACAAAACATATATATTTATATTTATATTTAATAATCAATTATGAATTCAATCAACGTAATAGTTTCTTTCATGGCTGATTTCATTTGTGAGGCGTAAAATTATCAATTCTTTGGCCATTTAAGTTCTTTGGGTTTTGAGGCAAAAAACAACAACAACAACAAAAATCTGCATCTTTTTAACCTCTTCATAATTGATGTTCTATTCAAGACTATATATTATATTATATATATATATATATATATATATATATATATATAAATGTCTGATAGGTCCGGTTGAGCTCAGTCGGTATAGCGTTCGGCTTGGAATCACAAGGTTCCTGGTTTGATACCGGCCCTCGCCAACTCAGTGTATAAGCAGCACAGGGATCTGTGCGGTAAAGTAAGGAGCTGGATAGTAGGTGTGGCGCTCCACCTCAGATGCTAAAAATAATCTCCTTGGTCTAGCGCTAGTGAAAAGGGGATAGACTCCCTTACTGTCTTGCTGATACCAACATTAGGCCGCCCTATATATAAATATCTGAAAAAAAGATAATAATTTGAGAAAGTAAATTTACGTGAGGAGGGTGGATGAGGTAAAACTTTTTATATTTAGAGGCAAAAATCTTTTTTTTTTCTGGTTTAGATTTTTGTATTGCGGGATCTTATATATATATATATATATATATATATATATGTATATATGTGTGTGTGTGTGTGTGTTGTGTGTGTGTGTGTCTTTTTTAGATATATATATTTACCAACCCCTCCGCACAACTACGATGCGACACAAGGTTAATTTCTTAAGTGGAGTTTAACAGGTTTGAATTCAGAGTTTTCCTTCTCCTAGACAGATTACCTAGCCATAGTTAAAGGGTCCAGTCTGCCCTGCTATTCTTACGCATAGCTGGAGGGAGAATTGGATTCATACCTTTACCAATGGTATTAGTGCCAATAGATCACTCTGCCTACTTTACTTTTTACAAATAGTTTTTAATCAGATCTTGTAGGGTCGAAGTAGTTTACTACTATGTGGTTTAGAATAAAATTCTAAAGAGTATTTAAGCTGGAGCATAGAATACGTAAACTGCATCCCCTATAGGGAGTCAAGAATCCCTCCATCCCCAGAGTGTCCAGGGTATGGCACTAAACTGCATCTGATGGTGAGGTTCCAGTTCTGGAGATCTGGTTGATTACTTGCTTATAAAAGTCCGTTGCAGACGAAAATGGCCCCACTTGACATTGAGTGGAAAGAGGGTGCACAGACCACCCAGTCCACTGTCTTGGCAGTCCGGCAGAAATGCAAACAGCTTCGTCCAGGAATTGAACTCGAGCCCATCTCCCATGACTCTAACCATTAGACCTGTGTGATCTTATATCATCATTCAAGTGTAAGAGACCTTTTCTAATTGGTCAGTGAAGCTATTTCAAAAAAGGTTTATTTCTTCCAGTTGATGATAATATCTTGCAGAATTGACAGTTTTATTTTATTTCAACATGACAGCATGATATATCCGGGTTAAGGGATATATTATGAAGTTGGTATTTAGTATATTATCGCAGTAGTAGCTGGTGCGTCGAATAGCTGTACGTCTTCCGAGCAGTCGTGGTGGTATTCTGACTGGTAGGCGAATAAGCTTAGATTAGTAGGCTTAGGTGCTTGTACCACCACAGTATCGAATATTTATAGATGACACTGTCCAATCAGATTATAGTGAGGGTACCAAGGTATTTATATATTCATTACATCACAGCGTAAAATAAGATGAGATGTAGAAAGACCCAAAATTTTAATTATACATTATGTAATAGTTTTTGGGATGATATGTGAAAGGTAAGCTATTGCTTTCTGATTAGTCGATGAGTACCTACAGAATTTTGGGATGACGTGTGAAAGACTACCTGTTGGTCTCAGCATAAGGTGAGAAAGAGAGAGCGAGGAGTTAGAAAGTTGTTGGCCTGAGTGTTTGGAGAAAATGGATGAAAAGTTTTGGCATATTTAATACATGTGTAAAATAATGAGATGTAGAAAGACCCCCAAACTTTAGTCATACGTTATGTAATAGAGGAAAATTACTCAGATTTTGGGATGACGTGTGAAAGGTGAGCGGTTGCTTTCTGATTGTGTATATACCCACATTGACATCGTACCCCATACATCGGCATATAAACAAGAGAAGAAACTCGGGTGATAGAGAAGAGAGAGAGAGAGAGAGAGAGAGAGAGAGAGAGAGAGAGAGAGAGAGAGAGAGAGAGAGAGAGAGATTTGAGACTTACTTGTTGCTTCTTCTACTATCTTGTCTGGCCATCATCTTATCATCTAGTCTTCCAATTGCTTCTTCTAAGGGCTTCTTTTAGGGTCTAAATCTTTCAGTCATGCAATTAATTAAACCACAATACATTTTTTCCTTGATCAAGATTTATTTCTGCTTAGCCCATTCTTATTCACCGCGTGATGGGAATCCACCTCGCAGTAGCACGTCTACTCTGCGTCAATTTCAGATTGAAACTAAAATCTAGACTAACTAATCACGTGACATGCAAGATTCACGCCTCTAGTGGTCAGAGAGCCATAATCGTCTTAGTTGTTTTCCATTCCCTGATCTGAAAACCAATGGCCCCTTATTCAGTTACAGGGTTTATCAGCAATTCATGATACCATGAAATGTAACAATTGTTCGATGAGTGCCAACAGAATTTTGGGATGACGTGTGAAAGGCTACCTGATTGGTCAGCATAAGGCAAGAAAGAGAGAGTGAAGAGTTTGTCAGTCTGGGCTGAGTGTTTGAGGAGAACAGATGCAAGATGAGTGTCTGTTAAAAAACAATTATTATTAAAAACTAAACGACACAATACGAAATTCTTTGTTTATACAACTGGCTTACTTGGGTGTTCCATCATGGTGCAATGGTTAGTATGCTACTCACGCAGATCCATTACGACTGAACAAGTGAGTTTAGATCATCACTGTACGCCCCATATTCACGACCTTGTGTCATATCCTACCTGTGACAAATGGGTTGGGTAAATACCTACACTCGGCCTAGTTGTTTCTTCATCAAATTGTGTTTCAGATGTCAAGCACAAATATATTCAGAGAGAAACATTTTTTGTCATTTCTTCAAGCCAGAGTAAATAAATATGAATGAACGATTAAAATCCTTGGTACAAAGACAAAGAAGAACTGAGTGAACATCATCTTTGATTTGATCTTTCAAATCAACTTTGATTAAAAATGGTCGCTATTCCCCGATGCATCAGAAATCTTTGAGTTTGTCAGGATATTTTATGCCGTACCGATTGGTCAGCCATGAGATTCTCATTGTTGCAGACATTGCAGATTTAATCTTTTTTATTTTTTATTTTTTTTATTTTTTTTATTTTTTTGCTTTTTTTGTGCTTTTTTTGCTTCCTTTCTGATTTAATGTGTCTTTTTTCACAATGTCTACCATTTTACATTCTTTTTTTTTTCTTCTTTCATCTTAGAAAAAAATAAATCTTAGCTTTAGGTTTGCCTCTGATTTTATGATTTAGTCTAAACTCTGGCTGGTTTTGTTTGTCATCTATATAAAAATCATCATCATCATCAAGTCGCGCATGCAGCACAGGTATCCATGACAATCTCTCGCCAACCTTCCCTATCATTCATTGCACCTGGGAGCTCCTCTGCACAGCAACCAGCATCCTCACATAGTTTGTCAATGTAGGTCCTTGCTGGGCGCCCCACACTTGCATGTCCATGTGTTGGCTTCCACAGGAGAACGTCACTTATGAGTTCATCCTTGCTTCTCCAGCAGTGTTCTGCATGCCTTGTCCGTCTCACTTGGATAGTTTGTGAGGTGACCGTACAGCTGTTTCCTTGTGGGGTGCTGTTTCCACGACTTGTTCAAGACTGCATGCAGCATTCTTGTGCAGCTCCCATCTAAAAATAATAATGTCCCTTATTTGTACGACTGTCATCATCTTGCAACCTCCTCTGGTTAAAAATGAGACCATCCAAATCGCCAAAACATGAAATGCAAAAATGTAGATCCTGATTATCTGGTGTTGTCAAAGGCAGCTTTCTTACCAATTAGGTTGCAAAAGACAACTGATAATTGTAATTTAAATCTAATCATATAGTCTTTGTTTGCTACTTGTAATAAAAAGCCACTGAAATTAAGATGAAAGAAATACTCATCAGAAATTGACCATCTAAGAGATTTTAATAGTATTACAACTAATACTACTATTTAAATAATCTATATATTAATACTCTTGTTCCTTAATCTTCAGATCGTTATCATCTTGCAACACCCTCTGGTTAAAAATGAAACTTTCAAGTCACCCAAGATGAAATGCAAAAATGGAAATCCTGATTATCTGGTGTTGTTTATCTGCCGAATTCTTATTTCTTATGAGTGTTATCACCGCAGTTAAATAATAGACCATTCTGTTTTTTCTCTTATTCCTTAATCTTCAGACCGTTATCATCTTGCAACACCCTCTGGTTAAAATGAGACCATCCTAATCATAATTTAATTATCACATATGATATGTTTACTTAAGAGCTATTGCAAAATACTTCAAAATGTAAAAAGTATAATAATTTTTATTTAACTCTCTCTCACTCTATTTTTTTCTTTCTTTACTTCAATTGCTCTTCTGCACCTCCTCTCTCTATCTTGCCCTTCTCTTTATCTTTCTTTCTTTCTAATCATATTTTTCTGTGTAGCCTGTCCTTTTTCTTCCCTTTCTTTCTTTATAATAAAAACGGAAAGGTCCATTATTTAGCTGAGGTGACAATATTTATGAGAAATAAGAATATAAACAACATCAGATAATCAAGACTTACATTTGTGCATTTCATCTTGTAGGATTTGGACGGTTTCATTTTTAACCAAAGGTGTTGCAAGATGATAACGTTCATATGAACATGAGTATTAATATATATATAGATTATTTAGATATTAGGCGCTCTTCCAATATGTGATCTACCGAATAGTTTCTAATCCAATATGTGATCTACCGAGTTGTTTACATGGTTAGGGTTAGGGTTAGGGTTTAGGGTTAGTTTAATAGGAAAATAATGGGGAGTTAATGGGTAGATCACATATTAGAATGTAAACAACTCGGTAGATCACATATTGGATTATAAACCATTCGGTAGATCACATATTGGAAAAGCACCAGATAGTATTTAAAAAACAAAACTTTTTTAAACATTTAATCAATTCCCCACATTTGAGGAGTAAAGCCTGTGTTTCTATTCGATTATTGGGGGGGGGGTGACTTGCACAGCATCACCCTCATTCTCTTTTTTCCATCTTCAATTATGGTGTCCCTTATTTGATCAATGCATATTATTCAATGATTGTAGTTTCTTCCTTTATTCAGTTACACTGAACGAGACTTGCACAGCATCATATTCTTTATTAATTGTGTTTGCAAGCAGTTGTTTATAATTTTAATCTTAAGAGGATTGAGGGTGACTTGCACAGCTTCACCCTCACTTTTCGTTTACTATAGTGTAGTAAACAGATGATAGATTGATCAAGAGGTTTGTGGGGATTAAAATAAAATTAGAATAAGATTAAAATTAAAAAAAAAAACTCCCATGAGCCTTCACCGGAAGAAGACACCACTACTAGTCAGGGAGAAATTTTCTTGCCACGAGGTGGCTATGACTCGTGAATAAAGTCTAAACCATAAAACCACCTTCTGATTTTGTCTCTTTCTTTTAGTTCCTTGAATTCCTTTCTTTTCAGCGTGATCACCAAATAAAATGGAGTTAAAAGCAAACCCTAGGAACACGCACCAAAAATAACGACAATCCCCATTTCAACCTTAAAACATAAAACCTCTTGTAACCCCATAAATAAATGAAGAATGATTATTTTGAAGTGTAGTAGAGAAGACATGACACCCCTCTAAAATATAATGGACTGTTCTCTTTCCAATATAAAGATTAATGGTAGCCCGTCTTTCCTAGCTGCCTTTAGTGACTGGAGAAAATAAATTGCATGATCCCAGGGAAGCGTCTCCCCATGCAACACTTGCTCCTCAATTTAAAGGGACAAGGCTGTGCTTATTGCCTGGTACTTGACATGCCCCAAAAGGGAATGCCGAGAGAATCAACGCATTTTTGTACTAGCCATCACATGAGCTTCGGTTTGTACGTGGCTTCTCACGTTAAAAAGACATTGTGTCACATCCTTACCTGGTGGAAGGTTGAGGTAAATACACCTGTCTTTCCTAGTGAGACTAACTAGTAAGATTTATTACTGTTGACTCATTCTTGTATCTCTTATGAAAATAAACCCTTTTTAATTGTATGTTACGATTTCGAGTTATCATTTAATATGCGCACCTCGAGTAAAATTACAATATGAAGTCTTTAAATTTCCCTTACAAATACAATTCAGTGCTCAATATTGTTGGAGCATTTTGGGGTGTAAGGTGTGCTGAAGTCCGCCACTTAAACTTATAGATTCTGCGTGGGTGCCAATCAATAGCTCGAATACGTGGTTAGTTAACTATTTAATCCCCGATTTTGAAAGCCATTCATTTGTACGTATTCGACATTGACGAACGGATCTACAACCAAGGACTCTGCTCAACCAAAGGATTCTACCCAACACTAAGGAACACCGAGGAAGAACCAAAGGATTCTACCCAACACTAAGGAACACTGAGGAAGAACCAAAGGATTCTTCACTAAAGATCAACCTCTGCTTAACACTGTAATTTGCTCTCACTTGAAGTCTAAAAATGGCCACGAAAATCGTAACAGATACATCTGATCTTGTGTTATACCGAATCAAAACTAAGTAAATAACTACAATGCATCTCTTTCTTAGTAAAAACTGTTCAGCTTTTAAACTTTGCCTTTTCTTTGCTAGAATTGCTTTTGGGGATTTTTAGTTGTCAATATTTTATGAAGAAGAAGAAGAAGAAGAAGAAGAAGAAGAAGAAGAGGTCATTGGTAATATTGTTAGTGCCGTGAAAAATTAGGTTTATAGCTTTTTTTTCTAGACTGAGTCAAGTGATTGTGAACAGAATTTATAATTCTTGACATTAAAAACTATTCAAACAATGATGAAAACTGGAATTGACTTTGTATTTTGATGAGTTAACCATCTCATCTTTATCTACCATCATGAGGCTCATCTACTGGATTATAGTGAATGAGACCGACATAGCACCCCCTCACCTTTTGTTGTAGGAGAATATATTTTCCCCTACTAGAAAGTTGAACTCGTCCAACAAAACACATTAATAATACGGACTACACAGTCGAGTAGTAGCTAGTTGCTACATAGAATTAATTACTGTTTTGGAAACGCTGCACGTTGGACTATATTTTTATTATATCTTTTGTACCTTAGTATAATAAACCAATGTTAGTTAATCTTTCTTCCAGATTTCAATGTTTTGATTTGATAAATCAGACACAACAACTTTGCACTCTCTTCTCTCATTATCATTATGGTGGTGTGCAGTCAGTCATTTGAGGGGTGAGGCTTTTTTTCTATTTGATTGGGAGAGTCCCCGTGGTTAACGTGCTAAACTACAACATTGTAGTAAGCAAGTTCAAACTCCAGTCATGTTATGACGTTCACTTTCAGACTAATACCACTGTGAAAGATTTTAAACAGTGCCACTACTGTTATTCTACAAGGATGGCTTTGACATTAAATAACCCATGAAGGTTGATATATATTTACCAACGCTCTCGGAACAAGTAGGGTGTGATACAATGTCAATTCCTTAAGCGGAGTTTAATAGGTTTGAATTCAGTGTTTTCCTTCTCCTAGACTGGTTTCCTAACCAAGATTAAAGAGTCCAGTCTTCCCTACTATTCCCCCATAGTTGGAGGGAGAATAGTTGGATTCCCGAGTGTATTAGCACTTTTTGAAATGCAAACAGCCTCATCCAGGATTTATCCATTTCCTATGATTCTAACCATTACACCACGCACCTCCCTATTTTTTTTTTATATCGTATTAGAATATCAAAAGGGGTTAGTTTAGCTCAGTCGGCAGAACACCTGCCAAGGAATTGCAAGGTTTCAGGTTTGATATTGGTCCCCGCCAACAGCGCATGAGTAGCACAGATTGGGTAATCTGATTTGTACTGCAAAGTGGGGAGCTGACGGTAGGTGTGGCATTCCACTTCAGCAAAAAAAACTCCCTGGTCTAGCGCGAGCGAAAATGGGATAGCCTCCCTCGCTGTCGGGCTGATACCGACAGTAGGCCACTCTGCCAACTTTATTAACTTAGAATATTAAAAGAAAAATCAATCCTGAATATTCTAGACTTCAAAGTAAAAAGTCATCCATCAATTCCGATACAGTATTGTTTCATAATCTATGTGGTAGCCGCCCTGTCGGCTGGGGCGTTAGAATACACCGACTGCACCTCTGCAGAGGGGTAAGACTCCCCCAATGGGGCCACCTACTGGCCGTGGGTGGCGACCCGTGATGCTTAAGGATAGAGCCCAGGTGGATGAGCAGTTCATAACATGCAATACTCCACTTATCTTGGGCTAGACGGGCGGTCGGAGAGGCCCCCTCCGGTCAATCGGCTGGTCACGTCAAGCCCTAGCACCTATATGATTTTTCCAACCCTATTGCCCTTATGGCAAGCCCCAACCCCTTTTTATCATATGGGTGCTAGAAGGCGGTGGCTGCGGGTCTACATGTCCTGGGAATGACGTTAAACTCTATCTGATGGTGAGGTTCCAGTTTTGGAGGTTTTGGGAATGTGGAGCACCCCTCCATCACCATTGCTCCCTGGTCCACTCTGACCCGGAGTGGTAGTACCTGTTAGGGTCCCATCTATGGGTTAAATAGAAAAAATGTATTTATAAAAAAAATTGTATTATCCATTAAGAATTGATTTATTTCAAAACTTTATCGGCATTAAATGACCCACTGAGGTTGATGTGCCGTAAAACAAAACAAACCAATCTATGTGGTAGTATAGATTATTGACAACACCGTGTAGTAGGAATACAAAGAGACCAAATGGAAAAATACAAGACCGTTAGGAAACTTTGACCTCAGAGGCGGGAAACCCGCAAGTCACGTGAGAAATAATTAAGTAATCAGTTGGCAGCCAGACGCCAAGCAAAGAGGGTCTCTCTGCTTGGGGCTGTTGACTCCCGGGCGGTGTTAGAAAATGGGCTAAAATAAAAGCTGTGATCAACGTAATACAAGTCTTGCTAGTTATTACATGACTATAAAAATGGCCTTGAAAAGAAGTCCTTAGTTAGAAAAATGAAACAGCAACAAGTTAGAAGACCGGCCAATAGAAATAAAGACCCAACATGGCGACTTAACGAAGATACAAAGAAGTAAAGCAAGTACCTAGACGTTTACACCATGGCCGAAGTGGAGAGGAAGAAGATAGAAAATAACAACCAAGTAAGTAACACGTATCTATCTGCCTCTCTCTCTCTCTCTCTCTCTCTCTCTCTCTCTCTCTCTCTCTCTCTCTCTCTCTCTCTCTCTCTAATGTATCTCTCTATCACAAGAACTCTTGATTGTTTTTATACCGCAACATAAGTATATAACAGTATCAGCCTGGTGTTTCTTCTGGTTTAAATTCAATAGAAATTGACTGATGCAAAAGAACAATAAATTTTTTATTGGACCTCCTTTACAACGTGAAAAAAGAAAACTGTGCACTATACCAGTTCAATGGTCCCACTAACACAAAAATTCTTCATAGCACTATTTCCCTCCAAAAACTTCTAGTCTGGGGCGGAAGTCGCATTGCATCTTGATAAATTTAATAGAGCCCAAATTATGGGGTGTCAACATAGTATTAGTTTTGCATAGTTATTTCCCTTAGACTGTCTACATAAGTAAGTAAAGTAAAATCGACGGAGTGACCTATTGTCGGTATCAGCCAGACAACGAGGGAGTCTATCCCCTTTTCACTAGCGCCAGACCAGGGAGATTGTTTTTTGGCGTCTGAAGTGGAGCACCCCACCTACCATCAGCTCCCAACTTTACCACAAAAAACCCTGTGCTCCTCATACGCTGAGTTGGCGAGGTCCAGTATTGAACCCGGGACCCTGTGGTTCCAAGCCAGATGTCCAACCGACAGAGCTAAAGGGTGAATTAACGGGACTATCTAAAAAGGGAAATGAATATGCCAAACTGACCGGCGCATCCTAAGCGACATCTACATACATGTGATCAGCTTAGGCCATATTGAAGGAAGAAACGTAAATATTTTTGAACTTATTTTTTAAACTCGCAAAAAAGAAATAACGAACATAAAGAGCTGTTACAAAGAAAAAAATTAATTCAAAGATCAAATTATCCGATTGGGGAAACATTACTTACTGTTATCTTGAAAAATAAGTAAAACAGTCCGCTTTTTTATGACACGGCCAGTTTCTTTATTGATATTTTTAGCTGAATTCTGCATTCATGGTTCTTTTACTAAGAAAAATCTGGCATTGAAACTTATAAAAATATTCTGATATAATTATACAGACTTTATAGAAAAAAAAGTAAAAATCGTTTTTTGTCAGTTCATTTTTTCATATTTCATAAAATAAAATAAGTGGAGGTAGACCACGTAAAAAATATTTCCTCTAATATATTTTAGGAAAAAACTATTTCAGACATATTATCATAAAAGGGTAAGTAATTTTGGAAATTTTCGTGAGAATCGGACCATTAATTGAATTTTCATAGAATTTTTAAAAAATCCTCTAGTCATAACTTTTTGGCTACATTAAATTTCAATTGATATAACGGTGCAAAAATGTAAATATTGTTTTTGTTTATAATTTTCATTATTTCCATAAGCTGAAAATTTAAACAAAAAATCATGAGGTTTTTTTTTAATGTTTCTTCTTTCGAATGGACAACAACTTTTCCAGATAATATTAACCTTTATGCAAATTTCATTGTGTTAAATATAGGGGAGGGCGTAAATTTCACAGGGAAAATTGGTAGTACCTACAGATTTGTGTGTCCCCATTGAATAAGAATCTAAAGTTTGGCAATTTCAGATCTGAATCACTTAAATGGTTTCTTTTGTGCATGAAATCTTTCATCAAAAGATCCTACATTCTTGCAATGATTCCTCGGTATAATTTAAAGGAATCAATACTTTATTTGTGTTATGAATTTTTTATCAATATTGAACAGCATCGAAATGAGACTCAATTGTTTGTAGGTATTTATGGAAATCAGATGATCACTTTCTGGACAATCAATCTTGAAATATACGGCTGAACAATCTCGTAACATTAATTCATTTATCAGCAATTTCAAATCATCTTTTGATCCAAATACTTTCCTTGACAAAGAATAACCAGAAATAAGTTATTGCAAATTTAAGAAACCTATAGATTGGGAGAGGCCCATTGTAGAAAAGGCTGCCTCCTATATTACTTTGGGTATTTTAAGAATGTATCAACAATAGCAACAATAAATGGGAAAGATTTGCACAAGACACTCAAATGCAAAAGTAAATCGGTTAACCCTTTGCCGACAGGATTTGCAAGAAAAGATTTTAAATAGAAATTAAAAAGAATTTGATTTCTAAAAACAAAAAATAAAAAAAAAAAAAAAAAAACTAATATTGTAATTAAAGTTTAAACAACCCAATCTTATTTATATCTCTTGGGACTTCTCTGAATTTTTGAGACGAGGCTTGATAATTAGTATTATTTGTATTATTCTCACAGAAATTCACACATAGCCTAGTGGATAAAGGAGTTAGGTTAAGACGGTTCTAAGTGACAGTTATCTCTTGACAGCAGGTTCAATCCTGGTTAGGGACAGCAGTAACATAGAATAATAATAATTAACACAGCTTAACACCTGTACCCCAGCTATGGTTAGTGGAATGAGAACAGAATACCCCCGTGGACTGAATAAAGGGTTAGGTTCAAAGTTCCGTGATGGCTACCGATTATGACAAGAAGGTTCTCGAGTCTGAGAAGGTTCCCGAGTCCGAGAAGAAATACCCGAAGAAGGCTGAAGGGCACATCGGCCGAAACGTTGTACAGATAACAATGAAGATGAGGAAAATAGTCCGAATAATACAAATAATACCTCTTGGGACTTGTTCAAATATTGTTATAGACTTTGTTATATGTACATATTTGAGTTAAGGTAGTGTGGACATGGAGTCAACACCTGGTTATTGACAGTTTTTCGCCTATGCGATCTTCAGATTAAATTTTGGTCTGAAGATCGCATAGGCGAGAAACGCTATTCAACTCAAATATAAGTACTCTATCAATGATATTGAGCACTGCCTGCTTAGAAATATAGCACCCATATTAGCTACAAAATATCAGGAAGGTTGTGTGAACAATGCACCAAATTCCTTTCTTGTCCACGGACTGTCGACTTTGTGCCCCAGCATTTTCATATTGTATGGCACACGACAATATTCTTAATATGTAAGTCTTAACGCTTTTCTTTTCTACCAGCTACATATCAAGGATGACACTTTCTCTATTATTAGGACATTTCACTCATACAACTCTGTATAAGCTCTACCTTGTATCTCATGTCATGTTTGTATACTTTTCTGTTAAGCTTGTCAGATAATAGAATATCCTCGTAATTACTATTGTGGAGTGGCAAGAGGTTTTGTGTTTTAGGTTAAAAAAGGTAGCTGTTGTTATTCTTGGTGCGTGTTCTAAGGTTTTTGCTTTTGACCCCATTTTATTTGGTGGTCGCGCTGAAAAGGAAGGAATTCAAGGAATGAAAAAGAAAGAGACAAAGACAGAAGGTGGTTTTATGATTTAGGCTTTATTCTCCGGTCATAGCCACCACGTGACAAGGAAATATCTCACTGACCATTAGTAGAGAATAGACATAGTTAAGGCATAAACTCGATTCTCTTTGGGGTCGGAAGTGGGTCCTTTTCCCCGCACATGCTCAGGGTGTTCTTTCGGTGAAGGCTCATGGGAGTTTGTCATTTTTTAATTTTAATTTTATTTTAATTCCCACATGTCTCATATCATTCCCACATGTATCATATCATTGTAGCAATGGCTGTATTCAGACTATGAGGAATAATACACAGGTACACAAATCAAAGTAACAAGGGAAAAGCACATGTATCTTTAACATTTTATTAACATTTTAAAACACAACTAGACACAATTATATAACGAGTACTTGAAGGCAGTACTTACAGTTATTTATCTCCCTCGCCGAGGAGGTGCTCAGGTGGTGTATGCAGCTATGCTCAGTCACTGAGGGGTTTTCTTCAGTCAGGGTTGACTGAGTGGCAAGAGCCTGATTTTACGAGGCGTACACTTCGGGACCGAAACCAGTTAAGAGAAAGTTCTTACTATCTGACAAGGGATGTTAATCTCCCCACTTCCTCCCCACAAACAAAATACGGAGTATCTGGAATAGAAATACAAATATGAAGGAAAAAAAACACACTTTTAGGTCCTAACTTGTTACAAAATCCTCAAAATGTCTCGGCCTTCTTACAGTCGTACCAGAGCGTGTTGTGTTATCCAACGATGGTCTTTGTCGTTAGGGCATTGCTAGAGGGACGGTACATGAGGGTGCTACTTCCTGTCCCCTGGACGCAGGGGAGTTCTAACCCCTACATCATGTTTGCATTCTCTTGTTAAGCTTGTCAGACAATAGAATATCCTCGTTATGACTTTGTCGCGATTTTTTCTCACATTTATTCCATATGAGGAATTGAGCTTTTATAAATGATTTCATTTGACAAGATTATTGTCAGTAGTAATGAATAAATGAAAAGACAGATTCTACATTTTAATCTGAGTAGAAAAATGAATAGAAATATAAGCATTGCTTTCGAAATAAAATTATTTATTTTGTTGTACTCAAAAGAACAGTTACTACACTTAGATCTGAATTAAAAGAGAAAAAAAACAATTCTGATTCATACTGTTGTTTAAGTTCAAAAATAGTATTTTCTAATCCAGTCTCTGTTCTCCCAACCCGTGGAGGTGGGGGTAAAGCTGAGTGGCTAAGCTTCTAAAAAAAACGTCTACCGAGACCAAATGCCTCCCCCCCTCTCTCTCTCTCACTCTCTCTTTCTCTCTCTATCCACTGGTTGATCTACTCCCACTAACAGGGGTGACTGAATGCCTATAAAAAGACACTGCTCATAACCTGGAGGTTGTGAGTTCAATTGGCATTTCTCTCTCTCTCTCTCTCTCTCGCTCTCTCTCTCTCTCTTTCTTTCTTTCTCTCTCTCTCTCTCTCTCTCTCTCCACTGGTTGATCTACTCCACTAACAGGAGTGACTGAATGCCTATAAAAAGACACTGCTCATAACCTGGAGGTTGTGAGTTCAATTCCTGTATTGGATAGTATAAATCACTTCACCTTCTCTTGAATCATAAAAATAAAGATAGACATAAAATAACTAATCCCTTCTCTTCAGTTCATTCTACATTTTATTTCCCCATAAAGGTGTCTTTATTAGTTTAGATTTAAAAGTGAACAGAATCTTATTATAATGGAGATTCGGTGTCTGTCTGTCTGTAAACATCACGATACCCTCAGGAATAGCGTACGTTTATCAATAAGTATTTAATCTATAGTAAAAATCATCAATACATAGAATAGAATAAATTTTATTTATTAACAATGTCTCTACGAAAATCTGAGTTAGATTTGCCTCAGAACAACCCATTAGTGCATTTAAAATCCTGCAATGTGTCTTATATATCACTAAGAAATAAAGGTTTACATAATATATGGTGCGGTTAATTTGCCTACTGGTTTTAACAAAACGGGGATTGATAAATAATTATTTGGTGTTATTGATCTCTAATATTATTGTTTTATTCTTCAACGTATTAAAATCAATCCCATGAATAATTTTATATAGAAACCAATTAAAATATAATTAAAATAAGTGTAATCTTTTTATATATGTTCTTATTTAATTTCTAATGTAATATATTTCATTACATTTAAAACTTGAATACTTAAACCTTGCGGAGGGTGCATATTCTTTCTTGTAGACGCAAAATAACAGCTCTCTTTAGTTCATTCTACTTTTTATTTCCCCACAAAAGGTAAGTGTCTATCTCAGTTTAGAATTAAAAGTGAACACATGAAAATAAAAATGAATGATTATCTTCAAAGCAATTTTTATTTGAACATTACCAGAAAACCAAGCTATGTACGTAAGCAGACGACAGCAATGGTGGGCTCAAGAAATTCTTCACATATAAAAATCTGTCTACTTTCTTGAATTGAACATAAAAATCCCTGGCTATAAATCTGTGTATTAATCTCAAGAACTTGGCAAATAAGTCGATCTTTTCTTTTGGGACCCAATATTAATCTGACCTTGGAGTTATTTTTATCCTGTCACATACACTGACAACAACAACAAAAGATTGAACATTGTCTAGTTTCTGTAACCTTTTCTCCTGGGTGGCCACATACACTATTTTGTGAAAGTAAGGGTTGATTTTATAGGATGAAAATAAATTTTAAAGATGAACAATAAAATAAAAAAAACAACATTGCTTATACTGAGACTGTTTGGTTTACTTTTATAAAAATCTATTGTTTTTTAGATGAAGATTTTATACAATATGGTCGTCACTCATTTGATGGCATTTTCAAAATTGTCCATTACTGGGTTGGCTAAGCTGATAGCATCTTGAGTCAGTACAAGATTCTTTAGGAAGAAAATCTTTGTATAAAATAGAATAGAATAAAAATTCTTTCAAACTTTAAATACGTTTTTATTTATTTATGTCTGAGAATATTGGAAATAAAAAATGGTTTCTGTAAAAAGTTGACCCAAATAGATTCTAGATTTATGCTTAGAATTAAGGACATAAACATTTTGGCTTGACCTAGTTTTATGTCTTGCCCCACTTTCGAAAATACTCCCAACTCAATTCTGGTTCTCATAAAAATATATCCTCATAAATATCATGCCTCTTGATTAAATAACTTGACAATTCTTGGAAAATGTTTGGCGTTTATCTGGAGAAAAAACAAAACTTTATATCTTTGTTTTTTTATTAGTAATGTTACAATTCTGGTAGCCATTTTAGACGTTTAGGTCTCCTATGGTAGAAAAGTTATACTAAATTATTTCTTAGTTTTAGGATTGAATCACATTTGAAAAAATTCCATTTTAATTGGTTCTAATTAATTGTAATTTGCAATTAAGTAAAAAAAACTGACCTATACCTGAATTAATATTCTGCCTATCACTCTCCCCCTCTCTATGTATCTTCACAGTTTTAGAATCCTTGGTTTTATGCCTGTTACAATTCTGGTTGCCATTTTAGGTGTTTAGGTCCCCTATTAATAAATCTAATGGTAGAAAAGGGTGTAGTCTTAGTAGTAGAAAGTCTGTTGTATTCCTTGAAATCCTAGGTAGAATAGGAGTGTATCTGTAGCAGAGAATCTAGTTGTAGTCCTCCTGGTATTAAGTCCATCTAGCAACTGATTTCAGGTCAATTACTAACAACTTTAAATGCATTCTATGTTGGTTTTTTTATTGGTCAATGCCTACTGCTGATTTTGGTAAAGTCCATAAATATAAGTAGCAATTTCTTGTACATCTTATACCCTGAGTTTAATCTAACAATGCCTACCCCCCCCCATTGCCTGATTCTTGAGGTTCTTGCAACCTAAATGAAATTTCTTGAACCATCTGGTTACTGTGCCTTCACCTTTTGCATAAAAAATGTTACTATTCTGGTCGCCATTTTAGACGTTAAGGTCTCATTGGTAAATCCAATGATAGAAAAGGATGTAGTCTCAGTAGTAGAACGTCCGGTTGTATTCCTTGAAATCCTAGATTGAACCATATTGTAACTCCTGTAGCAGAGAATCCAGTCATAGTTCATCTGGTATTAAGTCCAGTTAGCAATTGATTTCAGGACAATTCACTAACGACCTTAAATGCATTCTATGTCGTTTTTCATTGGTCAATACTTGCTAATGATTTTGGTAAAGTCTATAAATAAAAGTGGTGATTTCTCGTATATCATCGATGACACGAGTTCAAATCCTGGATGAGGTTGTTCGCATTTCACTCCACGTTAATGCTCTTGGAAAAAGCATGAATCCATCTGTTCTCTTCCCCCCTCCAGCAATTTGTAAATAGTAGGGCAAACTGTGATCTTTAGCATTGGTTAGGAAACGAGTCTAGGAGAAGGAAGATTCTGAATTCAAACCAGCTGCACTGTGTTTAAAAATTGACCTGGTGTCACATTCTGCCCAAGGTAGAAGGGTTGGGTAAATGTATGCAATATACAATGTGTGTGTGTGTGTGTGTGTGTGTCAGAAAGTATCGAGAATTTTGTACTTTTTGACACACCTTGTATTCTGGAAAAAAAATAACGTTCCATTCATTCTTCATTTCTATCTTTGTAAATACAGCTTTAAACTCGGTACTTTTTGACACACCTTGTATTCTGCAAAAAATAATGAATGGAATTTTTTTCAGAATACAAGGTGTGTCAAAAAGTACAAAAAATCTCGATACCTTTTTGACACACCTTATATATATATTATATATATAATGGCTGGTTTGGCTCAGTCGGGTTCAACACCGGCCCTCGCCAACTCAGGGTATGAGTAGCACAGGGGATCTGTGCAGTAAATTTGGGAGTTGAGGGTAGGTGTGGCACTCAACCTCAGATACAAAGACAATCGTCTGGTCTAGCGCTAGGGAAAAGGGGATAGACTCCTTCACTGTCTGGCTCATACCGACAATAGGCGACTCCATCGACTTTACTTTTCTACATCACCAGGGCTCAGTATAGGAATACTTCATATCATATAACTGTGCAAATAAATGATTATAGACAAATAAGTGCAGTGAAACATTGAAAATATAGATAGGATTGCAATCAAATCTTTACAAATTAATTAAATGTCAGCATTAAATAACCCATAAGAAGTTGATGTGCCGTAAAACAAATAAACCAAACCAAGCTTTCTGCGTGACAATGAGATAGAGAATCTATTATTTTGACTCAATATATTGTTTGTTGTCAGAGAATTCCAGAGTCACTTAAGAGACATTGACTCCTTATCATCAAAATTCCCCCTGGAGAAATAAAATCAATATTTATTAAACAAAAACGTTTTCATCAATTTTCTGTCTTTTCTACTTTTTGTTGTTTTTTTTTTATCACATTTCAGATAAAATCATTTGAATAGGAAAGGAATTAAAAAAAGGTCCACTGAGACTTGAACTCAAATATCAAATCCAGAAAATATGACACTTTCACCAATTTGGCTACAGAATCCCATGGGACATACTTATCATCTATATATCAATACTCTTAAAAGTACCACCGTTATCATATTGCAACACCTTCTGGTTAAGAATGAGACCGTCCAAATCACCCAAGATGAACTGCAAAATAGTAAATCCTGATTATCTGGTGTTGCTTATCCACTGAATTCTTATTTCTAATGAACGTCGTCACCTCACCTAAATAATGGATCATTCTGTTTTTATTATACAGAAAGAAAGGGAAGAAAAAGGACATGCAAAAAATATAAGAAAGAAAGAAAGAGATAGGGGAAAGAGAGAGAGATAGAGAGAGAGAGAGAGAGAGAGAGAGAGAGAGAGAGAGAGAAGAGCACGCCGAAGCAATAACACTAATCTGTTTTGATAGACATAAAGAAAAGATGAAAGAAGAAAAAAGTGAGTGCGAGAGAGAGGGAGAGAGAGAGAGAGAGAGAGAGAGAGAGAGAGAGAGAGAGGGGGAGGGAGAGAGAGAGGGAGAGAGAGAGGGAGAGGAGAGAGAGTTGACTCAAGATTATTATACTTTTTACATATTGAAGTAGCTGTAATAGCTCTTAAGTAAACATATTAAACGTTATAATATTTAGATTATCATACTGTGGTATATCCACAGGTCCTGCTGGTATAAAATTATTTTGGTAGAAAATAGAATCTGCTATCTGAGTTCAAATCTTGGATGGAACTGTTTTTCATTTCAATTCACAAAAATGCCTCTAGGAAAGGCATGAATCTATCTATTCTCCCCCAGTTTTTGGTAAATAGTAGGGCAGAATGGGTTATTTAGCCTTGCTTAGACAACCAGTCTAAGAGAAGGAAAACTTTGAATTCAAACCAGCTTTACTCTGCTTAAAATTTGACCTTGTGTCGCTGTTGTAACTAACAAAGGTTACTAAATGACAAATAATCAAACGGAGGTTGGAAATATAATGGAATCTTTATGACATTAACTAAATACAATACTCGGCAGCAGCGTGAAGAAAAGTAAACCACTGCTAGTGGTATAAGACTACTCAGTCAGCATAATACTCCCATATTTATGAGGATTGGGACATAACCATTAATGTTCATAGGTAGGGTATATAACAGTCACGTCTTGTCTTTGGTAGAGGGGTTGAGTAAGTACTTGTAAAATCCTATGAGGCACGTGGCATAATGGTTAGAGTCATAGGAAATGGACTCGTCTAACCGAGTTCAAAATCCTAGACGAAACTGTTTGCATTTCACATAGCGCTAATACCCTTGGGAAAGGTATGAATTCAACTATACTCCCTCCAGCAATGGGGTATAGTAGGACAGACTGGGCTCTTCAACCTTGATAAGGTAACCTGTCTAAGAGAAGGAAAACTCTGAATTGAAACCTGTTAAACTCCGCTTAATAAATTGACCCTGTGTTGCATTTGGCTCACGCGGGGGGTGGGGGTGAGTAAGTACATATAACATCCTATGAGTAAATGGGACATAAATCTCGTGATAGTGTCACCTTTCCACCTTTATGTCTTATTGTTTTTCACATCTTAGGTTTTTGAATAAAGTAATTTACCTTTCTTTCACTTTGTCAGTAAATTATTATTTATTGTAATCAGTTCAGTCTTCATTGGTTGTTGTACATTTATGACTTCTTGGTGTACTATATTCACCTAAGTAAATACTTAATGCTCATATATATATATATATATATATATATAAAGAGTGTTCGGCTGGGAATCACAAGGTTCGATACCGGCCCTCACCAACTCAGCGTATGAGTAGCAAAGGGATCTGTGCAATAAAGTGAGGAGTTGCTGGTAGGTGTGACGCTCCACCTCAGATGCTAAAATAATCTCTATGGTCTAGCGCTAGTGAAAAGGGGCATAGACTCCCTCGCTGTTTGGCTGATACCGACGACTTACTACCAATTTCAAGGGCTTAACGTCTAGTGTGGAGATGTCTTCATCTTGTTTGTAACACATGAACTCTGTTTTATCTGTGTTTCCATGGAGACCAATATATCTTGCTGCTGTCTCTAGGCCATGCAGTAGTTGTGGCAGGTGTATTTGCAAGGACTGCTAGATCATCTGCATAGTCTGCATTATTCGTTTTCGTTCCTTTTCTCTTTTGGTGATTCATTTATTAGATATTTGTATATTCTGTGTGTCATCTTATTATAATGGATATTTGATGTATGTCAGTCTTTAACCAAAATTATGTCACAATACCCTCATGAATTGTGTAAGTTTATCTATGAGAATTTAATTTATTGTCAAAATTATCAATTCATAGAATAGAATAAATCTTATTTACTAACTATGTCTCGATGAAGATCTGAGTTAAATTTGCTTCAAAACAGCCATGTTATTAGTGCATTAAAATCCTGCAATGTATCTTATATATCACTAAAAATAAAGGTTTACATAAATATGGTGTGGTTAACTTGCATACCGGTTTTAACAAAACCGGGTTTAATAAATAATTACTTGGTATTATTGATCTCTAATATTATTGTTTTATTCTCCAACGTATCAAAATCAATCCTATGAATGATTTTATATAGAAACCAATTAAGGTATAATTGAAATAAGCGTAATCTGTTTATATACGTTCTTATTTAATTTTGTTTGTCTTTCTAATTTAATATATTTTGTTACATTAGAACTTAAATCAGGTTAAGTCAATTCAAAATACACATGCGCACACTCAGAGGGCCGGTTTAGCCCAGTCGGTAGAGTGCTCGGCTAGGAATCACAAGTTTCTTGGTTTGATACCGACCCTCGCCTACTCAGCGTATGATTAGCACAGGGATCTGTGCGGTAAAGTGAGGTGCTGATGGTAAGTGTGTGGCGCTCCACCTCACATGCTAAAATAATCTCCTTGGTCTAGCGCTAGTGAAAAGGGAATAGACTGTCTAGCTGATACCGACATTAAGCCGCCCTGAGGACTTTACTTACTTATTGTACAGTATTTATTTTGTACTATACATGAGCCTTTGATGAGTTGTTGTGCACCTGTGCACTGAACTCAATAATTTCATCATTATTATTATTAAAAGATTTTGGAATTGTTGAGAATCTTATTTTATTGTTCCTCTTGACATTGTGTCATTAATTAACCATACCAGAAAAATAAATTAAAATAATTTATATCTTTTCAGCGATCAAGACAGTAAAATCTGATATGACCCCCCACGCTCTACTCAATATACTTTTCGTGTAATAAACTCCTTCAGACTTCATTCAGAATTTATTAATTACTTATGGTGGATAGTATTTGGTCATCGAATGTAATTACCTCATCTTTTAGTAGAAGAAATGAAAAGCTGGACTTCATTTATGGAAAATGTTTTGTTTATTTCTTTCTTTCTTTTCTTTTTTTCCCTTTGCTTTTTGTGATAAACATTAGAGAATTTATTTGGTGCCTTTTAGTCTGTGTTGCTCTTTGATGTGAAGAAATATTTCTTCTCTTTATTAAAAGCGCTTCATCAGCTTAACTGTCCATCTAACCCTACAGAACTGATAGAACGTTTACCTCATTAAGAATATTTTTTTTTTATTTAACTCTCAGTAAGATGTGTGTACGTATATTTTTAAGTTCATTATCATCGGCATTGCAGTCTCGGAAGACTATTTACTTCTTGTGCTCCTGAAGTTACAGCACCTCCTCTGACTGTGAAGTCCGATGTTTGAAAAACATTCTCGACCACAGATGTCGCATGTGAAGGCTGCCCCTGAAGATGTTGATGTGCCGGTGCTTTGTTGCCGTCGCTTTCTTCTCTACCTCTCGGACCTCTTATTCATTATAATTTATTATAACCAACAAATATCATCTATATATTAATACTCGTGTTCCTTAATTGTACAACCGTTATCATCTTACAACACCCTCTAGTTAAAAATGAGACCATCTAAATCATACAAGATGAAATACAAAAATGTAAATCCTGATTATCTGGTGTTGCTTATCCACCGAATTCTTATTTCTTATACGTGTCGTCACCTCAGATAAATAATGAACCATTCCATTTTTATTATAAAGAAAGAAAGGGAAAAATAGACATGCTACACAGAAAAAATTTAAGAAGAAAAAAAGAAATTCTTCTGAGCAGCTGCAAAGTCACCCAAAAGGATATATCATCAGTCAAACATTCGTCACTATCAGGACCTGTGGATATAGCACAGTCTCATAATTTAATTATTATAATGTCTGATATTTTTACTTAAGTGCTTTTTTCTATTTTGGCTGCATTGACATTACATTTTAAAATCCTTAGATAACTTTTCTGACACCATGTATAATGTTGAGTGTGACTTTTGGGACATTTGGTGTATTTGTTCTTTGGACATTGTATATTATTGATTTTTGGGACACCCAGTATATTATTGAGTGAGACTTTTGGGAAACCCTGTATAATATTGAGTGTGACTTTTGAGATGCACAAGTATATTGTTGAGTATGACTTTTGGGATGACCGTTATATTATTGAACGTGACTTTTGGGACACACAAGTACATTGTTCAGTGTGACTTTTGCAACACACAAGTATAATCTTGAGTGTGACTTTTAGGACACCTGGGATATTATTGAGTATGACTTTTTGAAACCCTGTATAATATTGAGTGACTTTTGGGACACTGTAAAATGTTTAGTATGATTTTTGGACACACAAATATATTGTTGGGTGTGATTTTGGAACACCTGGTATATTGTTGAGAGTGACTTTAGGACACACTGTGCTGAGAGTGACTTTTAGGACACACTGTATAATGTTGAGAGTGACTTTTAGGACACACTGTATAATGTTGAGAGTGACTTTTAGGACACACTGTTGAGAGTGACTTTTAGGACACACTGTATAATGTTGAGAGTGACTTTTAGACACACTGTATAATTTGAGAGTGACTATGCTGAGAGTGACTTTTAGGACAACTGTATAATGAGAGACTTTTAGGACACACTGTAATGTTGAGAGTTTTAGGACACACTGTTATAATGTTGAGAGTGACTTTTAGGACACACTGTATAATGTTGAGAGTGACTTTTAGGACCACACTGTATAATCCTTAGTATAATTTTTGGACACACTGTATAAGGTTGTATGCAAATTTTGAGATGCACAACTATATTGTTCTCTGTGAGTTTTGAGACGCTCTGAATAGTTTTGAGGGTGACTTTTGGGACACCCTGTATAATGTTTAGTCTGATTTTTGGGGACACACAAGCATATTGTTGAGTGTCACTTTTGGGACACACTGTATAATGCTGTAAGTGACTTTTGAGATGCACATGTATATTGTTGAGTGCAATTTTTGGGACCCACAAGTATATTGTTGGTTGTGATTTTTGGGACACCCTGAATAATGTTGAAGGTGTCATTTAACACACCCCGTATTTTAACTTTATGAGAGATCATAAAAAAGATGAAAATGTTAAGTGTTATGTTAGTAAATTTTGTTTTGAAGTTTCAAAAGTCTGAACAATAATAAAAAACTAAATTGTATTTTCTGTATTTGTAAATTGAGAAATGGTGTTCGGTTAACTGACAATAACAGAAACAAAGAGACAAAACATTGAAATTCTATGTCGACAGTAATATGGATAGCATTTATTCAACTGGTAATTTGATAACATAGAGGTATACAGGACATGTCCGAGGCTGGAAAAACAGAGAAACTCAAATTGATGGATCGATAGACCAGGAAATTAATGACCATGCCCAAGGCTCTATACCCCAGGGATGACACCGACAAACTATACGTTAAAAGAAAGAAAGGAGGTAGAAGACTCATCAGTATCTAGGACAGTGTCCAAATGGACAAGTGTGATTTGAAAAATACTCACAAGTGTACTGTAACAATATGATGAGAAACCCCCACAACGGGAATTGTATGCTTAAAGTATCAAGTGTACAATCATTGTATAATACCAACTTTGATGTATGGTTCTAAAATGAGGAAATTGACTAAATCGTTAGGAAACAAACTCAGCATCAGATTGAGATGAATGGGAAGGTTAAGATTAGCAATAACTATAAGGGATAAAAAAAGATTAATATGGACACGAGAACAGACAAAAGGTAAGAGATATTATAGAAATTATTAAACAACAAAAAATAGTAGTGAGCAGAACACATAGCTAGAAGGGAGAGGATAACAGTTGATGCAAAAGGTTAATAGAATGGTGCCCAAGGAATAACAAGTATGGATGAGAGCAGAAAAAAGGTAAGAGATATTATAGAAATTATTAAACAACAAAAATAGAAGTGAGCAGAACACATAGCTATAAGGGAGGATAATATATGGTTAAAAAAATTAATAGAATGGTGCCCAAGAAATAACAAGTATGGATGAGAGCAGAGATGAGAGCAGACAAAAGGTAAGAGACATTATAGAAATTATTAAACAAAAAAAAATAGAAGTGAGCATAACACATAGCTAGAAAGGAGGATAACAATTGGTGCAAAAGGTTAATAGAATGGTGCCCAAGAAATAACAAGCATAGTAGAAAAAGACCTGATAAAAGTTGGATAGATGAGATAGTTTAGCTTGCTAGTAAGACTTGTCTGAGGCATGTTCAAGTCATCATGGAAGAAAGTGAATAGTGCCCAATAAATAAGAAGCACATTAAATACCTGTCAGAAGATTGAGGGAAGAGACAATATAGTTTGCTGATAATACATTGGAGAGTGCAAAAGGCTAATAGAATGGTGCTCAATGAATAACAAGCATAGATGAGAGAATGGTATATGCACAAACCGGAATCTGTCCAAGAGAATGAGATGCATAAAATTCTCAGGGACTCTGAGATACAGATGGATGACCAAATGCCGTCTAGAAACCATACCTAGTATTAATTAACATAAAGAAAAAATGTGTCATCTCTATGTTCCCATCCCGACGGATCACAGAGTGAAGGTGAAAGAAAATGAAAAAATAGACAAATACTTGGACCTTGCCAGAGAGTTAAGAAAACTGTGGAACATGAAGGTAAAAGTTATGCCAATTGTATTTGATGCTCTTGGAATGGTTCCCAAGGGTTTCGAAAAGTGTCTGGAGGAATTGAAAATCCAAAGAAGGACCGAGACCATCCAAATAACATGTATCTTCAAGATGGAATGATACACAGCAGAAATTGAGTGCTTAATATAGCACCAGTATCCGGTGCTAATGGATACATACAAAAAATACAGAACAATAAGTTACAAAAAATTAAAAAGACAACTTAGAAGAAAGAGAGGAGGGTCAAATGTGGTATAGCCAAACGCAGTAAGATCATCTGGCTGGTTTAGCTCAGTCGGTAGAGCGTTCGACTAGTAACCACAATGTTCCTGGTTTGATATCGGATCTTACCAACTCAGCGTAAAAGTAGCCCACGGATCTGTGCGGTAAAGTGAGGAGCTGATGGTAGGTGTGGCGCTCCACCTCAGATTCTAAAATAATCTCCTTGGTCTAGCGCTAGTGAAAAGGGGATAGACTCCTTCGCTGTCTGGCTGGTACCGACTTTAGGCCACCCCGATGACTTTACTTACTTATTAATCCACCTGTTGAAGTTTTTAATCATCGATTATTTAAGGCTATGAACCAGGCCATCGGGTAGAGTGCTGAAAGGGTGATAGCTACTCTACAACAGCACTGTTAAAATCAGCTAGAATACTCAGAAGAGTCCTGGATACCTGAGGAAACTTGCTGTCACTCAGCCTCCAGCTGAACTGGGTGTGAAAAACCTTCATGAGAATTAGAATTGATCATGTTTTTTATAACTGTTCCCATCCTGAGGAAATTGTTCTAGTAAAGTAACACTTTGTTCTCTTGTTGAGATTTGCTTTCTTAGTAAAAGCCATCATGAAATCTGTAATATTCTAAACTTAAATAAAAAGAGAAAAATAAGAGAAATCATTTCTATAAAAACATTTTTCTATAAAAACTTAGAAAAGACAATAGTGAAAGTGAAAGTCAAAGTTTGAATGAGCAGAAAAAAAAAGGAGAGAAAATTTGAGAAAGTTTCTCTCAGGTGATAACAAAAAACATGGCAGCCAATAAATGGACTTTTAATTTCTTCTTTTTTTTCTGAATGCTCAGATTGCAACCCAGAGGGTCGGACCTTGATGTGTGGGGGTAAAAAGCTGCAAAAAAATTGAATGGAAGACAAGTGAGGGTGGGGTGTGTGTGAAAGAAAGATTCACATCAAGAGAAAAAAAGAGAAAAGAAGTTGGAAAAGATAATATAAACTAAACATTGTTTTCTAAGTGAGTCAAGTCATTTTCATGCAGGATTTTATTAAAAGTCAGTAAGAGTCAAGATGAAATGAGATACTTCCATACAAGCAGGTGTTAGTAATAAGTCTGACTGTGGAATTGACAGAGTACTTTGGTGAGCACTTCAAGGAGTTGCAGGTGTATTGGTTGATGTAATCTACTTATGTCTAGGCATTATTTAATTACTAAACGTTGGAATTATTACAAACTAAGAGAGATGCTCTGTGAATGTTGGAAGTATTATTGTTGAGTAAGCACTGTTGGTTCTGGGAATCAAAACTTAGAGACCAATGCAAAAGTTATTGTATCCTGGGTATGATATTAAATTGCATTTAATGGTGAAGTTCCAATTTTGGATTTCTGAGGAGTGTGGAGTACCTCTTCATTGCCATTGCTCCCAGGTCTACTCTGACTTGGAGTGGTAGTACCTGTTATGGTCCCATCTATGGATTGAATAGAAGAAAAAAAGTTAAAAAAAACAATTTTGAATACCCATAATGAATGAATAACACAAAACATCTTTGGCATAAAATAACCCAATAAGTGTTGATATGCCATAAAATTCAACCAACCAGCCAAATGAAATAATCAAGATAAGAACCAATATAAATAATTTTAAGAATTAAATGATAATAAATTTATTAAAAATACTAGCAACAGAAAACACCCTCTAGGCGTCGTAAAAATTAATTTTTGAAAGACATTGCCTGAGAGAGTAGGAGTTAAAAATTCAATGTCAGAGGGTTTGTATCATAAGTAAGAAAATCCTCATATTTATTAAAGGGGTAAAAAAACAAAAAAATAAAACAATTTGAAATGAAACCCCATCCCTCTCAAATAAAATGTTGCGTGCCTCTAATAATCAAACAATTATTTTGAATATTTTACACATCAATTTTACTCAAAATCGTAGGTATTTATTTATTTGTAAACTTTTTAGTTAACTTCTTGTTACTGTAAGAAAAAAAGTGACGAGAGTAAAAAAAACAATTTTTAAAATTGCCTAATCAAATTTTGGGTGTAAATAGCATAAGAATATTGTGACGTAATCTGTGACGTAGATCTATGACATAGTTTTTGTTACAGACAGAAATACAGAAAAAAGAGTTTCTTTTAGATTTTATTGGGTGTCAGCTTATCTAGGGTTATTCTATGGCTAGAGATTAAGGGAATAATAATTATAATTTTTGTGAAATAGTTCCTTAAATGTTTTTTTCTGCACAAAATTATTCTATGCTTAGAGGTTAGGGAATTGCATTCTTTGTATATTCAATTTTGTGGAGTTGTTTCTTAAAGGTTTTTTGGCACATGGTCCTGTCTAGGGTTATTTTATGCCTAGAGGTTAGGAGATTGAGTTCATTGTATGTTCATATTGATATGTTTGTGTAGTTGTTTCTCGTGAGGTTTTTTTTTGCACATGAAGCTGCCTAGGGTTATTTTATTCTTAGAGGTTCATATTTATATTTTTGTGTAGATGTTTTTTAAGAAGCCTTTTTTTTTTGCACATGATGCTGCTTAGTGTTATTTTATGCCTAGACGTTAGGGAATTACGCTTATTGCATGCGTGTGTATATGTGAAAGGGTGGGTGGGGGTTCCTTGGGGCATAGCGGATAACTTATTGGATT
>CM042148.1:47322022-47354522 GCA_023376005.1 Doryteuthis pealeii | reverse complement strand
TCTGAAAGCCGTTTATTTGCATGTATTTGCCATTGCCGAACAGACCAACCGAAGACTTTGCTCAACTGAAGGATTCTAATCAACACTAAAGGACAACAAGGAAGAACCAAAGGATTTTACCCAACACTAAGGGACACTGAGGAACAACTAAAGGATTTTACCCAACATTAAGGAACATTTCTGTAATAAGACAATAGATCTCGACTGTTTAAAAAACCCTACTCCTCATGATGTATTGTGCCAGAAATTCTGCAATAAGACAAAAGACCTCAGCTGTTTGAAAACCCCTACTCATGATAATCCTATTTTGAATGCTGTGCAAGGGCAAATAAAATCTCCCACTTTTTTCAGATGTGGGGGGTGGGTAGAGGCTGGCAATACAGATGCTGGCCACTTCTTTGATTGAAGAATCTTCTCTGACGATGCCACTAGGCAAAAACGGTAGAGAAGTGCGATATTGATTAAAAGGAAAAGGATGCTTTTGCAACTCAGATCCTACATTCTCTTAATTTGATTTTTATACATTGAGTAGATATAAGAAATGAGTGAGATATTTAAGCTGTAAAGAAATCAATAACAAGTAGCTAATGAGAGAGCATTGTATGAAAAGAGTGATCAGTTGCCTCGCAGGGAGCCGCAAACGTTGTGTGTGAGTTGTGGCTATGCGCTTAGTGACTGTAAATCAATATGTATAACTCTAATTTGCTTGTCTTTTCTTAAAACTCAATAAATAACTTTCAAGAAAAGAACTTTAAAAGGAAAAAAAACATCATCAAAACAAATGCTCTGTGTGTAAGAAGAAGAAGAAGAAGAAGAAGAAGAAGAAGAAGAAGAAGAAGAAGAAGGTAAGAGAGAGGGAGTGAGAATAAAATGGAGAAAGGATGAGAGAGAGAAAGAGAGAACAAAAACAGTGAAAAAAAAGACAAAATAAGTTAGCAAGAGAGAGGGAGAGAGAGAGAGAGTAAAAAAGAGAAAAGAAGAAAGAGAAAGTACTACAGAGAGAGAGAGAGAGAGAGAGAGAGAGAGAGAGAGAGAGAGAGAGGGGGAGAGGAGGGGGAATAAGAAAGAGAGTACAAAAGTGAGAAAAAGAAAGATAGAGATGGAATAAGAGAGAAAGTAAGAGAGAAAGAAGTAAAAAAAAAGAAATGTGAAAGAATGTATATGAAGGTAGGGAGATAGAGGGGGAGAGAGAAAGAAAGAAAGAGAAAGCTAGAGAGATAAAGAGAGAAGAGAATGAGAGGGCAAGAACGTGATATAGAGAGAAAGAAAACAAATATATGCTGAGAGAGAAGGAGAGAGAGAGAGAGAGAGAAAAAAGAAAGGAAGAAAGAGAAAGTACTACAGAGAGAAAGAAAGAGAGAGAAAGGGAAAGAATAAGGAGAGAGAGAAAGAGAGTACAAAAGTGAGAAAAAGAAAGATAGAGATGGAATAAGAGAGAAAGTGTGTGAGTGAGAGAGAGAGAGAAGTAAAAAAAAGTGTGAAAGAATGTAAATGAAGGTAGAGAGAGAGGGGGGAGAGTGAGAGAGAGAAATAAATAAAGAGAAAGCTAGAGAGAGAAAGAGAGAGAGAAGGAGAGAGAAAGAACGTGATATAGAGAGAAAGAAAACAAATATATGTTTGAGAGAGAGAGAGAGAGAGAGAGAGAGAGAGAGAGAGAGAGAGAGAGAGAAGTAATCTACAGAAAGAGAGAGGGGGAGAACAAGAATGAGATCGAGAGTGAGAAAGGAGAGAAAACAAATATAAGTAGAGAGAGAGAGAGAGAGAGAGAGAGAGAGAGAGAGAGAGAGAGAGAGAGAGAGAGAGAGAGAGAAAGCAAATGTCTTGCAAGAATTACATAAAGACAATTCTTGCCACTTATCTCCTTTGCAGTCCAATTCCATTCTTTGTCGACAAGACCCTCTGTCAAATCCTGCCATTCACAAAAGAACCAATTCTGACGACCTCTTCAAAATATTCTGCTGCTTTTTTTCTTTTTCTTTTTTTTTTCTTTCTTCTTCTTCTTTTTTTTCTCAAATAAGGCTCAGTCTTTTTGAATTTTCTTTACAAAAGAGAAATGAACATTGATTTGCCATTCATGTCCTCGTGAAAATGGATATTTTTCCACCGCCCCCCACCCAAAGTGGTGGGTGGGGATGGGGGGTTTGGTCGTATAATGCTCGGAACAATTCCAATAATGCTCTGCTGTATTCAACCTGGTTGCGAGATATTGTTCACGTGGAAAGAGGAAATTACTAGAAACTGAGTCTGCCCATGCCCCTCCACCCCCCACCCACCCCCGGGGGGACAAAAATGAGCCAAGCTGACCTGGCAGAGGAAACAAATACTGCTAATTCTGAGAGTGGTTCCACCTTGAATCAGGAACACCAAACTGAGGTCAATAAATCAATCAGGGGATACAAGACATTTAATTAATGATTAAAGATGAACTTTGACCTTTGAACTTTTCCGTTTTCAAGTAAGAGAGAGAAGGAAACCTATATCTGCTTACAGGGTTGAATAATTTAAGTTGGTTTGTTCAATTCAATATCTATATATTAACACGTTTGTTCATTAATCTTCTGACCGTTATCATCTTGCAACACCCTCTGGTTAAAAATGAGACCGTCCAAATCGTCCAAGATGAAATCCAAAAATGTAAATCTTGATTATCTGCCTAATTTCTATTTCTCATGAGTGCCATCCCCTCAGCTAAATAATAGACCATTCCGTTTTTATTATAAAGAAGAAGGGGAAGAAAGAAAGAATGGGAAAGATAGAGGGGTTTAGTGCACTAATCTTTTTCAACCATACATAATGAAAAGATGAGAAAAGAGAGAGAGAGAGAGAGAGAGAGAGAGAGAGAGAGAGAGAGAGGGGGAGGGAGAAGAGAGAGAGAGAGAGAGAGGGAGGAAGAGAGAGAGAGAGAGAGAGAGAGAGAGTTAAATCAGGAATATTATACTTTTTACATATATTACATACTGTGGTATATCCACAGGTCGTGCTAGTATTGTTTATTTGAGAGTTACAAGAAGATTATTACACTCTTTACATATTGAACTATATGCAATAGCTCATAAGTAAACATATTAAACGTTGTGATAATTTGATTATCACACTATGGTATATCCACAGATCCTGCTAGTATGTATTTATTTCAGCTGGAGTTTTTCAACATTGACCTTAGAGCAGGGGTCACCAAACTACGATCCTAAGGCATTTCATCAGTCCCGTCGACGGTACTTGAATTTGTTTGTTAAAATGTACGGAATGCGAGATGTTCTGATATCATCTAAATATAAATATCATGTTAAGCTTACTAAATCTTCATAGACTTCACTACGGAATTAACCCATCAAAACAAAACTGACTGATAAACATTTGAAAGCAATTCTCTTGATTGGATGTAGCAATTCCAAACCAAACATTGACGATATCTTGAAAGGCAAACTTCAGTTTCACAAATTCACTAAACTTTTCTGCTAATGTTGTGTTAATTGATATTTTTTGAAAATAAATATGTTGGTTAAATTTGTTTTTGTGCATCTTACGCCACTCATCCATGAATATAACATGGAAAGATAAATTTTGCTTTACATCTTTTTCTCAGAGCTTTCGTTCTGACAAGCAAGTATTGAACACAATAATAATGTGGCCCGCGCTCGTTATTTTTACTATTAACCGTGTTGCATAATCTATGCGGTTGCATAAGATTATTGTCAACCCCCCGTATTTCTGAAGGGATGGTCCCTTTTCATGTCACGGGCGGGACTTTCCATGGAATATTACAGAAAGTCCGCGAAGTACGTGAAGTCACGTGGGACCAAGTTAACCCGTTAGTCCTGCTTGGAAGTCCGATGAGAAGCATGGGCTCATTATGCACACACGTGCGTTGTGTTAGAAGAATAATTTTAGTTAAGTAAATAAAAGTTTAAAGAAATAAGATGGTGTTCTTGTTTGATGAATGTCTTGGCAAAAAGACTGACCAAGAAGAAGGAATGAATCAACGACGAACAGCCAACAAGAATCTAGAAATAGAATTCAACATGGAGAGGAAGAATAGAAACGACTAGAGATCACCAAATGGCCAAAGAAGTAAGTAATGCAAAATGCATATGCATCTCTCTGTCTACCTATGTCTATCTCTCCCTCTCTCAGTAAAAGAACACTTGTCTATATACCCATCATGGGTATATGTGTATGAGTATGTAACAATCGGCGCGCACTTGTTATTTTTCAATTATCCGGCTCACCATGAAAAAGGTTTGGTGATCCCTGCCTTAGAGCAAGCATACAAAATATTGGTCTCTTTTCAAGATGCGTGTGACACTCACCCACATACTGATGTGATTAAGTAATAATTTCCTTTCTACCTTTGGAGATCTGGGGAGTAGCCCCTTCATCACCATTACTCCCAGGTCCAATCTGACCCAGCGTGGTAGTACCTGTTAGGGTCCATCTATGGGTTTAAATAGAAAAACAGGAGTTTAAAAAAATGTTTTAAGAAATATTGAGTTTTAAAAGAAATTGAGTGTCCATCAAGAATGTATAAAACAAAAAACGTTTGACCCAATGAGTGTTGAAATTCACTTTAGCCAGTGCTTGTGCAATAATAACAGACTCTAATAATAGTGGGGTCATAAATTATCTGCCGAATCCATTGATTGTACGGGTGAGTTACTTGCCCTTTGACCTTTGTTTTTCAGTTATTGTTTTAAATAAATTACACACCTCGTGTTATGAAAAGCAGTCCTAATGTGTTGACTCGTTAATACAATGGAATGTATCTCAATTGTAAGTCTCAATGAGTAACTGCACTTGCCAGAGAGAAAAAGGTATGTCTTTTTCTGTGGGATTAAGTTGATAAATTCCAACAATGGGTTGACATGCCGTAAAACCCAACCAACCAAGCAACCAACTGATGTGAACTGGAAATAATTTCCTTTCTAACTTTGCTAACCATGTTCTTTGTGTGCATATCAAAATGGAAGACACTGGGTTTTATGATACATGGCTCAAGGGTGATAAAAATAAGGCTTTCTACTTAGAAATCCCAAAAGATAAGGAAAAACTCTCTTCAAATTTCAGAGTAGAATGAATGTAACTAGAAATAGAAATGCTAGTCCTGCTAAGCTTTGTTTTGTTTTGTTTGTATTGTGTGTGCTGTGTGTGTGTGTGTGTGTGTGTGTGTGTGTGTGTGTGTGTGTGCTTTGATGTTTACTGTCATATTTAGGAATTCTTCCCCCTGTGTCTGGAACCAGGTAACGTTATGACCGACTTCCGGTTATTTGAGCAAGAGATTGCCTCTTGTAAGTAAGCCTATTTGCTCAACAGATAACATGGAAGACTTAATATGGTAATACAATCGTTGCTCAAATAATGGTTGATTAATTGATTTTTAATGGCATGTCAACCTATCTAGAGTTTTTTTTATGTCTAGAGGTTAGGGAATTGCATTCATCGTATGCTTATATTTTGTATAGTTGTTTCTTAAGAGAGTTTTTTTTTTCACATTCTATTGAATATGAATCCTTTTTAAAGAGATCTATTGACCCCAAACCAACCAATGGTTCTTATTTCAATATCTTTATGTTCTGAAACCATTTTTACAGATTCACATCCCCCCAAAAACAAAGAAGAAATAGAGAGAGAGAGACGGAGAGAAGGGGGAAGCACAAGAAAAGATATAGAAAGAAAGAGAGAAGAGAGAGAGAGAGAGAGAGAGAGAGAGAGAGAGAGAGAGAGAGAAGAGAGAGAAAGAAAAGGAACAATAGAGAGAAAGACACACACACATACTGGTGTGATTAAGTAGTAATTTCCTTTCTTTGGAGACTGGGAGCCCCTTCATCATCATTACTCCCTGGTCCAATCTGACCCAGAGTGGTAGTACTGTTAGAGAGAGAGAGAGAGAGAAAGAGAGAGAGAGAGAGAGAGAGAGAGAGAGGAAAGAAAATAAGAAAAAGCAAAGAGAGGAGAGAGAGAGAGAGAGAGAGAGTAAGCGAAATGGTGGAGGGGAGAAGAGAGAGACAAACAGAAAAGAAAGAAAGTAAGAAAAAGCAAAGAACAAGAGAGAGAGAGAGAGAGAGAGAGAGAGAGAGAGAGAGAGAGAGAGAGAGTAAGCGAAAGAGAGAGAGAGAGAGAGAGAGAGAGAGAGAGAGAGAGAGAGAGAGAGAGTAAGCGAAAGAGTGAGGGGGAGAAAGAAGAGAGAGACAAACAGAAAAGGAAAGAAAGTAAGAAAAAAAGCAAAGAACAAGAGAGAGAGAGAGAGAGAGAGAGAGAGAGAGAGAGAGAGAGAGAGAGAGTAAGCGAAGAGAGAGAGAGAAGAGAGAGAGAGAGAGAGAGTAAATGAAAGAGAGAGAGAGAGTAACGAAAGAGTGGGGGAGAAAAAGAGAGAGACAAACAGAAAAGGAAAGAAAGTAAGAAAAAAGCAAAGAACAAGAGAGAGAGAGAGAGAGAGAGAGAGAGAGAGAGAGAGAGAGAGAGAGAGAGAGAGAGAGAGAGAGAGAGAGAGAGCAAAGAATTCCCTACCGAGATTCTGCAGATTCTAAAGAAATGTTTACAAGTTCAAAATGGTTAATATTAATAAACGAATTTATCAACGACAATTCGAATGGTCAATCAAAATTGATTTATTATTACCATCTCTCAAGCTTGGTGATCTTCTCATCAGTGGTGGAATTTGACGGGTGTCCTGCTCCCTCTTCATGTGTCACACTTGTCAGGACACTTTTAGTCTTCTCTATCCACTTCTATGTTCCCATGTTGTACTAAAAATCTATGATGAATTTTAGCCCCTGACACTCCTTCCAACCAGAGAAATCAAGTCACTGCTCTTTGTTTTTCCTTTGTACATACTGCTAGTGGAGCAGCCATGATTTATATTGAGAGATACTTCGTAAAGCCCATCTATTATCCAAGTAACATGACACAAGTAGTATTAAGTTACATGGTACCGGTAGTACTTTAATCATTGTGGCATGTCAGTGTCAATACCTTTGTTATGATATATGATGACTGGAGAGGGGAATTTATGATCCCTGGTATTATACTCAGCATGTCTACAATATAATGAATTTTTAGCAAAATGAGATCTCTTTTTTACTGGTGATAAAATCCCCTTGCACACCCACAAAGAATTATGTTAATTAGCAAGAATATGTGACCTATGGGTGTAAGTATTTAAATTTTAATGTAATGAAATATATTAAATTAGAAAGATTAATGAAATTAAATAAGAACATATATAAAAAGAATTGCACTTATTTTAATTATGCTACTAAGAATATGTGCCTACCAACGTAAGTATTTAAATTTTAATGGAATGAAATCTATTAAATTAGAAAGACTGACGAAACTAAATAAGAATGCATATAAAAAGATTACACTTATTTTAATTATATTCTAATAGGTTTCTATGTAAAATCATTAGAGAATAAAATAATGACATGAGAAACCAAAATCACCAAGTAATTATTTATTAAACCCGGTTTTGTTAAAAACCAGTATGCAAATTAACCACAACATATATTATGTAAACTTTCATTTCTTAGTGATATATAAGACTCATTGCTGGATTTTAAATGCACTAATGACATTGGCTGTTTTGAGGCAAATCAAACTCAGATTTTGATTTGATTTGTTCTTGTTTTACGGTATATCAACTTCAATGGGTCATTTAATGCCGACTACGTTTTTGAAATGAATTGGTGATAATGTTTAATTTTCTAAAGGTTTTTTTTTACATATTTTTTGTGAATGAAACTTTTAGATGATTTTTTTAAACATATATTTAAACTCAGATTTTCATAGAGATATTGTTAATAAATAAGATTTATTCTATTCTATGTATTGATGATTTTGACTATAAATTAAATACTCATTGATAAACTTACACAATTCCTGAGGGTATTGTGATGTAAGCAGTGATTAGTTTCGGTTACAGACAGACAGACACTGAATCTCCATTATGATAAGAGATAATAATTTTGCTAATAGGTCAATGTTTATTCCTTCTGACGATGATGTAAATAGACATTGAAATATCAGTAAATTCACTGTCTTTCTTCTGATCAAATATTGATTAGTTTGAACTATAGTGTACAATTCAACATGGCAAACATAAATTGACCAGAAGGTTTTTATTTGAAAATTCAGAGGCTTTTACCTCCCATGTTAGTCTAGGCCATAACCTAAATAGATTAGTGAACAATAAAACCAAAAGCTTACCTCGAATTCTCTGTGTGATTTCTGGCATAGAGTTCATTTATTTTTACTGTATTTTTATCATTTTATTCCAATTTCTCTGTTAAATTAGTTAAATAAGTTCGTGAAACATAAGTTCTTGGAGAAAATAATTGCGACTGCCTCCTGGAATTATTGTAAGTGGTGCCAGAAAGTCTTAGACAGACTGTTCGACTTACTTACCATTCTGTGTAGATTTTATCCCTGGTGTAAATACTGTCAGTGATTCTTTCAAACTGTAGCTGTGTTAGTGCTACTGTACGGCTGCACTACTTGGAATCTAACAAATTGCTAAGAGAAAAGATAGATGGGAGCTATACAAGGATGCTGAATTGTGTCTTGAACAAATCTTGGAAGCAGCACCCAACAGGAAAAGCAGCTGTATGGCCACTTGCTGTCTATCAGACAATAAATCCAAGCAAGATAGACAAGACATGCTGAACACCGCTAAAGAAGCAAGGATGAACTCATAAATGATGTTCGCCTGTGGAAATCTACATATGGACACACCATTGTAGGCCAACCTGCAAAAACCTGCATCAATCAACTCTGTACAGATTCTGGATGCCGTGTGGAAGACTTGCCAGGGGGGATGAGCGATTGGGGCAGTTCGGAAGTGTAGAGATTTGTGTTGAGTGACCAGTATTTTGCAAGCTGAGTCAGTTCTGAGTCCAAGTTCATTTCTAGGATTCTCCTTGGCTATTGGTTTTAATGTGGATACTTTTATCCATATATACTCACCACTTGACTGTGTTCTAGCAGTTTATACAGTGTATTCGGTTACACTCTGTCTTTTTTTTGTCTGGTGACTGGACGCTAATTATAGCCTTCCTTTGAAGGTGTGTATGATGTTGATTCTACAGGGAGAAAGAGCAATGGATATCCTGATGAGGCTGCAAAGGCTGTCACCTGATTTTGGTGTCATTTTTTTTTCAGACTTACTATTTATCATTCTCACTAGCACATTTCCAATCATCCACACAAAGAACATGTGTTACATATGTAAATGAATTATCTCCCTTGCTTTGCCCAGCTATCCTACTGCGTGGGTACAAAACACCGTTTGACACCGGTAAAAAGTCACATGTGCGTGTGGTGCTAGTTTTCAATTCTTATTAGCAGGCAGGAACTGGGGAGACAATAAGGTTAGTGTCAGCACGGAGCTTTTCCTCCTCTTTTTCGATTTTATTAGTTGTGTATTAGAGAAACTACATAGTCCTTTGTATTCTATTGTAGTTTCACGTTGAAGACCAGTTGCGAAACAGGAGGATAAGTGACAACTCCCGTATTTATCCAAATAAAAGTGTCTTCACCAGTCGACTGTCATTACTCATTCCTTGCCTGGGTGTTGCCGTTACAACATAATCTATGCATAGATTATTGTCAACCCCTGTATTTCTGAAGGGATGGCCCCTTTTCATATCATGGGTGGGACTTTCTATGGAATACTACAGAAACCCGCGAAATATGTGAAGTCACGTGGGACCGAGTTGACCCTGAGTTCCAGATTGGACGTCAGGCAGAAAGCATGTCTGCCTTAGCTGAGCTCAAATGCACCTGCGCGTCGTGTTAGTTAGAAGAAGAAGTTTAAGCAATAAAAGTTTAAAGAAATAATATGGTGTTCTTACTTGATGAATGTCTTGGCAAAAAGACTGACCAAGAAGAAGGAATGCATCAAAGATGAACAGCCAACAAGAATTTAGAAATATAATTCAACATGGAGAGAAAGAATAGAAACGACTAGAGATCACCAAATGGCCAAAGAAGTAAGTAATGCAAAATGCATATGCATCTCTCTGTCTACCTGTGTCTGTCTCTCTCCTCTCTCTAGTAAAAGAACACTTGTGTATATACCCAACATGGGTATATGTGTATGAGTATGTAACACATGGTTATTGTTTTAACTGATAAAACTTCTAGAAATTATTTATAGAAATTAAGTCTAGAATATGAACAATCAATGCTTAGTCAGAATTGTTATGCTCAAAGTAATTCTATGAATGTCTGTCACTGGAGTTGATGGAATTCAAGAAATTATAATTATAAACTTTATTAACCCCCCCCCCAATAGATTTCCAAGTGAAACTATTTTTGTAGACATGAAGATCTTTTGTTGAGTAGGCAAGAAACTGTGATAAGTAATGCTGTTGATGCTATGTCCATACTACCCTAACTTGAATAGCTCTGCATGGATACTGCATGCTGAACAGAGGACTTCCTGAGTGCAATGAATGATAGGGATGGTTGGTAAGAGATTGACATGGGTATCTGTGCTATTAGCACAACATGATAGTGATGATGAGCAAAGTAAAAAGCAGCCTTGGCAAATATATATATATATATATATATATATGTAAGTAAGTAAGTAAAGTCGTCGGGGTGGCTTAAAATCAGTATCAGCCAATCAGTGAGGGAGTCTATCCCCTTTTCACTAGTGCTAGACCAAGGACATTGTTTTTGCATTTGAGGTGGAGCGCCACACCTACCATCAGCTCCTTACTTTACCACACCGATTCCTGTGCTACTCATAAGTTGAGTTGGCGAGGGCCGGTATCGAAATAGGAACCTTGTGGTTTCTAGTCGAACGCTCTACGACTATATATATATATATATAATGTAATATTCATCAATAAATGAATATGCACTCACATGCTGCACATAAATAGATGTATTTGTAAATGTATTTATGAGACGATGAATCTACACATCCCCTTGTGCGCACTCACACACAGAAAGATATACACACTCACACACACATCTCTCTCTCTCTATATATATATATATGTAGATATTGATATATATATGACTAATAGTACCCAATATCTAAGAGAGGTTAGAAACTGCTTATCTGCAATAATTCACATATCTTTGCAGTATATTATTTTGACAATCTAAGAGCAGCAGCAGCAGCAGCAGCCATGGTTTATTTCATTTTTATCTTTTTTTTTGATTTGATGTCTATTGATTTTTAATAGGCAAGACTTTGTTGGTTGGTTGGTTGGTTGGTTGGTGATGGCTGCTTATTTAGATGCGTGTTCAGATGATGCAAGTTGAAAACCTAATACATGAAAGAACTCGGATGCAATCATAAAGTTAAATACTTTTAGTAAAACACTCTAATCAATTTAGGTCTTTCAAGATAAACTTGGCCAACAATTACATTCATCTCTCTCTCTCTCTCTCTCTCTCTCTCTCTCTCTCTCTCTTTCTCTCTCTCTCTCTTCCTCTCTTTCTCTCACTCTCTCTCTTCTCTCTTTCTCTCTTTCTCTCACTCTCTCTCTCTCTTTCTCTCTCTCTCTCCTCTCTCTCTTCTCTCTCTCTCCTCTCTCTTTCTCTCTCTCTCTCTCATCTCTTCTTTTTTTCAATCTTCATCTTTTCTTTCTTCTTTTCTTTTTTTTTTTACTTCTCTCTCCCTTTCTCAAACTCTCTCCCTTTGTCTTTTTTGTTTTCTTTTTGTTTTTCAACCTTCTCTCTTTCTTGCACTTCATCTTTCTTTTTCTTTCGCCTTTTTTGTCTTCTTTTTTCTTTCTTTCTCTCTCTACCCCCTCTCTCCTCTCATCGTTCCCTATTTCTCTCCCAATCTATTCCTTTCTCTTTTTTTCTCTTTTATTTTCTCTTTATTTTCACCCTTCTTTCCTTCTCTTCTCTCTTTTTCTCTTTTAATATGTGTGTGTGTGTGTGAGTGAGTGTGTGTGTTTCTCTGTCAGTGTGTATGCCTTGAATTTTGTATTAATCAAAAAAAACAAAACAAAAAAACAACAAAAAAAACAACTTATTTATATCATTTTTGTGTATTGTTGTAATTTTGTTTTCCATCAAATATTTGCTCAAAGAAATATTTACCTGTTTACTTGCTTTCAGTGAACACACACACACACACACACACACACACACACACACACACACACACACACTATTTGGTACACACCTAATTTGTTCAGTTAAATTTTTTTTTTAAATATCAAAACTTTCAAATTTTAATTAAGTGTAGCCGCTATAAGCAATGTAATATTTGAACCCAAAGATGAAAGGTAAAATTATCAGAGTTCATTTTAAGAATAAAATAAGATTTTTAACACTGGAAAACATAGAAATCTATTAGATTACAAATGTTACATTAAATAATATCACTGAAAAATAAGAGAGCCATTCAATTTTTTTATGAAGAAACTTTTAAAAATCCTAATTGAAATGTTTTTTTTTTGTGCAGTTCAAAATCCCCTGAATTCTCTTCCAACCAAATTTAATCAAAATACAAAAAGCTGAGAAGGGAAGACAACAATTAATAGACTTTCGAATAAACAGATTTGCATTAAAAACGAAATTGTTTCCCTGAAAGGAAAAAAAAAAGGAAAATAAGTTATTCAATTTTCTTCTTGTTGATTCTATCGGTAGAAAGAATTGTTGAAACTTAATAAAAACAATCCTTAAATTTAAATCTTTTAACAAAGAAAATCAAAATTAAATCTGTTAACAAACAAAGAATTATTTAAAGAACCCTAAAAAATAAATTAAAAATTTATTAATTCTTTATTAAAGATGTATTTTTAACCAAAATTTGGTACCTACCTGGTATCAAGTATTTTACTTGTATATTAGACTCTTTAAATCAACCTTGGTGCGTATCTCTCTTGTTGGTTGAGTTGATAGTAATTTATAGAGGTCAGGTTTGCGTGAAACTACTCCAGAAATAATATTTAAATGATGAATAAAATAATAAGACACAGTTTAGACAGAAAATACGGAGAAATGAAAAAAAACAAAGCATGTATTTATAAAATAACAAATAAATTTATTCGGGGAATAAATTCGTAATTAACAACAAATATGTGAATGTTCAAAAGAAATAGAATGTGTATATATGATGTGGAAAGGTTTGCTAACAAAATTTGTAATGTAAATGTAAAAGTTCGTGTGTAGAGTTTAGAAAAGTTCGTCCAGAAATGTGTAATGGGAAATGTGAAATGTTTATGTAGTCGTCAAAGTTCGATCAGATGTGGACCAGAAATGAAAATTAAGTTTGTAAATACGACCTGATGAAACTGATTCGTGATGTTGAACGAGGTGGTACGAGGGAATCGGAATTCTAGTAGTCAGCTGTGTCTCAGAAAGGTGCCATGTTTGTTTTGATGTTGGTGAATCGTCCCCGCAGACATCTGTTTGTTTGTTGTTGTCGTGCGTGTGTCCTATCTGACGGCGAGATGAATTCTGTGTAATCGTTGATTTCTTCTTCTGTCTTTTATAATTATCAGGTGGATCAAAAAGTAATTAATGTTTTTGAGCGCGAATGCGCGGACGTAGTACAGAACAACTTAGCCAATCGAACCTGACTTTTGTATAAACATTTGTTTTAATCTCTTTTCCTTAAGTTTGGGAAAAGAAATATGTTTATGTCTTTTAATCCTTATTTGGGTATGAAATATATGATCGTATTCTATAAATTTCATTAATGGTTTTTTCTCAGAAGAATAAAAGAAAGCAGAAAGTTGATTTCTGATACACAAATTATAGCAAACAAATATTTTCTACCATTAATCTTTACTAGTATGTTAACTTAATGTTTAGTGGCTCTTATACTTACACACACACACACACACACACACACACACACACACACACACACACATATATATATATATATATATATATATATATATATATATTACCACAGTGTATAATAAACACTATCTCACTTGATGAGACAATAGTAAGCCAATATATACTGTATTATTAGGAGAGTGCTCAATATCTGTGTTAAAGCAACATTAATAATAATAAATAAATATATACAAAAAATATTTATTTATTTATTATTATTAATTTATATATATTTTACCAACCCCTTTGCACACACACACACACACACACACACATATATATATATATGTGTGTGTGTGTGTGTGTGTGTGTGTGCAGAGGGTTGGATATATATATATATATATATATATATATATATATATACTGTAGATAGAAGGAAAGTGGTCAAGAAATGATCAACTCAAAACAAGTCACAGTGTGATACGTTTCGTCTGTATTCACAGACGTCCTCAAGGGTCAAGGGGGTGAGTGTGTAGTGATGTGAGATAAGGAGGGCGGGGAATTTTGGGTGGGATGGGGTCGCTGGGTCAGTTGAGTGGAGGGGTAGAGGATGTTTGTTTGAAGTGCTGGGACGGTGACAGTGGTTGATGGATCAATTGGTGGGGCATATATTAATTTATGTGAGTTGATCATTTCTTGACCACTTTCCTTCTATCTACAGCATATCGTCGGATCCTAAACCCATCCACCCTTCCTTCATATATATATATATATATATATATATATATATATATATATATGATAGTAGATGAAAGTATATTTTTGTATAGATTTATTTATTAAATTGGTTTGTAAATATATATGCATACATTATATATATATATATATATATTATATATATATATATATATATATATATTGTATATATAATATATATATATATATATATAAAGTGTTTTATATGCATCTATATATTAATTGCATGGTAATTATTCCATACAATTAAATGTATATAAAAAAATATATTTATTTATTATTATTATTGTTGTGATGTTAATCCAACAGTAAAAAGAAGTCAAGTCGAGATAGGGTAAAATAAGACAAGTGTATTTACAATAATGGTACAGGAACGACTAGCTTGTCGTTAACGGTAACAGTACAACCTTTTCACTCGGTGTCTCACTATTTATGTGAGAACCGGTGTATATTATCCACTGTAGGAACGGCCGGTACAACAATTATTAATATATTAAGTCGTCGGGGTGGCCTAAAGTCGGTATCAGCCAATCAGCAAGGGAGTCTATCACTTTTTCACTCACGCTAGACCTAGGAAATTGTTTTTGCGTCTGAGGTGGAGCATCACACCTACTATCAGCTCCTTACTTTACTGCACAGATCCCTGTGCTACTCATATGCTGAGTTGGCAAGGACCGGTATCGAACTAGGAACCTTGTGGTTTCTAGCCGAACACTCTACCGACTGAGCTAACACAGCCCCTCTGCATGAGCAAGATATGACACAAGGTCAGTTTCTTAAGAGAAGTTTAAACAGGTTTGAATTCAGAGTTTTCCTTTTCTTAGACTAGTTGCCATATCAAGGTTAAACAGCTGCATGCACGTTAGTTCTCAGGGTGTCTACCTATTCTTCTCTTCTTTTTTCTCTCAGAACTCGTCTTTTTATATACCTGAAGATTTTTAATTAACAAATAATTTTCCCTTATTGACCCATCAACATCAATGTGGGTCACACACATCAATTGATTCTTTACTGACTTTTCAAAAATGTACGTAATGTCTAAAATATTCAACAGAGTGGCCTAAAGTCTGTATCAGCCAGACAGCGAGGGAGTCTATCCCATTTAAACTAGCACTAGATCAAGGAGATTATTTTTGTCTCTAAGGTGGAGCGCTACACCGACCCTCAGCTCCTTACTATACTGCACAGATCCCTGTTCTACTCATGGGCCGGTATTGAACCAGGAACCTTGTGGTTCCTAGGCGGACACTCAACTGATTGAGCTAAACAGGCCCTTCCCGGATGTTTTTATTCCAAAGTATTTCTCTAGCTTTTTAATTTCAAACAAAGGTTTATACTCAGATTGTTGACATGTCCAGATGATTGATCAGATGGGATCTCCTCCACTGCTAGTTTTGCCCAAGTAAGGACCAAAGTGGAATGTTTCATGTCCACAGGACCACTTAGTACATGTGACGCAGATCGCTCAGCCACCGCAATCCTGTCCTCAGCCATTACATTTACTATTGTCCTAAATTTATTCCCTGGAAGGACTGCTTAAAAGAATGACCAACAGAATCAATTCTGATACAACTTTCTACTTTGAAGACAGATAAACAGACAACGATGATATCTAATACACCTTTCTACTTCAAGAGAGGATCTACTCTGATACAACTTTCTACTTTGAGGACAGATCAAAAGACAAGGATTAAAACTGATACTACATCTTTCTACTTCAAGAAATGATCACACTTTTTGTCACAAAGAATCTCCACTGTAAAATTTGCAGTCAGTGTAATCTACTGCATCAGCTGACAAGGATTATTTTAAATGTAATGTTCTTATAAGAATTACACTCTAATATGCCATGTTTCCTGGGTTACGGATATTTACATGTATATACTAACATTGACTTTCTCGTTGATTTTGATGCATGAGGGTTCATCCAATACACAGTGCTTTGTTTATAGTGGTGAAGGCTGTGTTGGACCATCCTCTCTTTTTTGGAACAGTCGATAGGAAAGAATTGGTGCACAAGGAATGCCACCAACCCAATCAACGACTGACCTCAGGATTTTCAAATTCAGAGTTTTCCTTCTCATAGACTGGTTACCTATCCAAGGTTAAAGAGCCCAGTCTGCCCTACTATTTTACTGATAACTGGAGGGATGATATATAGATTCATACCTTTCCCAAGGGTATTAGCATTATGTTAAATGCAAACAGCCTTGTCTAGAATTTGAACTTGGGTCGACAAGTCCATTTCCCATGACTCTAACCGTTATGCCACACGCCTCCATAAACACAAACACAATGAGGAGTAGATAGATAATGAAGCATAAAGCTAAATGTAAAAACTTCTAAGTAAAAATAAAAAAACAACTATTTACTCTCGGATTGTTTTCATTCCAAAGTATTAATTTGTAAACAGCCATTTATACTTGAATTCAAGTTCATTGTTTCTCTTAACATCCTGTTGAGAATTTTCTTAGTCCAGAACCCCATTCCTATAAGGATTCATCAAAAAATGGCCTTTTCATATAAAGTTACCTGAGATATTTCCCTTAAATCAAAGACTTCCGAATATGTTTAATATTTAAACTAAGGCTATCGTTTGAGGCAGATTAGGAAATATGACTTCTGGCCGGGTGGAATGAGGCACTATAGTTAAGAGTAGAAAAAAAATTAGAAAATCAATTGCTAGATAATTATTTAATATGCTTAATTATTTTATATTTATGCTGTCTTAAAAGATGAGCTGAACAAAATCTAAATACATTTCTTTACTTGTAAAATCTGTAATACTCTGTGCGTTCAATATTTCTGTATTTGATGCCAATAAGCAAAATCTGTAAAATGTTTTACTTTTATTTTTTATTTCTCTCTCTCTCTCTCTCTCTCTTTTTTTCGTTTTTTATAGATTTCCAAGTGAAACTATTGTTGCAGACAAGAGGATCTTTTATTAAGTGGCAAAGGAAACAGTTCAATCAAATTCTTATTCAACCAATTTCCATAAAACTTGTCTGATCCACTGAACCAGTTTCTCCTCCTTCTTCTCCTCTTCCTCTTCCTTTACAACAACAACAGAAAAAGAAACAAAAAAAAACCCCACCTGATTGAAATGCCAATTGGTACAAAACACAATGGCAACGGAAGCAGTCAAAGAGTTTACTATGACTAAACTAGCATCGAGAATTTTCATTTTTCTGGTAATGAGGCTCATTGATCTGGCAGAGAACATGACTTATCTCATATTTCAGTTAGAATTAAATTCTAATTAAATCATTGTTAGACACATGGCTCAACGGATATATATATATATATATATATATATATATATATATATATATATATATATATATAAAGTGTTGTTATGGGTCCAACGGGAGAAAATTAGATATTCTACAAAAAAGGTTTGCAAAAAGGATTATGTTTTTTAAAAAATGTATTATTAACTTACATATGCGACACGTGTTTCAGATCTGTTATCTTCTTCGGGCATTGAATAACTATATTTTGGCAGAATATGTATGTGTGTGATTTCTGATATTTGATAGGTTGTTTTTGCTTACCCTATATATGCTCCCCATCCCCTAGGGTTGAGCACTCTGGGGGGGGGATATCTCGCTGACGGCCGCCAACTGAAGCGTAAACGCAACGCTCTTTAAGGAATGGAGCACTTTGTGACGGCCTTTACACACAAAGCGATGTGTGTATTAAAACAGTTAAAATCCCCTTCCCATTCTGTAAGTGAAGACAGCCTAATGGTTAAGGTGCCGGACTGACACCCAACCGATCGGATTTCAATTCCGGCTGTAGGTAGCTTACAAAATGTTCTAGCCACACTGAAGAGACTTGATAAGTCGAAACACGTGTCTGTGGATGACCCTATATATATATATATATATATATATACACGTTAATGTATGAGTAGTGGCTTACCGGTAGGTACGGGTACGATCGTTGGGAGCGCACAGTATCCAGGGGTTAAGACTGTGAAAAAACAAATACAAAGTGCTCAATACAATGTAGAGCAAAATTTATTTAAGAAATGGATATAACCTACTCGAGTTTCATCATCTGAATCGTCAGGGTTACATCCAGATAAAGATAAGACCAGTTTCAACAGACATACGTGGTATCAACTGATATTAATCGAAAACTCGATTAATTCAGCGGATGTAACCCTAACGATTCAGATGATGAAACTCGAGTAGGTTACTTTATATCCATTTCTTATAATATATATATATATATATTTACCAATCCCTCCACACAAGTAGGATGTGACACAATGTCAATTTCTCAAGTGGGGTTTAATAGATTTGAATTCGGTTTTCATTCTCTTATATTGGTTACCTAGCCAATGTTAGATCCCAGTCTGCCCCCTACTATTTACCCATAGCTGGAGGGAGAGCAGTTGGATGCATACCTTTCCAAAGGGTATTAGTGCAATGTGAAATTCAAACAGCCTCATCCTGGATTTGAACTCGGGTTAACGAGTCCATTTCCTATAGATATAAGGGATGAGTTTGTAAAGTAGTACGATGGAACATATATTGGATGGGGACACCCTTGGACAGTCACCGGCAATAATAGACTCAACCATGCACGTGTAAGGCATGGGAGAGAACAAATATAAGCAGGCTTCCTAGAAACTTGGCAGATCACTTTCTACAGTGGAACGCGTAACAGAGTTAATACTGTTCTAAGTGACAATCATGTGTAGGTTGCAGGTTCAATCCTAACTATGGGTGAAAATAACATAGAATTCTTAACATAGCTTAACCATTTGTACCCGGTCATGGTTAATGGAATGACAACTATTTACCCCAATGGATTAAATAAAAGGGTTTGGTTCAAAGTTCCATGAAGGCTCTCACTTACGCTGTGAAGGTTTCCAAGATTGACAAGAAACACTGCAGGGCACATTGGCTAAAATGTTGTGTATATAACAATAAGGATAAGGATAATTGTCAAAAAAATGTAATTAATGCTAATTACACTGGTTTACAAAGAAAATGAATCACAAAAATAGCTGTTTCAACCTAATTTGGGGGTGCTGAATTCAGATTTGAAATCCGTTTTTACTCATCACCTCTAGTTTTTTTTAGATATGCATACTGTACATTTTGTACACATACTGTACATAAAGGCGTATATGCATTCAGGGTTAATTTATAATATTGGTGACTTATGTCTTCTTTTTTAGTTATTATGCAGGAAACTGAGAGCATGGAAGCATTTAAGTCAGTCTGTAGTGGTTTCCTTGGTAACACATGTACCAAATTACCAAGCCTGTATTGAGAAGTTGCTAAAGACTTATGAGGATATGGGATGCCGAATGTCACTCAAAATTCATTTTCTCCATTCCCACTCAACTTCTCCCTCCAAACCTTGGAGAGTGAGTGCTGAGCACGGAAAGATTCCACCAAGACATTACGAAGATGGAGAGCAACTACCAAGGCAAGTAGAACCCCGGCATGATGGGAGACTTCTGCTGGATGCTCTTGCGTGACATCCCGGAGGCAAAATACAGCAATCATCTAAGAAAACACACTTCTAACTGTCTGTGGTACTATGAATTGTGTACATTGTGTCATCTAAATATATTTATTCCGTCAATGTTCTTTATCTATCCTGTTTTATCTGTAATAAGCTGCTGCAACTGTTGAAATAAGCAAGTATATTTTTTTGTAAACCAGTGTTATCAAGCCTCATTTCAGAAATTCAGACAAATAATAAAATTTGTAAGTGTATCTATATATATAAAAAGAAAGATTCTGTATGTCTGTATAATGACTGAGCATACATCAATTTTATAAAGGAAAATTGAGGGAGACAAGCAAAGACCAAAGTTCTATGAAATCTACACCCTATTTTTGTCCCGGGGGGGGGACATTTTTTTACCCCTTATTTTCCATTAGAAATACTAAATAAAAATATGATACAGGTATAACTCAATGATATATTAATAATTAATTAAAATTATTTTTTTTAAAATGATTAAAAAATAAAATGAATTAATAAAGGATAAAAAAAATAAAATTAAAATAAAATAAAAATAAAAAAATAAAAACCAGAATAATAATAAAAATAAACAATTTAAAAATAAATTTTTAATAATCTAGACTTGAAGCAGCTACCCAGCATCACGGGGGTAGAGGGGCAAAAATAACGTTAGTGTATTGATTTGTTTACTTTTGAGATTTACAAATGGTGGACATTTTAAAGTAGAATTTCAATGCTATTTCTATGTATATTTTAATTTTTAAATATCTGAATATAAATCAAATCTTCATAATTTTTGCTCAAAAACAGGAACCGGTGATATTTAATGTTTATATATATTTACTTTGTTGTTAATTGTTTTATTTTTGTAGTTTCATCCAGACATACATACATACATAAATACATACACACCAGTTGCACTTAATAAATGTATAGAGAGATAGATATAGAGGATAGATAAAGGCCGCATCCCAAAGACCTACTGTATGGCGAATTAGTAGAAGGAACCCAACTGGTAGGGAAACCAAGGCTAAAGATGTCTGCAAGAGGGACATGAAGACATACCACATCAACACCAACACATGGGAGACTTGTGCAGAAGACTGTGCGACCTGGCGCCTCCTCGTCAAACAAGGAATGTAAAGGAGTGAAAAAGAGAGGAAAAAAGCTGCTGCAGAAAAGAGAGCCAGAAGGAAAGAGAGACAACAGCATCTCCAGCAAGCATCACTGTTTGTTTGCAGTCACTGTACCAGAGATTGCTATTCAAAAATTGGTCTTCAGCCACTCATACAGTTGCAGATAGTTTAAAAAAAAACAAAAGAAAAAGTGGACACCACACCATTGTCTTTAGTAGACAGAAAGATGACAACAAAAATGAAAGATTTATTCTTAACTTTTAAAATCTCGTTACTCTGCCAGTTTGTTATAATTTATCAAGACAGGAAAAGTCAGAAAAAAGGAGAGAGAACTTTTTTTTAAGAACCAACTGGTTCTTTCATTATTATCATGAAGTAAAGTGCCAAAAAATTCGAGATACCAATCTAAAAATATGTCATTTTTTCATTGCCTGAATAATAGAAGGTATGGAGCCTGCTAAGTGGTGAAGTTGGGTGGGTATATCTATTGAGGCAGATATCATGATTGTATGTTAGGTGTAACTGTAAGGGATTTAATGAGGTTTGCAACGTGTCCTCTACCTGTACACAATAGGCTTTAAATCTGACAATCATGGGAGCCAATGAAGTTCGTGGAAGTCAGCAAAAGTGTCCCTGAAATCAGTTTTGCATTCTCCAATTCATGATTGGGTCCTTATCAATGGGGAAACATGTTTTGCAATGTCCTCTCCCACTACCATATCCACCTCCCCCCTACCATATCCACCATATCCACCAAATTCTTATGAGTAGCATCACCATCCTCAAATGTGATGAATTGATGAAATCTTAAAGAAAGTTTTGTTTTTGAAATAATATCTGGTGCTCTTTCAATATGTGATCTACCGAATGGTTTCTAATCCAATATGTGATCTACCGAGTTGTTTACATTCTAATATGTGATCTACCCATTAACTACCCATTATTTTCCTATTAAACTAACCCTAAACCCTAACCCTAACCATGTAAACAACTCGGTAGATCACATATTGGATTAGAAACTATTCGGTAGATCACATATTGGAAGAGCACCTGATATCTAAATAATCTATATATATATATATACATACTCATGTTCATATGAACGTTATCATGTTGCAACACCCTCTGGTTAAAAGTGAGATCGTCCAAATCATACAAGATGAAATGCAAAAATGTAAATCCTGATTATCTGATGTTGCTTATACACTGAATTCTTATTTCTTACGAGTGTTGTCATCTTAGCTAAATAATGCGCCATTCCATTTTTATTATAAAGAAAGAAAGGGAAGAAAAGGGACTTGCTACTCAGAAAAATATAAGAAAGAAAGAAAGAAAGAAAGAAGAAAGAAAGAGAGAGGGGAAAGATAAAGAGAGGAAGTGAGCATGTGGATGCAATAATGCTAATCTGTTTCAATCCAACAATAGAGTGAGGGAGTGAATGTGCGGATATCTGGAGCTATTTGATTGACAGTTAGAGATTATTTCAATTAGAGCAAGCGATGAAAAAAAGTTTGTTTTAGCAATCCGATTTCTGAAATGGACATTTTTTTAGGGTGGGAGTGGGGTAACATTTTTAATGCATCTTTTTTTATGGGCATCGATATTTTCCTTAAAAGATGCAGAAAGTTTCCTCTTCCCAACGAAAAACAGTTTGGAAGTTAACAGATTAATAAATTTTTAAACTAAGAATATATCACGTGGTCTGATGGTTATCGTCTAGGGAAATGTACACAGCAACATGAGTTAAAATCCTCAACAAGGCTGTTTGCATTTCACAAAGCACTAGGAAATTTATAAATCCAAATATCCTCCCCAAGCTATGTATCAAGTAAATAGTAGAGTAGGCAGAACTCTTTAACCTTGGATAGGCAACTAGTCTAGGAAAAGGAAAAACTCTGCTGAAGAAATTGACGTTAAGTTACATCCTACTTGTGTGGAGAGGTTGGTAAATATATGTATGTACGTATATATATATATATATATATATATATATATATATATATATATATATATGTGTGTGTGTGTGTGTGTGTGTACTGAGAGCTAATATTAGAGATACAAGCTATCTTCAGAAAAGCTTATGTTAATAAGTTTACAAAAAAAAATGTAATTTTTCAAATTTATTACAGCCAAGAAAAATATTATTTATTAAAATAAACATTACAACATATAAGATTAAATTCTATTTTATTATGTTTTTATACAATACAGTCGGCTATTTTTCTTATTTGAAAAAAACATTAAAAAATTAGTGTATTTTGGGTTATGAGTGTGTATGGGCTGGAACGGATTAATGGCATTTCAGTTTATTTCAATTGATTTGATATACAAGGAAATTGAGTTACAAGTGGAACAAATTAAACTTGTTAGTCTAGGTACCATTATATATATATATATATATATATATATATATATATATATATATACATATATATACATATATATATATATACATATATTATATATATATACATACATATATATATATATACACATATATATACATATACATATATATATATATACATATATATATATAATATATATATATACATATATATATATATATATATATATATATACATATATATACATATATACATATATATATAGAGAGAGAGAGAGAGAGAGACAGACAGACACACACAGAGAGAGAGAGAGAGAGAGAGAGAGAGAGAGAGAGAGAGAGAGGGGGGGGAGACAGAGACAGAGAGAAAGAATGATTTTCCCAGAATTATAGACTTATTTCAGACATTTTCATTAATTTGATTAAATAATTATTGAACAGATACTGAAATTTTATTTCATTTATTTCCATCAATAATCATCAAATTAGGTTTAAAATTTCATTCGCACCTTTTACAATGTCAGTTTAAATAAGATATATTAAATTCTAAAAAATGAATCATGAGTTTACTTTGATAGGAAAAAAAAATATTCTCATGTAATTATTTTCTTGCTATAAAAATGATTATTTATTGAACTTAGCACTGCAGACAGGTCATCATTTATATTCTGTAAAAAAAGAGCTGAACTCGTAATTTATTGCTCTTGTTATAAACATATTTTTCAGAGATCCCATTTTGAAGATATTATGCAAGAAGTTGAGCCTGATGCATGGTTGGTTGGGTTTTAAGGCATGTCAACCCTTCTTGGGTTATTTTATGCCAAAGACATTTTGTTTTATTCATTCTTGGTTAGTTGGTTGGGTTTTACGGCATGTCAACCCATTTGGTTATTTTATGCCGAAGACGTGTTTGTTGTAAATATATTTACCAAGCCCTTTATGAGCAGGATATGGCACAAGGTCAATTTCTTAAGAGGTGTTTAACAGGTTTGAATTCGGAATTTTCCTCCTCCTAGACTGGTTTCCTAGACAAGGTTAAAGAGAACAGCTTGCCTTACTATTTACCCATAGCTGGAGGGAAAGTAGTTGGATTTATACCTTTTCCAAAGCTATGTGAAATGCAAACAGTTTCGTCCAGGATTTGAATTCGGGTCGACAAGTCCATTTCCTATGACTCTAACTATTGCACCACGCACCTCCTCGCAACATTTTTGTTTTATTCAAACTCATTTTTTAAAACTCATTTTTCCCTATTTAACCCATACTACTACAAAGGGGCTGGGATAGCTCAGTCGGTAGAGCGTTCGGCTAGAAACCACAAGGTTCCTAGTTCGATACCAGCCCTCGCCAACTCAGCGTATGAGTATCACAGGGATCTGTGCGGTAAAGTAAGGAGCTGATGGTAGGTGTGGCGCTCCACCTCAGACGCAAAAACAATCTCCTTGGTCTAGCGCTAGTGAAAAGGGGATAGACTCCCTCGCTGATTGACTGATACCGACTATAGGCCGCCCCGACGACTTTACTTTTACTATTGCTACAGGTGTGTGGGCTCTTTAAGCATGGCTAGGTAACTAGTCTAGAAGAAGGAAACTCTGAATTCATACCTGTTAAACTCTGCTTAAGAAACTGACCTTGTGTCACATCCAGCTCGTGCAGAGGGGTTGTTAAATATATAACATGTACTATCTCTGCTGCTGCTGCTGCTGCTCTGTACCTGACAAGAGATTAAAATATGGTAGATTTTGACATTCACAAACTGCTATGATTTTCATTGGCTGAAAGATATGAAATAAGTACAGCCAATAACCTCAGTGATAATTTCAACTGTTAATCCTTTTTCTCACTAAAGCATCATGGGAAGAATAAAAAGAAAAGAAAAAAAAAAGCAGTAAGTCTTTTTTACTTGATATAACTTGGAAAGGAAACATCCATTTGCACTGAGAACCTTTACCCCAATTTTCTATAAAATCTCATTTCTATCCAAAACGTATATTGTTAGGCTGAAGCAATTTCTTTTTTTTTTTGAAGATGAAATATGATTCCATATATTTTTCAAATGATTTTTTTCATCTTGGTTTTATATTTCACCTCAAAGTCTTTGGATTTCCGGAGGAACTAGTTGTATCTGAGGAATTTCAAAAGTTATTTAGTTCTTTCTTTTTTTTTTTTTTTTCATGTTCCAGTTGAAAGGAAAAAGAAAGAAAGAATTTCGATTGACCAGATATAACATATTCTGGTGATAGACAAAAGAGTTTATCAACCAAAATGTGTTAAAAAAACAAAAAAAAAACAGTTGAAATTAATTGAAAAATTTATGAAATTAAAGTTTTTTATTTTTATTATTTGGATTTTTCGGACTGTTGTTCTCATTGTTATATACGCAATGTCTTAGCTAATGTGCCCTCCGGCCTTTTTCAAGTGTTTCTTCTTGAACTCGAGAGCCTTCTCAAACTTGGGAATGGTCTCTTCAAACTCAGGAACCTTCTTGTTGAACTCGAGAGCTGAAACATTGAGTATGTAACAATAAAGATGAGGACAACTGTCCAAAAAATACAAATAATACAAATATCAATCCTCATATTAAAAATTCTTTTAAAAAAATTCTTTTTCATTTACAAATTGTAGCACAACAGTAATTTATTATTGTAGGAAGTGGATCCGGGTTCAAATCCTGAGTCCAACTGGTTTTACTCTTAGTTAAAATATGAATACGTTTTCTCCACATATACAGGAGGTTGGTGCAAAAAATCAAATAGCCTAACGCCTCATTGTCAAACAAGGCACAAAAAGGAGTGAAACAGAAAGGATGTAGCCACCACAGCAAAGAGAGCCAGAAGGAAAGAGAGACAACGGCAGCCCCAGCAAGCATCACTGTTTGTGTGCAGTCAGTACACCAGAGACTGCCATTCAAAAATTGTCCTGTTCAGCTACTCGCACAGATGCAGATTAAAAGAAAAATTAATTTGGACACTACGCCATCGTCTTTAGCAGATGGAAGGATGCCAATACAATGGGTAAAATATCATGGTAGACTGGACTCTTTAAGCTTAGAATGGCAAATGGTCTAGAATAAGGAAAAATGGATTGAAACCTGTTGCAGACCTGGAGAGGGATGGGCTCTGTCTATGTATTTGTGTGCAAGATATGCTATGCGAGTAGCACCAGCTTGACAAAATCAAGTTATCGGATATGTCTTTTCTTAATATATTTGATATCTTTATTATATCTTTATTATATCTTGTTATCAAATTCTTTTATTTATCTCTTCAAATTGTTGCCATGAGATGATAAGCCTCAGTGCATTTCAAACCATCAGTGCATGACATTAGGTTTGTATGTTATGATGACGTTATGCTCCAGGCGATGCACAAGTGCCAATGATGCTTGGGATGGTGAACATAGAAGGTTTAGCATTACTGCTTCAATGCATTTGTCTAGTTTTATTTGTTTAATGGCATATCAACTCCTTATGGGTTATTTAATGTAGAGGCAATGCATAAGTGCCAATGATGCTTGTAAAATTTAATCCTGAGTCAGTCAGAGGTATCTGTTCCCAGAAAAGGTCTGCGTTGGAATCACCGAGGGTTTTGTTTGGTGCAAGAAAGAGGACATTTTCTATGCATGCCCAGAGGGTTCTTCCTGTCTGATGCCTCATGGAAGATTATTCTTTTTTTAAATTTTTAATTTTGTTTTCATTTTATTTTAATCCCCACAACATTATTAATGAAACCAAAAATATGCACCCTCCAGGTGCAAGTATTTAAGTTTTAATGTAATGAAATATATTTAATTAGAAAAACTAATGAAACTAAATAAAACTGCAGATAAAATGATTTGAAACAGAGAAGGCATAATAAAAAAAATAGAACAATTTTGAAACTAACTCTTCCATCATTTTCCATCACTCTTGTCTTTCATTGCTAAATTTTCCTAATTCAACTATTTAGTTAAATTAGGAAATAAAGAATAAAATTAGTTATTTCTTCTTGCTAATGAATTTCTTTTAAGATTTATCCCTGATATTGTTGCTCATATGTATCAAAATAAAACAAAATAATTAAAAATCAATAATACCAAGCACATATTTATTAAAATCAATCTTTTTAAAACCAATATGCAAATTAGCTTTCCCGTTCACACTGTAAACCACTATTTTGTTGTATATATGAATACAATTGCATGTTATTAGTATGTAGATAAGTACGACAGCGCCCTCATAAGTGGGATGAGAGGCAAATACCTGTAGATAAGGACGACAGTATTAATAATGTAAAACAATTTTATTAATAAATGAGGTTTGAATAAAAATAAAATCATGCAGAGTGTGACGTAAATAACTAAGGGAATTGTGACAGATACTGATATAGTTTCGGTTACAGACTGACACACAATCTCCATTATAATAAGATTTTTTTTTCCAAAGATTTTCTATTAAAAAAAAATTTGTCTAAAAACTTGTCACTTGGACAAAACAAAATTGACCTTTTTAAATCATCTGAATGGAACCAATTGTTTGTCATTCAAATTCCAAGGTGATATTTGTCAGTTTGTTTTTTGTTTTTTTTATTAATTTATTTTTTGACTAAATTTTGTTGTCCAATTAACAATGTCATTTTAGTGTGAAATAATTGTAAGTGCAAACAGTATAATTACTTGAATTTTGTTGCAGGTGTTAAGCTGAGATAAAAGAAGAATTTTCAAATGATCAAATGTAATCATTGCATTTGTATCATTCTTCCTTTTCTTTGGAGGAAGAAATTGTCTTTGCTTAAAAATTATTATGTTTTTATTCAATTCTTTGTTTCTTTCATATTATTCCTAATTGATTTTCATCCTAATTATTCAGTCTGTGACCATCAGTAACCATTCTGGATTAGAAATATTAAATAACTTCCTAAGGAAGATTAAAATAAATTCAAATAAAATCCACACTAGATGGTAAGCCCTTGAAATTGGTAAGTAAAAAGTAAAGTCGTCGGGGTGGCCTAAAGTCGGTATCAGCCAATCAGTGAGAGAGTCTATCCCCTTTTCACTAGTGCTAGACCAAGGAAATTGTTTTAGCATCTGAGGTGGAGCGCCACACCTACCATCAGCTCCTTACTTTACCGCACAGATCCCTGTGCTACTCATACGCTGAGTTGGCGAGGACCGGTATCAAACTAGGAACCTTGTGGTTTCTAGCCAAACATTCTACCAACTGAGCTAACCCGGCTCTCTCAAATACCTAGATAGTAATATCTTATCTACAGAAAGTGACTGCCCTGTTGGATGAGGCTGTAGAATGCAAAAACAAAACAAAATGAAAGTGAAACAGTTGAGAGAGTTCAAGAGTGTCGACCTACCATTAAGAAGTAGAACTATTGCCCCTGCCATGTGGGCCTTTTCTCCCCCCCACTCCCCCCCCTTCTTCTCCTTGCATCTATACTCATATATGTGGGGATTAAAATAAAATTAAGATAAAATTCAAATTAAAAAAAATAACAAACTCCCATGAGCCTTCGCTGGAAGAACCCTCCGAGCAACTTCTGACCCCCAAGAGAATCTCTTGGCTATTCCCGTAACTGCGGAAAGACACTACTACTGGCCAGAGAGAAATTTCCTTGCTATGTCATGGCTATGACCCATGAATAAAGCCTAAATCATAAAACTATCTTTTGTTTTTTCCGTTTTCTCTTTCCTTGAATTCCTTCCTTTTCAGCATGACAACCAAATAAAATGGGGTTAAAGGCAAACCCTAGGAACATGCACCAGGAATAACAAGCAACCTTTTAAGCTAAAATGTTAAACGTCTAGCCACCCCAGAGACCAAAACTTGCATTCCTCATGAAACCTGGTTAACCATATTAGGGCTACAAGAATTTTTAGGACAGACAAAAAATAAAATCTAATCATTAAAATTCTTTCTCTAATCACTGGGTATTGTAGAATTTCATATCAGGTGATCAGTATTCAGCTGTATTGCAAGTTGAATCTGCACTGAGCATCAGAGTATAGGTAGGTGGTTTATATACAGGGTTGGGCTGTTCCACTATGTACTTTGGCCAAGCTCATTCCTTGGACTCTGATTGGCTGTTGGTTTTCAGTGAAGGCACTTTGATCCATAAATACCCAACACATGGTTATGTTCTGGTTGTTAGTACACGGCCTATATTTGGCTACAGTCAGTCTTTATTTTTGTCTGGTAACTGGAAACTATCAACAGCCTTACTGTGAAGGTGAGTATGATATGTTGATTCTACAGATACCATATGTTCTGAGTATGATGCTGAACTGCATTTGATGGTGATGTTCTAATTTTGGAGTTCTTCAAAATGTGGAGTACCCTTTCATTGCCATTAATCCCAGGTCCACTCTGACCCATCTGTGGGTCAAATAGATATGTTTGCAAGTTAATGAAAATTGTTTTTACCATTTTATTAATACAAATGAAGATAAACAAATCCTATATAAAAACAAGATTTAGCATTAAATAACCCACAAGAATTGATGTACCATTAAGCACCAACCAACCAACCAGCCAACTGTTAGGTTCAAAGTTATAATAAGAACAAAACAACTCCGACTCGAGTGTTAAAATACAGAACATAATGGACTTTAATATACAAGCACGTGGAGAGACATTTATAACATATATAAGAAATATGTGTAAGGCACATGGGACAATAAGAACATATACAATGGTTATCTACATGTACATATAAAAGATATAGATAGTTATGGATAGTTCATAAGGTTAAAGTCACTTACTGACTTAGTCCGTATGTGGGGGATAGAGGCCCCCATGAGGATGGGGTGTAGACACAAATGTCTAACCCATGTTGTCCAGTCCAAGAAGAAGAGGAAGGGGTCTTGAATCTGGCACTTCCTGCTATTTCCTCATTCAACCTCATTTTGAATAGTTTCTAGTCACTTATAACAACTTATCCATACTATACACTATGTAAACCATTTATTTCTTAATGATATATAACACACATTGTAGGATTTTGAACGCATTAATAACATGGGCTGTTTTGAGGCAAATCAATTGCAGAGAGACATCATTAATAAATAAGATGCTAATTCAGATTAAATAATGCTTATTAAATAACTATGGGAACTGTAACATCAGTAGTGGTGTAGTTTTGGTTACAGACAGACAACTACATAATCTCCATTATAATAAGATAACAGGTTAGGTTCAATCATGTCTACCTTTATTCTCTTTTTGGATAGTAAAAGAGATTCATAAATTATTTTTCACTAGTGTTGTATAAGGAATTGGTAAATATGTATATAATTGGAGTGCATAACTGTTAATTTCAGCTATGGGTTAAATAGTAGCTCTACTGTTCTTCTACAAGGATGGCTTTGGCTTTCAATAACCTGTGAAGGTTGATATGCCATTAAACAAATAAACCAAAACAACCATAATTGCTAAACTGACTTTGTACTGTAAGGGAAGATATTCCCCCCTACAAGATATTTGGACTCATCCAACAGAACACATATAAAGATACAAATAAATTAGGTTATTCATAGTTGAGTTTACATAGTAGTATTTGTAGTCGAGTCACTATTAGTCGAGTAGCTAGTCATACTGTTGGAGAAGTGCATGTTGACTATTATTAATATTCCTATACAAAAAGTAATAAACCTTTTTCTGGATTTTCAACGTTGTATTTGATGTATTCAATCACAACACTTTATTATAAAACTATCAGGGGGATTTTTTAAAGTTAGTCCCGCAGATCCATTATTACTGAATCATGAGTTGAATCTTTGTGGGATGCCCCATTTAAATCCCTATGTAAAAAAAAAAAAAAATAGACCTTGCATTGATCCAGCTACTCTGAAAAGAAATCTTAATGTTTTCTATATATTACTAAAATTTTAAATGAAAAAAAAAATCCATGCTGTTATCATTTAAATTTTATGTTTTAATTATCTTCATGAATATAAATCAAATCTCTTTTATTTTTGCTCAAAAACCAAGCCCTGGTGATATTTAATGTGTATATATGTTTACTTTGTCATTAATTGTTTTATTTTCGAATTTTCCTCCGGACATACATATACACACAACTGTCCTTTATATATGTATAGATAACCCAACAGAGGTTGAACTGGCAGAAAACCAATCAACCCACCAACCAACGAAGATGGCTTCCATATAATTGGCTGCCTTTTACCTTCTGCTGAATCTAAACCAGAATCATTTACATTGCAAGAATGTTTGTCTTCATTTTGAGTGTATGCAATCATTTTGTTTTGGGAGGATTGGTCATTCATGACACAAACTTTGACAATTGACATATTCACAATTGTCCAACTTTCTGACTGGACACTCCTCTTTCGAATTTCAATAACAGAATTCGACAAGAATTGACACTGATCAACATTAAAGCTTTAACCCTTTCAAACCTTAATGCTTTACCTAAGCTCACAAAAGATTGTGTTGGAGCTCTGGCGAGTGTGGAGTACTCCTTCATCACCATTACTCCCAGGTCCACTCTGACCCAGAGTTAGGATCCCATCTATGGGTTAAATAGAAAAAAATGAATCTTAAGAATATGTGTAAAAAAATTGAGTTTAAAAAAACAAACTTGAATACCCATCAAAAATAAATAGATCAAACCATCTTCAGCATAAAATAACCCAACAAGGGTTGACATGCTGTAAAATCCAACAAACCAAACAAAAAGATTTTGGGTGTTCAATCATGGTGTAATGTTTCTCTGAATGTTTGAGATGAGGCTTGAAGATTAGTATTATCTGCGTTATTCGGACTATTGTCCCCATCTTCATTGTTATTTGTACAACGTTTCAGCCAATATGCCCTCCAGCCTTCTTCAGGTATTTCTTGTCGGACTCGGGAACCTTCTCGTCCGAAATATACTACTGAATACTGAGTTTGATCCTCACTGGATGCCCTATACTTATAACCGTAGCAAACATATACTAAATATATTTCTACTTGATTTTGAGAGTCCCTGTAGCATAGTGGTTAGTATTCTAGACTGCAACATTTTGG
>CM042148.1:47302022-47317022 GCA_023376005.1 Doryteuthis pealeii | reverse complement strand
CCTGTGCTACTCAACAATGAGTTGGTGAGGACTGGTATCGAACTGGAACTTGTGGTTTTTCTCGCCGGAACGCTCTACCGACTGGCTAATACCCAGCCCTTTATATTATATTATATAATATATTATTATATATATACATATATATATATATACATATATAATATAATATACATATATATATTATACATATATATATAATTACATAGGATATATATATATACATATATACATAATATAATATACACTATATACATATACATATATATATATACATATATATATACATATATATATATACATATATATATACACATATATTATACCACATATATATATACATATATATATAACACATTATTATATATACATATATATAAATAAGTACACATATATACACATATATATATATATGTACACACATATATATATATACATATCACATATATATATATAGACATCACATATATATATATATACACACATATATATATATATACACATAATATATATACATATATATATATGTATCTATACTACACATATTTATATATATATACATAATATATTATATATTACACACGTATATTATATATACTATATATACACACATATATATATATACATATATATGACACAATATATATACATATATACATATATATATATACAACACCATATTATATATACACATATATAATATATACACATATATATATATATATATACACAATATATATATATATATACACTACACATATATATATATACACATATATACATATACATATATATATATAACATACACAATATATATAATCACATATATAATACACATATATATATATATACAACATATATATATACTACATATATATATATACCACATATATATATACATATATATATATTATACACATATTATCTTATATACATCACAATATATATATCACATATATATACAATCTTATATTATACACACACACATAATATACATATATATATAATATATATACACACAATTTATACGCACATATAATATATACATATATACATATATATATTTATCACATATATATATCACACATATATATATATACAACACATATATATATACACTATTATATATATATATATATAATATATATAACATTATACATATATATATATATACACACATATATACATATATATTATATATATATATACACATATATACATATAATATATATGCATATATATATATATATACACACATATGTACATATATATACATATATACATATATACTATATACAACATATATACATATATATATATATATATACACACATATATACATATATATATATATGCATATATATATATATATACACACATATGTACATATATATATATATCACATATATACAATATATATATATATATATATACATATATAATATTTATATATATACATATATATATATACATATAATATATACAATTATATATAACATATTATACTATACATATATATATATACATATATATATATACATATATATATACATTACATATATATTTACACATATATATATATATATATATTATATATACACATATATATATACATATATATACATATATTATATATACACATATATATTACATAACATATATATATTATAACATATATTTACATATACATTATATATATATGATACATATACATATATATATTCATATATATATATATACCATATATATATACATATATTATACACATATATATATACATATATATACATATACATATATATTATTATACATAATATATAATACATATATATTAATATATAACATACTACATATATATATATTATATATATACATATATATATAAACATAATATATATACCATATATATATACACATATATATATATACACATCATAATATATGATACATATATATATACCACATATATATATACACATATATACACATATATATACATATATATACACATATATATAATATATACACACAATATATTATATAACACACACATATATATATATTACACACATATATATATATTAACACATATAATATAATACATATATTATATGTTATATATACACATATATATATATCAATATATTATATACACACATATATATATATACATATATATACACACATATATATATATCTATATATACAGCACACATATATATTACATATAATACATATTATATACACACAGCATATATATATACACATATATATATATACACACATATATATAATATATATTTCACACATATAATATATATATATATATATAATACACATCTATCCTTATATACAATATATATATACATATATTATATACACACATTATATATAACAATTAAATATACATATATATATATACAACATATTATATATATACATATATATATATTACACCATTATATATATATACACAACATCTATATATACACATAATATATATACACATATATATATATATACACACACACAATAATAATAATTTTACCCAACAAAATATATTATAAAAATAATTAAATTTACACACATATTTATATATACACATATATATATATACATATATACATATAGTATATACACATAAGTATATACACATATATATAATATATACACCAACACATATAGTATACATATATATATATATATAATATTATACATATATACATACCTAATATATTACACACATATATACATATATAGAAGTCATCTCACATATTATGAATCCATATATACATATATATATATATGCATATCATATATATATAGTAACACCTATGTACATATATAGATACCATATTATATGGTTTATATAGTGAATTCATATATACACACATATATACATTATATATATATCAGTATACATGCATATCATATATACTCGGATACTTTACTACATATATAATATAATACCCGAGTTTTGTACTATGTATACTTATACCTCACTCCATACACATTACATATATATCACTATTGTATACATGTGATATTAATATATATACCATATACTTATATATTATCCTAATATAACATACTATATATATATACATAATACTATATTACCATCATATATACATATATATACTCATACAAACTATATATACTACATTATACATATATATATGCATAGTCACACTAACACTTAGTATCATCTATACGTGATATAGCATATATATAAGTTAGTTATAATATATATATAGTATACACGATAACTATATAGTATCATATCATACTACATATATATAGTACTATTACACATATACTATACTACGCCTATACATATATACTATATCATTCATCACTATATATTACATATACATATATATATATATATACCATCTATCACTCTCATATATACATATATATCTCATATACATATACTATACTTATATACTACTCATACTCACTATACACATATATAGTAAAGAGAGAGTTGAGAGAGCTATTCTTATGTACTATATACATATATATTACTATTAATAGTGTATATTAGTATTAAGTACCAAAAGAGTACATACTATTGAATCATTACATAATAGCGTAGAGTGTGACTACATTATATATAACATATTAATATACGTACATATATATAGTAGCACAGTTGTGGTGTGTATTCCATATATATCTATAATTGATACTGTAATATTTGTATAGCTATATATATTTGTAATTAAAATATAGGTGTGTCTATATAATGATTAACAAGCTCAGAGTCACCTGTCATTGGTAGTAAGACGTAGAGATAGATGGTCGTGTGTGTGTATCTATATATAATACTGATGTATATAATAGTGTGTATAATAGGGTAGTGGTGATATAGTAGTATAGTAGCGTTGTACACACACTTATCTATAGGTGTATATAGTATACTATGTGTATATATATATAGTATATTATAAATAATAAAATGGTGGGGGTCTAACATAAAAAATATAGGAGGTATGTGTATTAGTATAGAATGCTTGTATATATAATTACTTAAGGTATTACTAGGTTTCTACTGTAGTATATATATGTGTAATATATATTATATGTGTATACTATATAGTATATATATAGTATGTGTGTATATATATATATGAACTAGACTGTGTGTATAGCTATATACTGACTAGTTGTGGTAATATAATATTAACTATGGTATGTATAGCTAAATGATTATATGAGACTATAATATTGGTGTGATAAGGTATATATGTATATATATATATGTGTGTATATCTATGTATATATATATATGTGTGTATATATATATATAATGGTACTATATATATGTGTATATAATATTACCATATATATAATATGTTATATATATGTGTATATATATTAATGTGTGTATATATATATATGTGGTGTGTATATATATATGTGTGTATATATATATATATGTTAATATAGTATGTATATATATGTGTATATATGTGTATATATATATGTGTATATATAATATGTACTATATATATATCGTGTGTATATATATATATGTCGTATATATATATGTGTATATATATAGTATTATATAATATGTATAATTATGTATATATATATATGATATGTTATTATGTAGTACCTGATATGTGTATATATATATAATGTATAAATATATATTGTATATATCATATATGTATATATATATGTGTATATATATATTGTGTATATATAGTATATGTATATATATATATAGAATGTTATAATATATGTATATGTATAGTATTTAATATATGTATATGTTAAATTATAGGATAATTCGTGTATATATATATATGTATATGTATACTATTATGTGTATATATATATATATGTAATATATATGTATATATTATGTGTATATTATATATATATATATATGTATATAATATGTGTTGATAATTAAGTATACTCACCGGCTAAGGTGTATATGTATATATTATGTGTATATCTATATAATTGTAATATATATATTCGTCTCCTCGATATCGTATATGTAATATATGTATATATATATATCGTATATATATTATATGTATTATATATGTATATATATATATATGTATATATATATGTATACATATATTATATATATGTAATATGTGGTATATGAATATATATATGTAGCATATGTGTGGTACTTATATAATTATGCATATATATATTATGTATATATGTGTTATATATATATATATATAATATATATGTGTGTATATATGTTATATGTATTATGTTATATAGTACAACTATGTGTGTATATATATTATATATGCATATATATATATATGTTTGTATATATCGTGTTAATATATATATAATATATGTATATATGTGTGTATATTTATAATATGTATTATATGTGATTATTATATATATATATATATATATGTATATATATAGTGTCGTGTATATATATATATATGTGTATATATATACTGTGTATATGATATTATTATTATGTATTTAGTATATATGCTATATGTGTATATATAAATATGTGTGTTATATGATATATATATGATATATTATATATATGTGGTGTGTGGTAATATAATATATATGTGTATATATTGTGTCATATATATATGTGTGTATATATATATATGTGTATTAATATATATGTATATATATATGTGTAATAATATATATATGTATATATATATTGTGTATATATATTATATATGTGTATATTATGTGTATATATATATGTGTGTATATATATTATATGTAATATGTATATATGTGTATATATATATATATGTTGTATATATTATATATTATGCCTGTGTCTATAATATATATATATATTTGTTGGTATAATTATAATGTGTATATATAAATGTGTGTGTATATATATTATGTTATATGTATATATATGGTGGTGTATATAGTAATGTATATAAATATATATGTGTGTATATATAATGTATGAATATATATACAGTGTGAATAGTATATAATTATATGTATATATATATTATTATGTGTATATATATACATATTATATATCGGTATATATATACGTGTGTATATATATATATATGTGTGGTATATATAATATATCTGTGTGTATATATAATATATGCTGTGTATATATATAGTATGTGTGGTATAAATGACTACTAATATATGTGTAATATATGTGTATATATATATATGTTAGTATATATATGTGTATATATAGTTGGTAATATATATGTGTGTATATATATAGTATGTGTAATATATATTTTATATATATATATGTATAGATATCATGTATATAACTATTATGTAATATGTATCTATGTGATATATATATGTATGTATATATGTATATATAATATATATAATGTATAGTATATATTATATCGTATATTATATATATGGGCTATTATAACTATATATTTGTATACTATATTATATATGTATAATATTATAATATAGGTATATATATATTATATATAAAGGGGCTGGTTAGCCTCAGTCGGTGAGCGTTCGCGAGAAACCACAAGTTCCTAGTTCGATACAGTCCTCACCAACTCAGTGTATGAGTAGCACAGGGATCTGTGCGGTAACGTAAAGAGTGATGGTAGGTGTGGCGCTCCACCATCAGAGCCAAACAATCTCCTTGGTCTAGCACTAGTGAACAGGGGAATAGACTCCCCTCGCTGACTGGCTTATAAAGTTTTTACTTCATTAATTATAACATCTTTCAATATAACATTATTATTATACATATTACATATAACATATAATTATTATAACATATTTCATATAACATTATTATATAACATATTATTTATAACTAATAATTATTAAAACATTTTTTATAATAACATTATAACATATTATAAACTATTACATATAACATATAATTATTATAACATATTTTCACATAACATTATTATTATAACATATTACATATAACATATTATTATAATATATTTTTTATATAACATTATATTTATAACATATTTTTATATAACATTATTATTATAACATATTACATATAACATATAATTATTATAACATTTTTCAATATAACATTATTATTATAACATATTACATATAACATATATTATAACTATTTTTATATAAACATTATTATTATAACATATTACATATAACATTATAATTATTTAACATATTTTCACATAACATTATTATTATAACATATTACATATAACATAATTATTATAATTATTTTATAACATATTATTTTAAGTCATTACATATAAATATAATTATTATAACTATATTTTATATAACATTATTATTATAACATATTACATATAACCATACTTATTATAACATATTTTTATATAACATTATTATTTATAACATATTTTTATATAAATTATTATTATAACATATTTTCATATAACATTATTATTATAACATATTCATATAACATAATTATTATAACATATTTTCATATAAGCATTTATTTTATAACATATTACATATAACATATAATTATTATAACATATTTTCATATAACATTATTATTATAACATATTACATATAACATATAATTATTATAACATATTTTCATATAACATTATTATTATAACATATTTTTATATAACATTATTATAGATAGAGACTAACACACAAACACATTGCATATACAAGTAGCTGCCCTTGCAGAGTGAATCCCATTTAATTCTGTTTTTGGTTCACATAAATGATCCACCTCATTCTTCATCTTCTTATGAGACGATGGGGTACTGCGGATTTGGAAAGGCTTATTTCCTTTTAAACAGCTTTATCATGGAATCTTCCCCTGGAGCAGAACTGGTAATTGTCTTTAGCATCAAACTCTTATAATACATCAGTTCTTCCCAGCACCTCTCCAGATTATTCTTTGAGAATTTCCTCAGGCAAGTGATTTCAGTCAGGTTTGAACTAGCTTTTCTCTTGCGGATTCACATGTGAATGTGTATGCACCTATGAATGAAAGGTTTAAGGTACACGTTTGTCTCAAAAGGCCACAATGACTACCAAGTGTTTTCTAATTGCTACTCCAAGCAAATACATTCACACACATATTATATATATATATATATATATATATATATATATATATATATATATATCTGTAGGTGGGTTACCAGGTAAGTTGGTATTATAATGATTCTAAGTTGGACCTTTCTTCCAACAATAGAATGTTAGAGTTGTTTAGGTTCAATTTGAGAGCTCAATGTTCAATAATATAGAAGAGAGCAATATAATTGGTAAAGAAAAAATCATACAAATTAGCTGATTTTTAAGCTTTATTCTTAACCAAATATATATATATATATATATATATATATGGTTTGACACACGGGACTATGCTGGAGAAGCAATGACAAATTCTTAAGCGACGTCCTCCAGTGGAAGCCAGAACATGGACATGCCAGTGTGGGCCGACCAGCAAAGACGTACATCGATTAGCTCTGACTTTTTTTTATATGTTCCTGTAAAATGAAATGTATTAGGGGAGAAATTTAAACAAATTTGGCCATAGTGTTAATACAATATTTACTATTTGAAATAAAAATAAGTGACTTATCTTTGAGAGCCGACTTCAGATAAATGGTCTCTGACCGTCTTCATTTTTATATACAACCTATAATTAATAGCATTCAACACTGTCACTTTATCTACCTATCTATCTATATATGTATTTAACTATATATATATATATATAAATATATACAACCTATAATTAATAGCATCCAACACTGTCACTAACATATCAAACATCTTTAATAAATTATGAACTAACCAAATCACCCTAACCAATAAATAGACCCTTCCAACGCTAACTGAGAACAATAATACCTATTAAAAATAAAACAAAAAGAATCCCCTTGAAGATGATCTATGTATGTGATTGAAACCACTTGGGGCCCTTTTTCTACCAATTAGAGTCTGACATGAATAAACTAGGATGAAAGCTAGAGAAAAAAACATTAAAAAAATCATCATAAACAAATGTCCCATGGTCTTCAACCAAACATGTTTGATATATATATATATTTATATATATATATATATATATATATATACATACACACACACATATATATACATACACATACACACATATACATACATACACACACACATATATACACACATATATATATATACTCAAAAACACACACACATATATATACATATATGTACACACACACACATGTATATATATATATACACATATATAGATATATATGCATATGCATACAAACACACACACACAAACATATATATATATATATATATATGAGAGAGATGGAGGTGCACAGTTTAATGGTTAGTCATAGGAAATGGACTTATCAACTCAATTTCAAATCCTGGCCAAAGCTGTTTGCATTTCGCAGAGTACTCATACCCTTGGGAAAGGTATGCATCCAACTTCATTCACTTCATTCAAATGTCCTATTTCTATTTAACCCATAGATGGAATATGCTTGTCTAGATATACTTATATGTGTGTATTAATGCATGTGGATGTATCTGTATGGGTGTATATAACTGTAATCAACTTTCAAATTATGTAAAAAAACAAAGAAAAACACCTGAACTGGTCACTTCTAGAATAGGCTCCATCCTAATTAGTGATCATCTTCCACACATTACTACAACAACCAATATTACACTTTTTTGTTTTCTGTGACATCGTTTATATTGTGTAATGTATGAAAATAAACCATTGTCTTCTTCTTCTTGTGTGTGTATCTGTGCATTATATTCATACACATATATATGAGGAATTTTTTTAATACATGTATTGGTATATGTGGATGATTGAATGTGTTAGGTTTTTTCAGTTCAATATATATATATATACATATATATATATATATATATATATATATATATATATATATATCTTCCATTTTGGAATAATAGCCTCAGGTTTTTTGGCAACTACCATGTGGAAACCAGAGGAAATTTCCTGTATCTAAATCAATCAAATAAAAATTTGAATTGGAAAAATAAAGCCTGGAAATTGTCGTTGCTGCCCCCCCCCCACACACACACACGCTACTTAAGACAATCTTTCTTGTTCACAACAAACCAACAGAAAGATGACCATCAATTGACTTAAATTGTTAGTTTAACATTTTTATTCATTTAGTTATCATTTTTGGAACTGGTGAATAAATGTGCAGACAGCTGTGGCATTGGACCATATGACATTTAGGCACCCCTTTTGAGATCTCGATTTGTAAGGACATTTTTTCCATTTTACTGTCAAAATCCGGTTGTTTGTTAGGGGTTAGGGTTAGGGGTTAGTTTTATAATTTAAAAAAAACCCTCTAAAAATCGTCTGTTAACAATTAACCGGATTTTGATGGTGTAAATGGAAAAATGTCCCCACGAATCGAGATCGCAAAGTTATAGAAATTGTTTCCTAGTTATAAAAATTGTTTCCTAGTTATAAAAAATTTGTAAAAAAAAAAATTATGTGAAAAAAAAATTTACCGAAAACAATCGCAGTAATTAAAACTTGGGAATCCAAAATTTCAGGATTGTGGTCCAATTCAGCCAAGAATGTTTTTAATTTGGCCTGATTCCAAATGGTATGATATGTTGGCTACAGCCACTGGGAGCAAATTTGAAAAAAATGTGACATGCTAACATTCACATTTATCATTAGATTAATTGCAAATAAATGGAATTACTCTGTAATTAGAGTTTAATAGTTTTCTCCATTGATAAATTATAATGATTGAAGTGAGCACAAATAGTGACTCATATTATTAAATTGCATATTGGACTACAAATTGTTTTTTCTCTGAATTTTTGAGATGAGGCTTGTATAATTAGTATTATATGTATTATTCGGACTATTGTACTCATCTTCATTGTAATCTGTACAACGTTTCCAGCCTTCTTCAGGTATTTCGCGTTGGACTCAGGAACCTTTTTGGACTCTGGAACCTTCTTGGGCTTGGGACACATAGCCTAGTGGATAAAGGAGTTAGGTTAAGACAGTTCTAAGTGACAAGTTAACTCTAGACTGCAGGTTCAATCCTGGTCAGGGGCAGCATTAACATAGAATGACAATTAAGACAGCTTAACACCCCTACCCAGCTATGGTTAGCAGAATAAGAACAGGATACCCCTGTGGATTGAATAAAGGGTAGGTTCAAAGTTCCGTGATGGCTCCCAATTACGACAAGAAGGTTCCAGAGTCTGAGAAGGTCCCTTAAGTCCAACAAAAAATACCTGAAGAAGGCCAGAGGGCAATTCGGGCAAACTGTTGTACAGATAACAATAACAATGAGGATAATAGTTTGAATGATACATATAATACTAGAAATTGCTTTATTTTTTTAAAGTCCGGACTCACTTACCAAAATGTTGCAGTCTAGAATACTAACCACTATGCTACAGGGACTTCAAAATCAAGTAGAAATATATATATATGTTTTTGCTACGGTTATAAGTATAAGGGCATCCAGTGAGATCAAACTCAGTATTTCAAGTAGTATATTCGGACGAGAAGGTTCCCGAGTCCCGACAAGAAATACCTGAAGAAGGCTGGAGGGCATATTGGCTGAAACGTTGTCAAATAACAATGAAGATGGGGACAATAGTCCGAATAACGCAGTAATACTAATCTTCAAGCCTCATCTCAAACATTCAGAGAAACATTACACCATGATTGAACACCCAAAATCTTTTTGTTTGGTTTGTTGGATTTTACAGCATGTCAACCCTTGTTGGGTTATTTTATGCTGAAGATGGTTTGATCTATTTATTTTTGATGGGTATTCAAGTTTGTTTTTTTAAACTCAATTTTTTTACACATTCTTAAGATTCATTTTTTTCTATTTAACCCATAGATGGGATCCTAACTCTGGGTCGAGTGGACCTGGAGTAATGGTGATGAAGGAGTACTCCACACTCGCCAGAGCTCCAAACAATCTTTTGTGAGCTTAGGTAAAGCATTAAGGTTTGAAAGGGTTAAAGCTTTAATGTTGATCAGTGTCAATTCTTGTCGAATTCTGTTATTGAAATTCGAAAAGAGGAGTGTCCAGTCAGAAGTTGGACAATTGTGAATATGTCAATTGTCAAAGTTTGTGTCATGAATGACCAATCCTCCAAAACAAAATGATTGCATACACTCAAAATGAAAGACAAACATTCTTGCAATGTAAATGATTCTGGTTTAGATTCAGCAGAAGGTAAAAGGCAGCCAATTATATGGAAGCCATCTTCGTTGGTTGGTGGGTTGATTGGTTTTCTGCCAGTTCAACCTCTGTTGTTATCTATACATATATAAAGGACAGTTGTGTGTATATGTATGTCCGGAGGAAACTTCGAAAATAAAACAATTAATGACAAAGTAACATATATACACATTAAATATCACCAGGGCTTGGTTTTTTTGAGCAAAAATAAAAGAGATTTGAATTTATATTCATGAAGATAATTAAAAATAAAATTTAAATGATAACAGCATGGATTTTTTTTTTCATTTAAAATTTTAGTAATATATAGAAAACATTAAAGATTTCTTTTCAGAGTAGCTGGATCAATGCAAGGTCTATTTTTTTTTTTTTTTTTAACATAGGGATTTAAATGGAGGGCATCCACAGATTCAACTCATGAATTCAGTAATAATGGATCTGCGGGACTTAACTTTAAAAAATCCCCTGATAGTTTTTATAATAAAGTGTTGTGATTGAATACATCAAATACAACGTGAAAATCCAGAAAAAGGTTTATTACTTTTTGTATAGGAATATTAATAATAGTCAACATGCACTTCTCCAACAGTATGACTAGCTACTCGCTAATAGTGACTCGACTACAAATACTACTATGTAAACTCGACTATGAATAACCTAATTTATTTGTATCTTTATATGTGTTTCTGTTGGATGAGTCCAAATATCTTGTAGGGGGGAATATCTTCCCTTACAGTACAAAGTCAGTTTAGCAATTATGGTTGTTTTGGTTTATTTGTTTAATGGCATATCAACCTTCACAGGTTATTGAAAGCCAAAGCCATCCTTGTAGAAGAACAGTAGGCTACTATTTAACCCATAGCTGAAATTAACAGTTATGCACTCCAATTATATACATATTTACCAATTCCCTTATACAACACTAGTGAAAAATAATTTTATGAATCTCTTTTACTATCCAAAAGAGAATAAAGGTAGACATGATTGAACCTAACCTGTTATCTTATTATAATGGAGATTATGTATTGTCTGTCTGTAACCAAAACTCACCACTACTGATTACAGTTCCCATAGTTATTTAATAAGCTTATTTAATCTGAATTAGCATCTTATTTATTAATGATGTCTCTCTGCATTGATTTGCCTCAAAACACCATTGTTATTAATGCGTTCAAAAATCCTACAATGTGTGTTATATATCATTAAGAAATAAATGGTTTACATAGTGTATAGTATGGATAAGTTGTTATAAGTGACTAGAAACGTATTCCAAAAATAGAGGTTGAATGAGGAAAATAGCAGGAAGTGCCAGATTCAAACCCTCTCTTCTTCTTGGACTGGACAACATGGGTTAGACATTTGTGTCTACACCCCATCCTCATGGGGCCTTCTATCCGCGCCACATACGGACTAAGTCAGATAAGTGAACTTTTTAAACTTATGAACTATCCATACTATCTATATTTGTTATATGTACATGTAGATACTCATTGTATTGTTCTTGATTGTCCCATTGTGCCTTACACATATTTCTTAGTATATGTTATAATGTCTCTACGTGGCCTTGTATTGATTAAGTCCATTATGTTTCTGTATTTTAACCCCTCGAGTCGGGAGTTGTTTTGTTCTTATTATAACTTTGAAGCCTATACAGTTGGCTGGTTTGGTTGGTTGGTGCTTTAATGGTAACATCAATTCTTGTGGTTATTTAATGCTAAATCTTGTTTTTATATAGGATTTGTTTATCTTCATTTGTATTAATAAAATGGTAAAAAACATTTTCACTTAACCTTGCAAACATATCTACTTTGACCCACAGATGGGTCAGAGTGGACCTGGGATTAATGGCAATGAAAGGGTACTCCACATTTTGAGGACTCCAAAAATTAGAAATCACCATCAAAATGCAGTTCCGGGCACATACTTCAAGAACAATGGTATCTGTAGACTCAACATATAATACTACCTTCACAGTAAGGCTGTTTGATAGTCTTCCAGTTACCAGACAAAAATAAAGACTGACTGTAGCCAAATATAGACCGTGTACTCACAACCAGAACATAACCATGTGTTGGGTATTTATGGATCAAAGTGCTCACTAGAAAACCAACAGCCAATCAGAGTCCAAGGAATGAGCTTGGCCAAAGTACATAGTGGACAGCCACCCTGTATATAACCACCTACCTATACTCTGATGCTCAGCTGCAGATTCAACTTGCAATACAGCTGCATACTGATCACCAGATATGAATTCTCTACATACAGTGATTAGGAGACTTTTATGCTTAGATTTATTTTTTGTCTGTCCTAAAAATCTCTGTAGCCTAAATTGGTAACCCCAGGTTTTCATGAGGAATGGCAAGTTTTGGTCTCTGGGGTGGCTAGACGTTTAACATTTAGCTTAAAGGTTTGCTTGTTATTCCTGGTGCATTTCCTAGGGTTTGCCTTTACCCCATATTTATTTGGTTGTCATGGCTGAAAAAGGAAAGGAATTCAAGGAAAGAGAAAACGGAAAAACAAAAAGATAGTTTTTATGATTTAGGCGTTTAATTCATGGGTCATAGCCAGGACATACATAGCAAAGGAAAATTTTCTGTCTCTGGCCAACGTAGTTAGTGTCCTTTCCCGGGCAGTTACGGGAATAGCCAGAGTATTCTTCTTGGGCGGGTCAGAAGTTGCTCGGGAGGGTTCTTCCAGCAGAGTGAGTGCTCATAGGGAAGTGGCGTATTGTTATTGTTTTTTTTTTTTTTTTTTTCTTATATTGAGATTTCTTTTAAACTCTTAATTTTTTTTATATCCCCAA
>CM042148.1:47296559-47301922 GCA_023376005.1 Doryteuthis pealeii | reverse complement strand
AAAATATTAGTTATATATGCACACATATAATACATATATATATATGTCACTAATATATATTACACATCACACAATATTTACATTATTATATATATATATCACACATATTTATTATTATCACTATATATATATATACATATTATTACTAATAGTATATATACACATATATATTACTACTATTATATATATATTACACACACATATATATATCATAATATATATATATATATATATATTCATATAACATATATATATAATACACATATATACATATATATATATATATACACTTATATTCATATATATTTATATAGCATATATTATATATATTATACCACATATGTACATATATAACATATATTACAATATACATATTATACACTACAATATACATATTATATAATATATATACACACATATACATATACTATATATTAGCATAATATATATATATAACACAGTATGTACATATTATATATATACACATATATACATATTATATAATTGTTCATATATATATATACATATATTATATATATACATATAATATACATAATATATATATACATATTATATATACTATATATATACATATATATATATACAATTATATATATACATATTATATATCCATAATATATATACATTACATATATAGTATAACACATATATATACATATATATATATATATATATATAACATATATATATACATATTAATACATATATTATATATACCATATATTATACATATACATATATATATAATACCACATAATATATACATAATATATATATATATATATACATATACAATATATATATACATATAATATATATAACTTATATATTATATACATATAATAATATACACATAATATATACACCATATTATATATACATATATATATATAACATATATATATATACATATATATAATATACATATATAATACATATATACATATACATATAAATATTATACATATATATATACATATATATATATACATATATAATAACAGTATTATATACACATTATATTATACACACATATATATATACATATATAGTATACACATATATATATACACATCATATATACACATATATATACATATAATACACATATATTATATATACACATATATACTAATATACCACACATATATATAATAAACATATATATATATATCACATATATATATAATATATATATATGTATATATATACACAATATATATACATATATAATATACTACAAACCAATATAATATACATAATATATACACACATATATATTATACATATATATACACACATATATACATATATTCATATATAATACACACACATATATTATCCATATATATTATACAACATCATATATTTATATAATACACACATAATAATATATATATATATATATAACACATATATATATATACACATATATATATACATTATATATATACACACATATTATATATCCATATATATTACACATATATATATACACATATATATATATACATATATATAATACACATATATATATTACATTTATATATATACACATATATATATATACACACTAATATATATACACATATATATATCACATATATATATATATACACACACACATATATATAATATATATATATACTAATATCAACATATTTATATATACACATATATATATATACATATATATATATATATATACACATATATATATACACATATAATATATATACACATATATTAACATATATATATATATTATATATATCATATATACATATATATATATACACAATAATATACATATATATATAATATATACACATATATACATATATATATAATATGGCATATATATATATATACACACATATGTACATATATATCATATATACATATATATCATATATACACACATATATACATATATATATATATATATACACACATATATACATATATATATATATCTATATTATATAAAATACCACATATGTACATATATATATATATACACATATATAATATATATATAATGTACATATATATATATACATATATATATATATATACATATATATATACATATATATATAATACATAATTATTATATAATACATATATATACATATATACTATATACATTATATATATACATATATATATATACAGCATATATATATACTATACATATATATATATACCCATATATATACATTATATATCTATATATTATAACATTATATATACATATATATACATATATATATATAATACCATATATATATACATATACAATATTATATATATACACATATATATTACTATACATATATATTATATATACATTCATATATATATATACATATATATATATATATACATATATATATATATACAATATATATTACACATATATATATACACATATATATATACATATATATTATACATATATATATATAATACAATATATATATATACATATAATATATACATATATACATATACATATATATATATACATATATTATACATATATATATATACATATATATATACACATATAATATATACACATATATATATATCACACTATATATATAATTATATATACAACATATATATATACACATATATACACATAATATAATACATATATAACTACACATATACTATATATATACACCACACATATATAATATTACACACCAATATATTTATATATATATACCATATATATATACATATATAAATATATACACATATATATATACATATATATAAATCTATACACACAATATATATATATACATATATATACACACATATATATATATACATATATATACACACATATATATACATATATACATATATAATCTACCATCAATTATACATATATATATTACACAGCATATATATATATATATACACACATATATATATATTATTATTATACCATATATATCATATACACATATTATATACATATATATATATCCACATATTATATACACATATTATAACTATTATAATAACATATATATATATACATATATATATATACACAATATATATATACATATGTATATATTAACACATATATATATATACCACATATATATATATCACATAATATATACCATATTATATATATACACAACACACATATATATACAATAAATATATATACACACATATTTATATATACACATAATATATATATAGCATATATACATATATATATATCACATATATCTATACCATTTTTTTACACACATATATATTACATATATAATATATTATATATATATATACTATTACAATAATATTATATACATATATTTTATATATATATACACATATATATCATTAATATATATGCATATATAATATATATATACACCATATGTATATATAATCTGCAATATAATATATACATATATACACATTACAATATATACCATATATACTATATATATATATGCATTATAATTATATATATACACACATATGTACATATATTATAAAACACATATATACATATATATATATATATATACATATATATATATACATATATATATATACATATACATATATATATACATATAATATACATATATATATATATACATATATATATATATCATATATATACATATATATATACATATTATATATATACCATAATATATATACACATATACATTACATATACATATATATTATACACATATACATAATTATATATTACACATATATATATACATATATATCATATATATATATATACAATATATATATACATATACATATATATATACATATACATATATATATATACATATATATATATATACATATATATTACATATATATATATATTATACCATATATATACTACAATATATATAATACATATATATATATATACATATATATATATATATATACACATATATATATACACATTTATATATATATACATATATATATATACATATATATATATACAATATATATATTATATATATACATATATAAACCATTACATATATATATACATATATACACATATCAACATATATATATAATATCATAATAATACCATATACACACATATATATATAACATATATATACACTATATATATACATATTAATATAAATATATAACCACACAACCATAATAAAATTAATTATAACCCCCAATTATAAATATTATACATTTAATTATTAATTTATATATATATATATATATAACATATATATATAATACATATATATATATACATATATATACAGCATATATATATATATACACAATATATTACATATATATATATACATATATATACACACATATATAATACATATATATATAATATATATATATATATATACACACATATATATAATTATACATATATTATATATAATAATACACATTATATATTACATATATATTATATATATATATATATATACACATAATATATATATACAATAATATATTATATATATATACACATATATTTTTAAATTTTGTGTATTTTGGCAGCAAATTATTCGTAAAGACATGTGTTATTGAATACCACGGAGTATTCTTTTTTCATTTTTGTATGGATATTTTTCCAGTCTTCTGGCTATCCTTTTTGAATCTGGATCGAGTTGATTCATCATATTTTCATACTTATTTCCGAGGCGCTTTCGACTGTTGCTTCCAGTCGTATTCATGGGGTTATGTAATTTGCTTTTTAGTTTTATTATCTAGCTTTTATCTAATTCAGAGAGTCTATTATTTTTAAGAGGGGGGGTTAGGTGAGTGTTAGTTATTGAAGATAATTTAATACTACGTTGCTCCGACTTTAAAGCTATTTTATTAATGTTAGGTTTTTTATTTTTAATGCATATGGCTTCTAGGATCTGTAGGCGTTTCTTATTGTTATTTTTGTAGATAATTTTAAGTATTTTCGTTTAAGATTTTCCTAATTTCGGGGGAGGTGGATTTTTCTGGGTGTTTTTTTAATAAAGTGTTGTTTATATACACATATATATATATACACACATATATATTAATATACACATATATATATATACACATATATATATATACATATATATATATACACATATATATACACACATATATATAATATCACACATATATACTATATACATATATATATCCATATATATATATACACACATATATATATCACATATATATATATACATACATATATATACATATATATATTATACATATTATATATATATATATATATATACATATAATATATAATATATACATATATATATATATACATA